>JASCZW010003204.1:0-325662 GCA_034211315.2 Aedes japonicus | reverse complement strand
AGTTGGTTTAAAAAGGGACGATGCATACAAAATTTTTCAAAAATCCATACAAACAATGTGATAAAGAAAGGAGGGGGTTAAAAATCTGTATTTTTGAGCGACGTAATTAATGGACGGGTCTTGATTTTCATGAAAACTCGTAATTTTGTGAATGTAAACCCGGTTTTTACATCAACCTTACTTGTTACGAAAAATCCGTGTTCACGAATGGATTCAGGGAGGTTTATTTCATAAAATCCAAATCCAACATTCAAAGGGCGGAGCGAAAATTCATGTTTTCAAAATAGGAAATCTTGATTTTCAAGAAAATTCGTAATTTTGTGAATGAAAACCCGGTTTATTTCATCAATTTTACGTGTTGCGAAAAATCTGTGATAACGAATGGATTCAGGGAGGTCCATTCCATAAAATCCAAGTCCAACTTGCAAAGGGCAGAGTCAATATTCTGGTTGTTGCTTAGGTAGATCATATTACTACGGAAATACGTGTTTTTGTGAATTTAATGCCCATATTTGGATTCAGCGTAGCAAAATCTATAAAATCCAACCAGAAATGCCGACGGGAGCGAAAAAAGTTCCGATTTTGCCGACTAGTGTAATCAAAACATCATAATTCACTCAACACAGATTGTGTTCCTTTGCGTTAGGATAAACCGTTTGTAAAATATACAACCGCAAACTCATATATTTCCATTAACATTTTACGAATAACAACATTTTTACTACGTTATCAATACAATACGCCATAGTTAGGAACATAGAAAAAAATATTCAATGACATACGTCTACGGTTTTCTTGTTAAATCATTATTATTTTGTTTATGTTAACAGTTAGTTAATAAAGTGTGATTATTATCTGTACGTCTAGGCTGCATAACTTGGTTGATTGGTTCAATTTAGCCTAATTTAGATCATTAGAAGATCGTTTAGATAATCGGTTCAGCTTTACCAGTGAAGTCATGAAGTCTTAAAAGTTAAGAAAAAGAAAGCTACGCGGAAGTGAACAACTATAAATTGATTAATAATGTCTCAACATGATTTTGTTGATTAGCGAGGAATCTTCTTCTTCCCTTCTATCTATATCTATATCTATGTTTGTTTGTTCGTGACGCTAAAACTCGAGAACGGCTGAACCAATCTTGACGGTGTTTTCGGATGATTTTTCCTTTTTGTCCAACAAAGTTTCAGAGAAAATAAAAAATTTCGAAGGAAAAGTCGGAAAACTGGAAAATAACAAAAGGCATTTTTCCATTCAAAAATATCAAATTTTGTTTGTATAAATCAAATGTTGTTTGTCAAAAATGCAGGAAAATCACAAATAAATTATTTTCAACAAAATAAATTCAAATTTCTTCACTTTCAAACTGAGCAAACTTCAAGAAAAACCCAATTCCCAACAATCAGTTAATAGAACATCTTCAATTCAGATGCCAGTGCTAAATTGTCGCATTGAAAATGCACATAACGTTGTTGTTTTGGATAGTTTCATTATGATATCTTACAGCACCGTAATCAACTCATGTTGGTCCGACAAGACATCATACAAAAATCAACAATTTTTCATGAGTTGGAACTTCCAAAAAAACCGACTTCAGTATTCTAACATAATACACCAATTAAAGTGACCAATTGATAACAGATTATCAATATTACACGGGGAATAATCCACACATATTTATTGGCAAAAATCAATAGAAAATTCCACATAATACTGATGTATTCACACATAAACAGCACCCTCTGAGAAACGCACATGAAGTTTATGTGACAAATGAAAAGTATGTGTGGGCACACATAGTGGTTATGTGTACACATAGGAAGTATGTGTGGTTACAAATAGATATCATTTGTTGATTATATTGCAAAAAATCATAGATGGGGCACATAGATATTATCATTCCTTTTTTATCAGTGTATGAAATGACTGCCGATTGTCATAGTTTTAGAAGCCAAAATTGAAAAAAATTCAAGTTCTCCAGTATGAAAATTGACTGTCCCTTTCCGATTGACTAAAACAATGGAGGACATTCCTGCAATTAAAAAAAAAGCGATGTTAATATGGAATACCGATTTATTGTGTGAATCGATTTTAAAGATATTGCAAGCAATAAATTAATGTTAGACGGAACGAAGTCCGTTGGGTCAGCTAGTTAATGACATATTTAGTACATAGGTCGAATGAAGGAGCTAGCCTAAAATTACATCCCATTACCCTATGTACTGAATAAGAGGTTTGAAAACTGATTGCCAAAAATGCCAACATTTCTTAGCCTACTTATTCCATATCTTCACTCTGCGACCAAATTAAAGCAAACGTCAACATATTTCTTGCAAACGTTTTCTGTATTTGGGCCGAGCATCATTTCATGTTTAATTTGGATCAAAGCCCAAGACCGATCATCTCCGAAGCCAACTGTGCAGCCGGAAGTTATCCTCAGGAGAAAACGTCAAAACCGTCATACTGGTGCATTGAACCTCGGTTTTCGATCGGTTTTTGTTTCATTTTCGTCCGCATAATCAACAATCAACGCACGATTCATCTCATGCACAGCAGGCAGTCCCCATGTCTCATCGGGAAGCATTTTTCCAACTTCGACGCACAGAGCGTTACGCTCCACCCTGCTAGGTACGGCCAAAAACTTCCCGCGAGCCGATATAGTCAACCCATCCATAGTCCCCGGGTTCATTCGGACAGTTTTGTTTGCTCTTCTCAAAATTCATTGATCGGAGATTACAGCTCCTGATGCGTGTTTCGGTATTTGTCCGTCGACCGGTGCCTTTCGTTGTTGTTATGGTGGTCCTACGGAGTCGATGCGTACATAAGGCGAAGTCCAAATTTGCATAAACCCATCAAACGATGTGAGAAGATGGATTGGCTAGCCACACTGTGCGGCGGTCGGTGGCCAGCAGCAGCAGAAGCAGCAGTGCTATACGGTGGACGCCTTCCGAGCGGGTGACTGATTACTGTACAGACGGTCGGTCCGACCAAACCAACAGCAGCAGTTTGTACCCATTAGACACCCAAGCGAGAGGACCCCTTTCCCGAAGAGCCGCGAGGTCCGATCGTAAAGCCGATCATTTAGATTTTAAAATTATTATCTCTCCCATCATCTACACGGCGAGCTTGTCTCTGGAATATGTCTCTATATAAAAATTAGAAACCACATTCCCATAATCTACTTAGACTGGAAATCAGATTCAGAGAAGATTGCTATCGCAAGTCTAATAAAACACGCCGTTGATGGCGACATCAATCGTTTTGTCCAGCCACCAGTCATAGCCATGTGAGTTGCGGAATGCCAATGCCGCTTTGTGGCCTTGTGCCTCACGGTGAAAATGCGTGATTTATCTCTAGGCCTAGGTTCGATTGGATATCTTTTGATTTCATACTGAGACCTCTTTCTTTCTTTTTGAGATTCGATAAAATGGGAATTTCGGAACCGACCACCAACAAATGGTTTGTTTTTGTTTTGTTTTCTGAGCTGTGAGATAAATTGATGCAATCAAATGCTACACGGCTTCAATCGCCTGATATCATCTTCCTAATTTGTACCACATTTACTTTAATAAATGGGATCACTTAGTATCACGAAGATTCTAAAAAGTGTATCCGATCACTTGAGCAAAATCTCGATATCGCATCGTCGAAGTTTTTACCACGCGGATTTCGGCTGTGGTTGGACAAATTCTCGAAAAGAATCCAACATGGTATAGGCATTTTAAGTACTTGACTGCACTTTGGAACTGCTGTTGTACAGCAATGCCACTGCCCGGACGGACGATGTTTTATCGAACGCGGGAGAATTGGAAGTATTTCTGTTCAACATTGTTCCTACTTCATGAGCTGCAGAAAGGGGAAAGACTAATGACTAACATTCAATTCCGTGATCTTGGTTGATTGTTCCGTGGTGTTCGCGGTGGAACGTGGACTGAGAGGCGCATAAGTACAACAGTGTTGCAATTTAATTGCAATTCTTGGTATCGTTGACCACACCTGCGGAGTGATTTTTGGGTTCGACTATTTGATGTTGTTTTCGATGCAATGCTGTGAGGTCACCTACAAAAGACTTCAACATGCAAGTAGTCAACCTACACGAGTAGGAATTAAACGGTGCAGGGTTTTCAGTGTAAGTTAGTGCGAACACAGAGGATTGTCATTAACATCAAATTCAACACTTGTTCCGACAAATGACGTTGCAAAGTCAACACCTCCGGGCGAACGAACTTGCTGCCAAATAAACAGCCAACAAATAGCCCCGGTATCTTTCTTCGCAATCAATTGCTTCGTCCTGTCCCGGTGGAGCCATTCGGTGAAAGCGATCCATCCGCAACAATGTTGAAGATGACCGCCGTGAAGCACTAACCGTTAAATCACGCCTCCTCCACGGAGTGTATGGACCTGTCTCGATCACCATAAACAAGGAGTAATTGCCCAATGCAAACAAAACTGTTGCCGAGCGGTGATCCTTATGGGGTCATGTCATGATTGTTGAACTGAGAGGATGCAGTTAGTCTGCCTGCTGACCGATATTTCGTTTTGTGGGAAACAGTTGCTTCGGGATTTCATTCACCGAGGAAGACACGGGCTCATTTTTAAATAAAACTTGCTTGCAAATTTTAGATATGACTAGTACTATAGACTATTCTAGAAAATATAAGCACACCTAATGTTAACGGTTATTTTGAATTGAATGCAATTTTTCAAATTACTTTGGCTGCTTTCGCTTGTTTACACATTTCTTTATGTCATAGTTTCTGGTTGGCTTTCAAAGTGTGTGGTTTTACTCCCGCGCAGAGAAAAATTATCGTGCACAAATGGTACACTGCGAGTGGAATCTCTTTTAAGAAAATTGGCCAAGGAAGAGGGAATGAGCGTCGAAGCGGAACGAACTGCAGTTAGAAAATATGGAAAACAACGTACTTTTGAAGATGCACCGGGGAGTGGTCGAAAATCCAGTCCTGAGAGTCTTGCTCCTTAGCCTTGACCTGGGCCCAGGTCAGATCTCGTTCGACTTTCTTTGTTTCCTTATTGAGGCTCCGACGCTACGAGTCCCCGGGGTCTGCATCTGCTGCAATGTCCTGTTGATAATATACATCCTTGCCTCACACCGGCGACTACCCGTATGAGGTCGGACAAGTCTCCGTTACGCAGGACTCTGCATGTAAAAGCCTCGTACTATGCTTCGATGAGGTTGACGATTCTATTTGGGACTTCTTTGCTACTCACAAATTTTCGTGGTTAAGTCTGTAGAAAGCTTTAACGTAGTCAATGAATACCAAATAGAGGGACTCTTGGAATTCAGTAACGTGCTCCAGAATGATTCGGAGTGTGACAGTATGGTCCACACAAGATCTTCCGGCACGGTATTCTGCCTGCTGCAGGCGGAGAGTCGCGTCGTTCTTCTCCTGAATCCGGTTTAGGATAACTTTACACAGGACTTTGAATACAACACACAGTAGTATGATGCCTTGCCAATTGTCGCACACAGTTAGGTTCCTTTTTTTAGGGACATTTACTAAGACGCCCTGCATCCAGTCGGACGGAAATGTCGCGGTGTCCCAGATATTACAGAATAATTGATGCAACATTTGTGTATGGGGTCAGCTTTGAGCATCTGTGCGATCGACCCCGGGAGCCTTATTGGATTTCGTGCTTCGGATAGCTGCTTCAATCTCCTACAATGATGGGGCCTCGGAGTTGACGCGAGTAATGCGCCGCATCTGTGGCCGATCATGCCGAGATGTTGATGGTTGTTTGGACGTCGTAACTTGCAGAAATTGTTCGAAGTGCTTAAACCAACGTTTCAACTGGTCAGTGGGGTCGATAAGTAACTGCCCAGTCGCATCCTTCCTAGGATCGTCGTGAGATATCGTAGAGGAGGTGGATATCGTCAGTGTTTGCGGCTTTCTCTGCTTCGCCGGCCAGGGAGTTCACCCACGCTCGCTTGTCCCGTCGGCAGCAGTATTTTACTTCCTTCTCTAGAGCCGTGTACCGTTGACGGGATTCGTACTTGGCTCCTCGGGTTTTTGCTTGCTCTATCGCAGGCTAGCTTCTCTACGCTACTCACTACTCTTTTCGCTGTGTGCGCAGCTCAGCCAGCTTACTTACACTTGTCTCGATAAAAGTTTTTTTTTTAATATCTTTATTATCGTGGCTTTCAGCCTCCTGGGCTGGTTCGCCTTCTCGATAAAGGCATTTTTGATGGCCATCCATTGTTCTTCCACGGTGCCACCTTCAGGAACATCTGCTGCTCTAGTCTGAAGTTCTTCAACGAACGAACTTTTCACAGCTGGATCTTCTAGTCGGCGTGTGTTGAATCGCCGTCCGAGCCTCTCCTCCCGTCGTTGGATCCGTGCAATGCGCAGGCGGATCTCGCCGATTAGAAGGTGGCTCCGTCTCCATTTTCAGATAACGCAGATGTAGTCGATTTGATTTTCTGTATGTCCATTACGGGAAACCCACGTGACTTTGTGCACTGGTCGATAGGAAGAGATCGATCCCCCAATCACCATGTTTTTGTTGCAAACAGCTGCAAACAGCTCACCGTTGTCGTTCATTTCTTCGAGACCATGACGTCCCATAACATGTTCATAGTCCGTGTTGTCGGAGCCGATCATCGCATTGAAGTCGCCAGTGTAGATCTCGATATCACCTTTCGGAACTTTATCCACGACGGCATTAAGTTGACTGTAAAAGTTCTCCTTGTCCGGTTGCTCGGGAGTATCGGTTGGCTTGTCCTAAATCTGGCCATGATTAATCTCTCATTAATTGGTTCCCACTTGATGGGGCAGCCTGGGCCTGTGCGGTCAGTAGGAAACCAACTCCAAGGTGTCGGCGAGCGTTGTCACCGCGAATACCGGAATATAATAATACCCGCCCGACGGTTTGAGTTCTCCAAAGTTTGGCCAACTGACTTCACTAAGCCCTAGGATTTCAAGCTGCATGGGTCGTGCCTCGGAAAGTTGGAAAGTTATGCCAGCTTTCCTAGCTGAGGTAACGATAAAACATTCCATGTTCCAACTCTTGTCCTTTGTTAAGAGTCGATGCCGTAAAATCAATCCGTAGTCTTTCATTATTGGTTTCTGTGACAAATTAACTTCGGAGACAGTAGGTGGTTGGCCTAAGGTTCCAATCACCGTGATGGGGATGCAATCCTAGGTGTAGCTTGTGGGGAACACCATTTCCTATTCAGCCGCAGGATGCCAGGCAGACGCCTGTTTAGCCGCACCTCCGTGGTGGATAGGCGCTCAGGTTGATGGAGCCTTGGACTTTTACCCTAGCAGGGTGACTCGCTTTGACAAGGCTGCCTTTTGTACATTTGTGGGTTTTGGGAAGAAATTCAACAATGTCCAATAACTGTAAATAATTTCGCCCACATCCAGATCAGCCTCCGCTGATTTTCCGGGACCGCTTATTTGGATATTCGCAGGTACCCATCATATCTGATGGACGTTCGTTTTCCTCAATCTACGACCCGCTTGGTGGCTTTCAGCTAAGCCCCGTAGAGTCTCCACCTACTCTACGGTTCCAGGTAGAAAAATCAAGATGTATGAAAAATCACTTCTACAATTTCTAAAGATTGCCGTGTCAACATCCTCGAAGTGTAGGAGTGCTGAGTAAATGAGATTACTGATCACGATGTTTTTAGTAAGGAGTATTATATCTACGTTCCTCCTCGGATGTTGAGATAGAAGACGTGGTCTGTAATGCGAGTCTTGCTGTGGAGGTCTTGAAACGAGCCTCTGGTTGTTTTAAGAACTCAAAAGTCGCTTGTGGTCTTGTTACAATATTGAATGTAAAACAGTTAGATCTAGCATCGTCCCAAGAAAAATATAAACATTTAGAATTCTTTCGTAACTTTCGGTATATCAGTTCTCAAAAGAATTGGTTTAACCTGCTGAAGCTTTGGTCCAGATGTGCATGTATGTACAATGGGTATACAATTGTACCAAATGCAAAAGGCTGAGACACTTAGCCAGTCATTATGGCAACACATTTACTTGCGGGAAGTGTGATAATAACCACAACGATACTTTTACATAAGATTTGGCAATACACATTTATTGTGGGGAGAAATGTCACTCTTCGTACAATTTCCCAAGACACATCAGACAAGGTTTTAGAGTGCAGGGATCTATCATTGGATGTTCCAAGCAGGCAATTTTCAATGTTGTCGGATCGGACTTTGGCTCATCTGATGAAGGGGATTCTACGGTGATACATGGATAAATCTAAAAAAAGAAATGACTTAACTGAACTGAAAAGGGAGGTAGTCTTTCACAACCTTCCAGTTTGCTCTTAATCATTTTGCTATAAAGTACCAGCTGGTTAGACCTGTCGATCTGTCAATTTTGGAAGACCTTTGCATTGTATAACTTTAAATAATTTTTCCACCAACTATATTGCGATTGGCTTAGCAAGATTGGAGATACCAAAATTATTGTGTATTCGACCGCGTTGCACCTCCCCTGCCCCCCTCACCGGTTAGTAAATACCCAATGAGTTTGGAAATCAATAGAATCATAAAATTGACGAAGGCAGAAAATGCCTTTAGAAACTTTCAACGGATTGCTACCTCTGAATCCAATTGCTTGATGAACATATTAGATCCAGTGGTAAGGCTTGTTCGCAACTAAATCTGGACAGATTAAATTTGGAATAAAACAAATCTGCTGTTAGGGAACGTCCATTAATTACGTCACGCAAAAAATGACTTTTTATTACCCCCCCCCCCTTGTCACGTTTTTTGTATGGACCTTCAAATTTTTTTGTATGGATCGTCACGTTTTTTCAAACGCCCCCTCCCCCCTTACTGCGTGACGTAATTAATGGACCTTCCCTTAGTTCAATCCGAGGTGCATTCTTTATTGATTTAATTGGGCATTATTTGTAATCGTAAAACTAATTACAGTTACTTAATTAGGCTGCATGAAGAAACTACGGACTTTTGAGTTTACTCCAGCCATTAGGGTCTGCGCAGACTTCTCTGCAATCAATTAAGCTGCTTTTGTCCAAGATTTTCGAAATATTTCTATAGTTGTAGCTTGTTGTTTATGTTGAGAGAGTTCTCTCTTCACCAGAGCCCGAGAGAATGATAACAATTGCTTCTTTAGGCATTATTCACGGTATATTTCCATGTTTACCGTTCCGGAAGAAATGAAGCCTTGGCCTGCTCCACCACAGCTGCATATTGCCTGCCAAATAATTTTTTTTTTTTTGGAAACTTGGCCTTTTTCCTGAAGTGCTCCTCTACGCCGTTCCGTTGCATGGCAGTATAATAAGGCTCCCGGAAAGCTGCGTATAATCTTTCAGCACACAAGTTTCGTCATCCATTATCACACAGGAAAACTTCGTCTAATATTCGAGGTACAACTGGCGAGCCCGGGTTTACGGTTTGGTACAGTTTTCACCTTGAACGACTTCATACCTTACCGGTACTTGGAAGTATGCACGAAAGTTGGGGACATTTCTATTGTTCTAGCCACAAAACGTACCGAAAGATCTGGTCTCATCTGCAATATTTGGTTCACCTTTGCGTCCTTCTGGTGGTTCCTGAGATCCGTTTTTGTTCCGCTTCCAATCTTCCTGTCTGTAGTCAAACGTGTATCGAAAGTTTTAAGAACGTTATGGGCAATGCTTGCAGGAAAACCTAGCTTTTTTGCTAGCTTTCTTACTGACAGATCCGGATTTTCATTGCGACCGTACACAATTGCTTTTCTTACTCTTTTTTCAGATGGCGTCGAAAAACTTGTAGTATCACCAAGAATTGATTTTACACAATTAATAGACATATTTTCACCAGTCTACGAAATATTTCATGCGTTAATGAATACTTCCAGAAATATACGTATTAAGAGGTGTCCCGATTTTGTCGCGAACAAGTCTTAAAAGTGTTTTTCCAATGAAAAGCCACTAACTATCACCCTTTTTGAGTGCCCCTACAGCATCCTTACTGTTGATTTATATGAGGCCAGATTAACCTTTACGCGTTACATAAAATTAAACTTGTTTTCCTAACGAAAAACCACCATCATACTTCGTGAGTGGCCCCAACAGCATCCTTATTGTTGGTTTAATTCGTTCCAAATCGGCTTTCGAGCGTTTCTTTAAATTTGCTTTGATTTCTCAATGAAAAACCACCATCACATTTCGTTTGTGGCCCCAACAGCATAGTTCAGTCAGTCAAAAGAGTTTACCTTGTTTTCCTAATTATTAAAAACTACCAAAACGGCACGTAAATTTCGATGTCCTGATACCGACATATGCGTGTTGTTTCTATTTCGGGAGCATAACTTTACATACAATCTGGATTCCGTTCCGTGACATAAATTAAATTTGAATTACGTCTATAATTTCGAAATGGGTATCACACTTTATGAGTGACCCCAAGAGCTAATATTGTCGGTTTTAATCGGCACTAATACATAAATATCTTTATTGTGCGTCTCCGTTGAATATTCCGAAAACAATATGAAACCACGGATGAACAGTTTCCCCCACTTTAGTCTAATCTACCAAGATAAAATCTAAAAGAAAACCTCCAACGAACAATTTCTTTCCTTCAGTGAGTGTCGAACTAATATTGCTTCTCTTTCCTAGTTGATCCACAAGGACGTGGCTCGTCTAGTTATTGGTCCTATAAATGAGGACACCAGTAGTTCCACATTGAGAACGAATCACTACTCCTAAGTAACATTCTATAGATTTTCTGTGCCACTTCAGCTAACTTCGATTAATCACGGAGTAGCAAACCACGGGAGGTCAACATGCCCATGGTGTGATGAAGGGTAGTCTACGTAGATGAATAGGTATTATGGTAGTTCACGCACTAGGATCCTCGAAAAAGAATTACTCTTCTCAGATAGAAGAAAACTTAAGTCACCTCCATAAGATTCCGTAATTCCCCGACCAATGGAGAGGAATTAAGTAAACCAAAGTTTTCTATTACTCCAATTTCTGGATGCAGTAAGACGTTTCTGTCATTACCGCAAATGGAAAATAATAATAAACGCTAGTCCTTCCTAATTTATTCGGATATTGTTGAAACCATTTTAAGGCATGTTCGATACACTGTATTATTCGGTTTATAGCTTCAATTTCGGCAAATTTAGATCATTCGAAGATCGTGTAGATAGTCTGTTCAGCTTAACCAGTAAAATCATGGTGTCTAAAAAGTTAAGGAAATCGAAAATTACGCGGAAGTGTACAACTATAAATTGATTAATAATGTCTCAATTGCTTTGAAGACTGTATTCGATGAAATTTGGACACACAAAATAGGTCATCAATAATTTTTCTTGAGCCCGATTCTTTTCAAACTTTCTGGAAATAAAGTACTACTAAATGGTTTAGTTTTGACAGCATTGGTTTATTGAACCGCTTCTCCCAACCTAAATGCCCGCAGCTTTGCCTTGTCCCCTTTCATCAAATTTTGGGCAATGATAGGACCGACTTGCTTACTTACTTTTAACCACACTTTCTTTAGTTCAAGTTCATTTTCTATCAGTTTTGGAGTTTTAACGAGCTTTGCCTTCATGATTGCCCAAAATTTTTCAATTGGGCGAAGTTCCGGAGTGTTTGGAGAGTTGACGTCTTTTGGTACAAAAACTACATTATTATCTTTGTACTAGTCTAAGACGGGCCGGGCATAGTGGCAAGATGCCAAATCCGGCCAAAACAGTGTCGGGCCATCGTGAGATCTCAAGAAGGGCAGAAGTCGTTTTTTGGAGCCATTCGTCCTTGTAGATTTGTCCGTTGACGGTCTCAGAGGTGATGAAGGGCTGACTCATTTTGCCACATCCGCAGATCGCTTGCCAGACAAGGAAATTTTTGGCGAATTTCGACAGTTTCTTCTTCCGTACACTCTCCCCGGAACGGCCAACTTAGAGGTGGCGACGTAGTGTTCACTGTCCTGGCATTTGTTTGGCGGTGTCGGCTTTAATGTAGGTCTCATCGTCCATCACAATGCAGAACGGTTTTGTGAGCCACTCCCTGTACAGTTTTCTTGCACGAGTTTTGGCCACCGAGTTCTGTTTATCGCTCCGGTTCGGTGCCTTCTGGACCTTGTACACATGTAATCCAGAACGTTTCATTGTTTTCTGCACAAAACAAACTGAAACTTTCGCCTTTTTCGCAACATCCCTGATCGAATTGTTGGGATAACGCTTAAATTGGTGGTGGCTTAAATCCTGGCCTTCTCCGGATTTGATGTGCCACGTTTTTTGCCACTACCATTTTTCCGCTTGGTTGTCTAACGGTCCTTGAACGTTTTGATCACGTGAGATACGGTTGAATGTGCGATTCCGAGCTGTTTTCCGATCCATCGATGAGAAGCGTTTGGGTTGTCGAAGTGAGTGCCCAAAATTTGTTGGCGCACTATTTCTTCATTCGAAGCCATAACTGAAATCACTCGACCGATTTTCACGAAACTCATTACACAATTGACACAACACAATGAAATACATTCAGTTAAAATTTCAATAATTTTTACCCACACGCTAAAAAGTTACGAACAATTGCGTGTGTCCAAATTTCATCGAATACAGTCTTTAGAATTATTTTCGCCTTGCTTCCGATATTATATAGTCATAAAGGCTGACTAAAAGTAAATAAGCATCCACAAAAAGACCTGTAATTCATGATTCAATAAGTTCAAAAAGTCCATTAATGATTGCTTCACAGTACTTTCATTAAAACTTCAATGTTACAGTATTAGATGGTTACATTTCTACAGTTCATACAAAATCTCGAACCTTCCTCTTGATGGAGTCTATCAGCGTCCGCACAGTGGAAACAATTCGGCTTCATCAGCTTGGGGACATAATCGATCTTGTTGACAGCATACCACTTCAGAACCACCTTGGAGTAGTGGCAGATGGCCAAATCGGGCCAAAAGATGACTGCCAGTATGCTTGCGGATGAACGGCAATACACACTTCAGGGATTTTTCGATGTAAACTTTGGATGTCATCGTCGAGGATGTGACGAACTTGAATCTTCAAAACACGGTCGTACAAGAGCCTTGCACGCTTTTTGCCCACGGCATTCTGCTTCATGTGGCAGTTCGGATGTTTACTGGCTTTGTACGACTTGTATCCTTCCCTGGCACGGATGTTCCCCACCATTTGAAAGTTGGCGTTGTACCTTCTGGCCACATCTCGGATCAAAAGACCGGGGTTGGCTATAACGCACCTCAATACTTTGCTGCGCAGCTGACGATCCCTGATCTAAATTTTTTCGTGATTCATTTCCACACTCAGGGGTTGCTAATAGGTTTTGAGCACTCGACAAACTGTTGTTTCCGGCATCTTCAGTACATTAGCCAGCTTGGAACCGGACCAATCCGCAGAATATTTTTTCTTCTTTCGAGTTCCATTTGAAATTATTTCTGAACGCGATCGACTACTTTGATAAAACCAGTTGTTCTCTATAGAAGTGTAAACAAACCACTGTCAAAGATTTTCGATTCTCAAAACTAGAGCGTGCTAGCGGCGTCCGTGAAGCGTACACAGAAAAAAATCTTATAGTAAAAACTACCATTTTACCCGACTACGCCTATCTTTGAAACTACCATGAAATTTCAGTCAAATTTAAAACGTTTATGGTAAACCCTTCAACGTTTGTGGTATATTTGACAGACCTCATATTGATACCAACCGCACCATGGTAGATCTAATTGCAGGCATGGTTAAGTCAAACACATTTATAGTCAGCTGAAAATAGTTGGTGTTTGCGCTCAATTTAACCCTCGAAATGGTAGTTTCTACTGCGGTTTTTTTTTGCGTGTACCAAATTACTTTTAGTCAACTTTTACTCGTTTCTTGATTAATTGACTGTTAGCATTTTGATTCCTAAATTATGACAGTGGTGTAGGTACTTTGTTGTGCACTGTTCCATGTTGTCTGCTTTTGGGTTTGGTTTGAGATGATCTTTTCTTGATCTTCGCCACACCTCTCGTCCAGAACATAGAACGGTTTAATGACTCCCTTGTTTCGTCATTGCATGATTGCACGATTTTCCCCCACGAGAGCGGTAACTTAATAGGTAATAAACTGATTTGCCAATCAAATCAAAACTAACTAATTGGCGTGTATGCAACTCATATGGAAAAAAATATCAACCAACTAATGCTTGAACCGATCAGAACAAACAATGAAACTCCGGTTCCCATAGCATTTTACTCGCCTGTCATAGCGTATTAAGCAGCTAATTGATCGAATCGAAATTGAAATTAGCAGCAGCCGGCATCAGGTAAAATAAATGAACATTCAGTCGCGGGCAAGAAATACCACAGGAAGCGCACAGGAAAAAAAAAGATCGACTCTGACACTGCAAGCACGGTGAGTTTAAATAATTAATTTTCCTTTTAATAAATCTGTGGTTAGTTTACTTAAATGAATTTATCTCATTTGTGAATCAACCACCGCGTGATGGTCGGGAGGGAAAGAAAAGGTTCGAGGCATTTGTTAGCGTATTTAATTTCACACTGGTGTGAATACGTCGGTTTCTCTACAAACCCAAATTACCACAGTGGCAATGGTGAAGCGGGGAAGAGAAGGGGGAAATCTGCGGCAAACTAAAGTGCAATAATGAAACATGAGTTTAAACATGCTCACATATTAGCGTTTGTTAGGTCGCCCCAAGAAGCAAGGCACTGCAACCGAGGTGCAGAGGATGAAGTTTCAAGAAGCTAAACATGACGGCTGCGATTAATGTCTACTTCACCTGGCTTTTGTAGGAAGGTTCAGCTTTACTATGGGAGCATTGCAATGAGCTTGATCCGCCTCCCGTGCAAGTGTGATTGGATGACTGGAAAGAGATCCGTCATAAAGAAAATGCAGCCATTTTCCCTCCACCCAAAGCGTGCTCGTTGTTCGTCGTCGTCATCATCGTAGATACTTTGGAGTGAGAGCTTTCCGTCAATCTCGGCTAATTAATTAAAATGATTAATTATCTATTTCTCTGTATCATTATACGAATGGGAGACGAGGTACGATGGTAACGAACCCCACCACCAGGTAGCCCATTGATGGAAGGTGGTGTTTGTTTCAAGTGCGCCCTTCTGTTTCCCATGATCGAGGGGCCCCTGTGGACAAAAAATGCGCCTGAGCGTACGTCTCTCTCTGCTGCACATTCAGCTAATTATGATGGAATGCGCATTAACGGAGCAATGCATCATGCAGATGATGCTACCGCTGCTGATGATGATGCCTTATTGGTGAAGTTGCAGCTGCGAAAACTGCCAACCGTGTGGCCATTGAGAGCGTTCACAGCCTTGCACTGATTAGGGCGCTACTAGTTTGCCATGGAAACCGATGGACGCCGGCCGTGGAGAAATTGCATTTCGATCGCCCCTTTTGCGATGAAGACGATTTGTGGGCGAATATATGCTAAGGGATAAAATTCACCGTACGTACGACCGCCGTTTGTCCGTTAATTGCTGAGCTAATCAATTATCTTTAGGCAATGGGCGGTCAGGGCAGTTTAGTTGCTGATTAATTACGATGGAGAGCTCACTTGTTGTTGTTGTTTAAACAGGATCAATCGAGTTAAAAACTGATTTTTTTTTGACAAACTTCAATGTTATTGGAAAACATGGAAAATATAAACTAATTCTTCGCTTGATCACTTTGTAAAAAAAATTATTTAAACTACTTTTGTCTGAAACTGAATTTAAAGACTAAACCAACAAAAGTATCCCCCGGTACCGAACGCTACCAGATGGAGTCCTTCCATGGCATTGATGCAGGTGTTGCTGGATTGACCGACTGGCAAACAATTTTTCGGTTCTATGTAACATTATTTTAAAATCAAAAATATTAATATTAAAGAGTGTAATTCAAATAACCCAAATGACGATGTAGCGAAATATTGTCAAGTGCGTCATAATTACAAAAAAAAGGAACACTCTTCCCGAGCAAAGGTTTATACTAAATTGATAACATATTTTAATATCAAATTATCACTGTTTGATCACTAAATATGTTAACATTTAGGCTGAATAAACAGCCGAAATAACAAAAGAGATAATAAGTTAATATTTGTTTGACATCACAACATAATCATGTTTGACATCACAACATTATTTCGTTTTTTTTATCATCAAGCTCATGTTGATAACAAATGTGATATTGTGATTATTGAACTTTTGAATTGAATTGAACAATTGTGATATGAACAAATTTCTTGAGACAATTCTAAATTATGTTATCAACATGATATCAAATTTATACATTTATAACTAAAGTAGTGCTTCAGGTGAGAAGCGCAATTTTATATCCATCACATGCTGGTAATATTCAGCATTCGTCAGCATGCTGGTAGAATTCTGTAACGTTCGTCAAAAATCGTCTTCAAATATTGATAACAGATGATAACAAAATGTTGCAATGTTGATAACTAAATTTGTATTGCGATAGCAGGTAAAATCAGAATGATATCTGAGATAACAAAACTTGTTACTTATTTGATATTAGTTTGTTATTTTACTCTTCCAGGTTTATTTACCTCTCGGTGTGACAACGCACGGTCTTGCCGTCGTCGGTCGATTAAGTCTGCACCACTACTGCGGTCTATCCCAATCTTGTGTCGACTCTGCTCGCCAACCAACTGTTGCACCAGAATTAGTTGGACTAGTGAATTTTTGAGCACCCACCTGAATCCACGCAACCCAAACAAGACAAATCTTGTAGTATCTCAAATTAACCATTTACTAGCCCTTTCCATACGGTGATGTGACTCATTAACCTCGAGCCACAAGTAATTGGCACCCCAATTTACTAAAATCGAAAAATAAAACATTGTTAATATCAATATTGAATATTCGCTCCGCAAAGTGTTACTCACGCCTGAGCCTAACAAGTAAACGAACTGATTTAAAAACAACATTTACTGCTCTGTTACAAGAAAATAAAGTTATTTTACTGCGCAC
This sequence comes from Aedes japonicus, assembly GCA_034211315.2. NCBI lineage: Eukaryota > Metazoa > Arthropoda > Insecta > Diptera > Culicidae > Aedes > Aedes japonicus. The sequence goes on along the minus strand of JASCZW010003204.1, from coordinate 308,732 downwards.
ATTTCCAATAATCTGCACTAAACTGTATTTTTTTTTCATGAGTTATATTCGCCTTTTGTAACATCCGGCGAATCATCATATTCAGAATCAGCAACAGACACAGAATGTGAATGGATCAGTTCTTGTATACCAAATCACTCTAGTGGGCTACGACTCATGCATAATCGTTGGGTCCGCAGAGACAAACTTTTTTCGTCTTCTTCTGTTTCGTGATCCGCATCGTTCGGTGAAGCGCATTTGTCAGTGTTGACGTCTGTATGTTCGCAAGGCAAACGCAGCATGTGATTTATACAGTGACACCCAAGATCGGAAAGCCCTGCAGCTGATGGCTGAGCAGCTCGGTAGTATCCAGTTCCTTTATCAGCTAATAACTGTTTCTAACGTTAGCATCATTTTTGGTTTATACTTTTCGCACATAATTAGCAAAGATGTGAAGCAGCCAGTTGTCAGGCAGCCTAGCTACCGGAGCCTGCAGTGGACTTGCAGTAAGGCGCAACGATGAGAAGTGAAATAACTTGTAAAGAGTTTAATTGAATGGATCTTCTCTAATAATGCAACGGTCAGCATACTTTCGTCAGTTGGTAGCTAGTTGTGCGAGCACAACGACGACGTGTTGAATAATTGCTGTCCGTCATAAGCCAGTTGACAGCCAGTAGTGGTTAAGCAGCCTAGCAACCGGAGTAAACTGTTAAGAAGTTAGGAGCTAAATAAACAGCTGTCCGTCGTGAGAAAGCGGTTGCTAAGAAGTATTCAAATAAACTGCTTCCATAGAAGACCAAAAGATGGCTAAAATCTAAAGGGTGTACGGAATCAAATTGCGACGCACACAAGTATTCGGCAAAATTCGCCCGTTCAATCAATCATCTTCAAAGTTTCAGGAGTAAATAAAACATGTGATGAATTATTTCCCATGTTTGTTTATTCAATTTCAATTCCATATCCTAATTCACAAACCTGTACAACATTTGGACCAACTTTTTTGCGGCAATCCATTTTTCTTCACAATCTTCCTCCGACTTCAATTCCTTAGGATGCTCGAAGTGCGTGCTTAATGATGGCCCAGTACTTTCAATTGACCGTAGTTCCGGTGCGTTGGGGGAGGGGTAGGTATACCTGCCCATTACCGTTCCAGTTGTCTAGGATGGGATGCCCGCTTTCACACGAGCAAATTGCTGCCAAATCACATATTTTTGGCAAACTTTGACGTCTTCTCCCTTCTAACGTCCTCAGGGACATCGAATTTATGATGAGCAGTGAAAAACTGGAGCTCCGGAAGCTGCAGGAAGACTGCTTTTACATACGTTTCGTCAACATCTGAGTGTAGGGCTTCCGTGCATGTTTTACCTACCGTATTCTGCCGTTCATCGCGATTAGGCGTCTTTTGGACTTTGTACTTGTGTAGTCTTTCATGTTTTTTCGCATCTTGCGCGAAAGTTTTGGTTAGATTCAGTTTCTTCGCCACATCTCGAACTGAACTATTGGGATTCCTCTTCAAAGCTTGAACTACCCACTTGTGATCGACATTTCATTCGCTTGGTAAATAATTTGTCTTTACGTGTGTTTACTGAAAAAAAAGTTTGACAACGGCATCTTGTACAAAATTACATCACAAATTCAACATGTAAGATAGCCTCCCTGGAAATCCGGAACAACTCCGGTGCCGGGGGACCATGGCCAATTATGTTTCCAAGATATAAAACAACATTAATTTTCCACTCAAACGCTTCTTGGCTAAATTAAATCAGATTAAATTTTATGAAGTTGGAGCACTACAAAGTTGATCAACAATTTGCCTGTCCCGATCATTTTGTCTATCCCCTGTAGGTCATAGGTCATGTCCATCCATCAAAATACATCCGTCTGATCCCTGAACAACTTATGTATTTATGTTCCGGACCCTTGTTGTAACACGTTGCGTTTGTTTTGCACTTTGTTTGATAACTTTCTCGATGCCGCTTTATTGATCAAATCACATATCGACATTTATTTGTTTTTCAAAATTAGAAATACAACTTTCTGGTCCAGTTTCGGGTCTGAGGATCCGGATTTTCTGCCTCTTCCTGGCAGTTTGTATTTCACAAACTTGTTTATGTTTTACGCTTTTACACTCGTTTAATGAATTCCAGAGCGCTTCGCCAATTTTTAGCTAATTACCTTGTCACTTATCCATGTATCGAAAACTTAATTTCCAACTCATTTTCAATGCGCGACACTTTGAAATACACATTGAACTAATTCCACCCAAAATTTCAATCGAAAATACCCAACTTGTTAAAAAGTTACAGCAATTTAAAAGTGGTGCAATTTGATTCCGTACAACCTCTAACCGGGGCCATACTACCCATTCAACATCCGTCCTTTTCAGGATGACCAATTTGATTTTTAATGTGTTAGTGAATTCAGTATTAGATGGAATAGAGTATGTGAAAAATTGTTCATGTTCATACCATCAGCAAGGGTGATGTTGGTGTCAGGCATTGCGTGTGCTAAATCAAGAAATTAAATTATTACAAACAATCACATATATCAATAATTTAGCAACTGAACTCACATCCCCCTTATTCTGGCTATTCAGTATGTCACTTGCCATTATTCCGTGTATTCCTAAACTTTTCGAATCAATTATTAACAAAAATATGTTTAGTCAAATAAAGCATGTAGTGACGACTGCACAGCACATTTTTTTTTAAACGCCGTTCAACTACTACAAACCTATTAGAATTTGTAAATTATTCAGTAACTGCAAAGGACAGTGGTAGTCACCTAGAATCTCTTTGCACCGACTTCAGCAAAGCGTTTGATAGAATTGATATTCCAATGTTGATTTTCAAGCTTGAAAAAATTGGAATTGATATGAGACTCCTCAAATGGATTGAGTCATACCTAACTAACCGCCAGCAAATAGTAAGATTTAATGATAAAAAATCAAATACAATCCATATCACATCGGGGGTTCCCCAAGGCTTTTATTTAGGTCCTCTTCTTTTCATTTTATATGTTAACGATATTCCATTAATTTTAAAAAATCTCAAAGTTCTTATCTATGCCGATGACATGAAGCTATTTTTAAAGTCAGTAATGAAGATGATATGCATGTTTTTCAGAATGAAATACAAGTTCTTCATAAGTGGTGTTGTAAAAGTCTATTAGAACTAAATGTTAAAAAATGTAATCACATAACTTACAGCAGAGAACAAAGTACACTAAGTGTTGCAATTGTATTAGGTAATCAACATGTTGAAAAATGTGATAAAATAAGAGATTTAGGAATTATTTTAGACTCTAAATTAACATTTGTGGATCATTATAACACAATAGTTCATAAAGCAAACAATATGTTAAATTTTATAAAACTTTTCAGCTATGAATCCTAGAGGGTTTGAACTGTTTAGTGGAATACCTGTAACTAGAAATTAGAAGAAAAAATAGTATTTTCCATTTAATTCCAACTACCTTTTCTTATCTTGACAGGTACGCGTATTTCGTCTACAATGGGCAGACTTCTTCAGTGTCTCGTATTAATAAGTCGACTTATTATTACGAGACACTGAAACATTCTGCACATTGTAGACGAAATACGCGTATCTGTCAAGATAAGCAAAGGTAGTTGGAATTAAATGGAAAATACTAATTTTTCTTCTCATTTCTAGTTACATATTCTTATTTATAAAACGTTTTTACAATTCTAATGCTAGCGCATGCTGAGTAGATAAACATAAAGGGTGTCCTCAGTTAAATCGTCATTTTTAATAAGCATTTCGCCCTTTAAGTAGATTTCAACGAAAGTTTAGGTCGAATGAGCTCAACGTGTATTTTTTACACTGCGTGAGTTTCATTGTGAAATATGCCTTAAAGGGTGTATTCGATAAAAATGGCACACACATATATACTCATCAATAATTAAAATAATTATCGGATTTTCTTGAAATTTTCAGGGAATGAAGAACTACTAATGAGTTTTGATTTACAACATTTGTTTTATTCAATTTCGTCTCCCATCACGAATGCCCGCACCTTCCTTTTCACTCCACCCATCAAATTTTGTACAACCGATTTTCCCAGTGCTTTTGTTGTTTTTACCCAAATTTTCTTCAATTCTAGCTCTGTTTTTATAGTTTTGGGATGCTTGCGAAGTTCCGTTTTCATAATTGACCAGAATTTTTCAATTGGACGAAGTTCCGGTGAATTTGATGGGTTCATATCCTTTGGCACACAATTGACTCCGTTGGCTCGGTACCACTCCAATACGTTTCGAGCGTAGTGGCAGGATGCTAGATCAGGCCAAAACAGAGTTGATCCTTTGTGCTTCTTAATGAATGGCAAGAGACGCTTCTTAAGGCACTCTTCCGTGTAAATCGCACCGTTTATTGTTCCGGAAGTGATGAAGGGAGCACTTATTTCACCACATCCGCAAATCGCCTGCCAGATTAGAGACTTCTTTGCAAATTTCGATAGTTTCTTCTTTCGAACATCCACCGGAACATCGAACTTCGACTTGGCAACGAAATATTCTTGCCCAGGAAGTTGACGGAAGTCGGCCTTGACGTATGTTTCGTCATCCATCACGATGCAACCGGATTTGGTGAGCAGCTTCGTGTAAAGTTTCCGGACGCGGGTTTTCGCAGTGATGTTTTGTTTTTCATTCCGGTTTGGGGCTTTTTGCACTTTGTAAACATGTAACCCAGCACGCTTCATGGTTTTCTGCACAAAACCGACTGACACCTTAGACTTTTTAGCGACATCTCGAATTGACATGTTTGGACGGTTCTTGAATTGTTGTACGACTTTCCTGGCCATTTTACTGTCCATTGGACCACTTTTACGACCACTCCCTTCCTTTCTTTGGACACTCAGACGCTCCTTGAAGGTTCTTATTACACGAGACACAGTTGTATTTGCAATTCCAAGCCTTTTAGCAATCCACCGGTGGGACGCCCCTGGATTTTGATTGTGAGTGCACAAAATTTTCTCACGGACAATTTCTTGTTTCGACGACATGACTGGAACTACTGAATGTATAACTATGAAACTTGGCAGATGTTAATAATACACTATGGATAAGATCTACTCAAATTTCTAGGTTTTTTACTCATACGTTTCAAAAGTTACAGAAGATTTTCTGTGTGCCATTTTTATCGAATACACCCTTTAGTTTCGAAAATGGAGTCAAAGGAACAGCAAGTGCGCGAGAACATTTTGCACACGCACCTCGACAACCCACTTCTTTCGCACCGCGCCATCGGAAAGGTGTTGAAAATTCACCAGTCTACAGTGTCTCGTGTCATAAAACGTTTCGGGGAACGTTTAACTGTCAATCGGAAGAAGGTGAGTGGTAGAAAAAGTGTTCCGTACTGTGTGAAGGATCACAAGCGAGTGGATGCTGCCTTTGAACGCAAACCAAACTATTCCGTTCTGAATGTCGCGAAAAAGCTGCAGTTGACCAAACATTTCGTTCAGAAAGCCAAGAAACGAGCTGGATTCCGTTCATTCAAAGTTCAGAAAGATCCAAACCGCAATGAAAAACTGAATTGGACAGCTAAAACACGTGCGCGTAAGCTGTACATACAAATGTTGACGAAACCACACTGCTGCATCATGGACGATGAAACACATGTGACTGCGAAAGACAAGTTCGATGTTCCAGAGTCTCTCAGGAAACAGCAACTGTCAAAGTTTCCCAAGAAACTCATGATTTGGCAGTGATATTGTTCGTGTGGTAAACGGAGCAAGCCTTTCGTGACAATATCAACTGTAAATGGTCAAGTATACATGAATGAATGCCTGAAAACGACTGCTTCCGTTTCTCAATTTTTTGGCCGGACCTAGCTTCTTGTCACTACTCCAAGGATGTTCTGGAATGGTACAAGACGAATGGTGTCAATTTCATGCCGAAGGATCTTAATCCCCTAAACGCTCTAGAGTTGCGGCCAATTGAAAAATCTTGGGCTATAATGAAGCACGAACTTCGTAAGCATCCTAAAGTTGTCACTACAGAACAGGAAATGTTGAAGTCATGGTTGAAAGTGGAAAAAAAATGTCAGTTGAAGCGTTGCACAAAATCTTATGCGTGGTATTAAGAAGAAAATTCGGGCTTTTGGATTTGGTAAAGAAATACAGTGAACTAAAAATGTCTAAACCAAGATTATACATTGTATATTATTCCCTGAATATTTCATGACAATCGGTTGAGAGGCTTGTTTTTGAGGAAGAGTTTAAAGTGATGCAATTTAACTGTGGACACCCTTTACTAAGCACCCGCCAATGAGTGCAGTTGAAACTGGAAAGTTCTGCGAAACCTAATAATTTGAGGCTTTATCCGACAGTAGTGTTCATTGAAGTTATCATGTCTGGCCGTGATTGGTTTGTGAGTTATAAATGATTGCTTCATACATCTTGTATTCAATACTCAAGCGATCCAAAATCGTTGGAAAAGGATGATTCAATTTAATTCCTTTGAACAATCCAAACAGCTTTATCAACCGAAAATGGTTAATCATGCGTGTAGAACTCACTGCCCCCCAATCAGCGCGTGTCGCCGCGTGCATTACAGCCAAACGCGTTGACAACTTGTTAATGCGTCTAGCTCTTGAAAGGTGCCCCTCTTTCTCCATTGATTCTACTCGTCACCATTATCGACACATCCGCAGTTACCAGCAAGTTGTAGAGAGTAAAATAAAAGTTTCTTTATCGAAAAGCAGTAAATCTTCCATAGACAAAACAAAGGAATGCATGTAAGCGCATAACTCGTGTGAATGTACCAATGATGTCCCGTGTCCGTGTTTCTTCCTCTGTCTGGCCGGCCGACCAGCTGGAAGCAGCCACAAACCGGGTAACAGTTGCTATACTGATGTCGCTAGGCAACAAGAGCTATTAACTACGTTTTAGCCAAGTCGTCGACCGTCCGTTGTCCGATAACGGCGCATTCAATTCGCACTTTTATTCACACTTGACTTCGCGGTGGACGGCGGCGGCGGCGGCGGCCGAGCGATATTCGGATGCGCGGCCAAGAACCGGGAAGAGAAACGAGCTGAAGATGTGTCGTAATTCTTGTCGGGGCTTTCGAATTCGTAATGAGCACTCGCGTACTTGCAACTCCACCGAGATATCGGTCGATACAAGTCGAGCTTCGTTCGAGAAAAGAAGTGTCAAGTAGTACTTAATCCGTGGATTTGAAACTAGCAAGAAGCTCTATAAATAAGAGTTAAGTTGATTCATTCGGATTCCAAATTAGGCCGGATGGAAAAATGGCTTCGATTGGATGACACGAACTAATAGCTACGTTGATCCCAAGTGTCGACAGGGCGAAATGGAATTCGCGGTTCATTAATGGATACTCAAACTTCACTGCATCCATGAGTACGTCATTGTCAGGCACGTACCCGGTCCAGATCGCACATTATGGGCTTACAATGCGTTTGTGTTCGAAAACCAAAGCTCGTAAAATAGTCATGCAGTTGAGGTTGAAGGAAGTTCTTTGTCGCGTGATTTTGCATTTTCGCGACATGTTTGCTATGATCAAGAACATAGCAGAAGAGAAAAAAATCATAGCACATAAAACTCCGGGAGAAATGTGACCGTAGCGAATGTTTGTTGCTTTTAAAACCCACGGAGTTATTAAAGTCCCGTAATCTCGCATCTGATCGGAGAACGGAAAAGAGTGCAAAAATCACGTACATGTAAGTTCACTCACTTGATGGCTTTTGCGTCGCGCACGGTATTGTTGTTCGAGGTTGACGTTAATTCGTTCGTTAAAAGAACCAGACCACCGTAAAGCGAGAAAAAAAAAACAGGGCTCTGAAATATCAAACATTACCCTGTCTTTGGAGGATGATGTGTGTGCGAGCAATATGTAGCCAAAGGCGCGTGTGCGTGGATAATCAGGATGATAGCACTACTTAAGATATGGTTTTGCGGTGTGACGGAGCAGTGAAATGGTGCTGTCACTATGGGTTTTGGTTGAAGTTTATTATTTCCAGATTACATATGTTTATGGTTCGCAATTCTGTGAAATGATCTTCATACTGGTGCGTTACTGTTGAACAGTTCAATTGAGTAACAGGGGCTGGGTTAATGCAAAGTTATCGAGGATGCGCTGAGGTTTACGTTCAACTAGAAACCCCTTGTTCCAAAAGTTTCAACACATAGAATCTACAACATACATCTAATTTTATCTCAACATTAGTTCGATTTAGACATGAACTGGATTATTCAAAAGAAATGTTATTGAAAATGCTTTTATTAAACAGACATCAGTTTTCGAACAAGGCGCTCGACCAACTTTAGTGGCTGGTTTGCTGCACAATCTAACGATCTAACCATAGTTGCTGCATTTGATGCTACTTTGCGGGCAATTCGGTGGATTTACACTTTTGAAAATCTAGTCCTTTGATATCGTGCCAAATCTAGTCAAAATGATACGGAATCTGTTATCAAGCCATCCTTTTTTTTGTAGAACTTCGAGCTCCTTGTCTTGTTTATCCCAAAAACGCCCAAAATAACCTTGTGCTATAGCTACACAAAATTTGTCATCAGGAAACTGTTTGAAATCCATTTCTAGGTTCGAAAATGAACCTCTTCTAGGAGAGCTTAGCAAAGCCTTTCCTTATATGAGTATATTCTCAGTGTTGTGCATACAGCTGACGTTTTCATTTGTTTACATTTATTTGCTCCTTCTTTATTGCACATAATTATCCAGAACTGCTTGAAAGATTTACTATTTAGTGAAGTTGTGTACTATTCAGTGAGATGTAACTCAAATTTGATTTACAGGTGAAGCTCGACTAAAAGTGTGAATGATTGCATTGATTCTCACGTCCCTTATGACTGATTATTATATCTTAAAGGCTGTGTTCATGTGTCGGTCTCTGGGTATCGTACTTAAGTAGCCAAAAACAAAAATATGAAAGTTGTGTTTTCCATGTGTCATGCTGTAGATCTATAAATGTGTAATTTGACTACCTTAGTCATGTAGATGTACGTTTCATGAGACTCGAATCTAGATCCTCACTTATTATGCCATATATCTGTTTTATGTTTTGGGTAAGGACATGTTTCTTTACATTTGACATATTGTATAAATGTAGTAACACAGGCCTTCCATTTTTTAAGAAACAAACAAATTCATGAAATGTCAACTGCCAACACAACTTGGCTGGTATGTTTCTTTCGTGTTGTATTGAACGTCAAATTGCCGTTTTTGTACTTTTAAATAAGACTTAAAACTATGAAATATCTATTTATATCACATTTATGTTTACCGCGGGAACATTGAGGAACCTAACTTAGTTATGCCAGTATGATGAAAATAATAATATTGATGCCATTAGCCTATTAAGATGACGTATTAGCAAAAACTTAAGTGTAATCGACTGATCATCAACAATATATTTTTGTCATATTGTCATCAACAAATCCATTTAATTTAAACGCTTAGTATGCCGAGACCTCCCTTTGTTCAGTCGGTAAAGGCGCAACTACAAAGCAACATCATGCTGGAGTTGTCTGGGTTTGATTCCCGGTCTGGTCTATGCATTTTTCGTTAAGGGAAATTTCTCGACTCCCTGGGCATATAGGGTATAATTGTACTTGCCATAAAATCATACTAATGCAAAAATGGTACCCTGGCATCGTAAGTTCTCAATTAATAACTGTGGAAGTGCAGTAAGAACACAAAGTTGAGGGCAAGCAATATGCAAGTTGTTGAAACAATAAGCTTGAAATGCTAAATAAGAAGATGGCCCCAATCACATTGGTGCAGGTTCATATAACGACGATGTGGTTTAAGGAGATTCTAATTGTTCCATTTCTCACATGTTAATATGGTCGAGTGGTAAGAAGACTATTCTATTAAGCTTAGAGTTTATGGTTCAAACCACTGGAATGGCAACATTATTATTTTTCACATAAAAGCAAAAATGCATACAGTTAAACATTTCGGGTTACTCGGGTAATTTTAGACTAAATATTAAGAAAAGGCAGGGTAATAAAACATCAATAAAAATGGAAAAAATAGCAATAAAAATATGTAAAATTTCCACTAAATTTTGAAACACTGTGCCAACAAAAAAATAACAATTCGCACTAGAAAAACTTAAAATAGCAATAAAAAATTGATAATTCAGTATCAATAATTCAAAAGTGACCGGTGAAACTTTCAAAAAAAGCAATGGAAATTAGTATAAACGCAATAATAAGCTGATATTTTTCCGTCATAATAATAAGTTCTAGCGGTAAAAATGCGACAAAAGTCTTCAAACACTTCAACTCTTTCCACAAAATCACAATAAAATATCAAAACATTAGAAAAAAAATTAAGAGATTTTTTTTTGTTTTCAATTGAAAAGATTTGAAAAAAAAACAACACTGTACATTTCAGTTTCAGTTTTTCAATTGAACATATGAGTTTAAGGTCTAATTGTCGACATAGAACATCCTAAACATCCTGAATAAGATGTTCAGAGAGAGAGAGAGAGAGAGAGAGAGAGAGAGAGAGAGAGAGAGAGAGAGAGAGAGAGAGAGAGAATAAAAAGCCTTAGTAAAACACGGTGTTCAATAAGTTCGGATACACTTTCAAAATTTGTTAAAAAAATGAAAACATGTTTTTTTATTTTTGGATTTATGTTATTAAGCTATGTTTACAAGGAACGTTTACAACATTTCTCTTGGAATGACCCCCCTTTGTACTCCTTAACGAGCTTCAAACGTTTCTCGAACGCGTCGCAGGCGGCACGCACGGACTGCATGGGCATTTCGTCCCAGATTTTGAGAATTACCGTCTTGAAATGATCCAAAGTGCTGACCTTGTATTCGTTCAGCTTCGCCATCATATAGGACCAAACAAAAAAGTCGAGAGGATTCAAGTCCGGGGAGCTGGGAGGCCACAAAGTTTTGTCCAGAAAGTCGGTTAAATTGTCCCGACACCAGGCTTGAACCACATTTGCCGTATGGGCTGGTGCACCGTCCTGCTGGAACACGTAGTGCTCATCGCCGTAGAGGCTTCGGAGACTGGGGGCAACAACCTTTTCCAAAACCTCAGTTTTGTAGTACGCCGCGTTGATTTTGACGTTTTTTCAATAAACACCAAGGGTAGCTTACCACGTTTGCATACTGCCCCCAAACCATCACCGACGCGGCACTTTGGAACCGAGGGATGTTTATATTGGATTCAGGAATGCTGTCCCTCGATGGCGCCCACACCCGGTCATTTTGCACATTGTGCGGCTGCTGCAGCACGAACAGTTTCTCGTCCGAAAAAACAAACTCCTGACCAGCGTGCCGAGAGAGGATCCTCTTAGCTCGATCCAACCGCTTTTTGCTGGTAGCCTCCGAAACGCCATGGACCTTACGTTTTTGTAAGGCCTGAAACCAAGGTCCTTGGTGAGTATGGTGTGAGCGGTTCCAATGGAAACGTTGAGATCTGCAGCCGTTTTCCGGATTGAGCGGTTCTTTTTGCGCCGAATTCGCTCCCTCACGATCTTGATGACCCGTGGCGTCCTCGCTGAACGCGGCCGACCGGATCTCGCACGGTCATTGGTCGAGGACGTCTCCCGGTATCGCCTGATGGTCGTGTAGACAAAGTTCCGCTTGACCCCATGCGATTTCAGCAGCCGGAATATATCGCCGGGTCGCTCACCGTTCAAAAAACGCTTAATTACGAAGTCCCGATACTCTTTCATCGCGCGTAACAAACGAACAACAACTAACAGAATGTCAACACCGCGCACATTCGGTAGCGTATGAATGAAGCTAAAGCTGACACCAATACCAATGCAGAATATGTACATGGCGCATACCTACGCAATGATGAAAACTTGTATTCGAACTTATTGAACACCGTGTAGTGGAGTGCGTATGAGTAGAATATGGTACATTTGCATATGGGTCATTCCATATCAAGTGCCCGGAGAAATGCATCAAATTTGAACCAAAATTGGCTGACATACTTGTCCTAAGCTATTTATCAAAAATCCAAGTTTTAGACCAATCAGTGAACCCCTCGACCCATGGGCTGCCCCCATTTTTTGAGATTTTTGAAAAAGTCTATAATTTGATAATTGAATATCTCGATGAATAAAAGAGCTACAAACAATACTCTTCTTAAAGGAAATTGAATTTGCTACCAAATAAATATTTTTAATAATTTTTACAGTGTTATTTTTGTGGTTGAAATATTAAATTGCTTTTTTCTCAAAATGCCTCCACTTTTTTTTCAAATTTTATGGCTCCAATGTGTTCAGCAGACTTTTTACATAAGAAACACTTATCGAGAAAAAAAATTTGCTCCGTCATGGAGATATAAATTTTTAAACATTCCCATGTTTTATATTTAATGAATTAAAGTTAAAAAATAGTGTAAATATATTCAAAGTTTTTTTTTCTGAAAATAGGTCTAATAACAATCACAATAGGTGATTGCTGCTAGCAATTATTTATTGCCAGATTGGAATTTGGATTCCGCAGCCGCACGCCAGTGAGAAACAGACAATTAGAGAAAAATCTTCAGTGTTTGCCATCTTACGTTTTGTTTTTCCCAGCTGAATGAATAATCTCCACAGAATCATGAATAATAAATTTATCAATTCTGGATCAACAATAGAAAAGGGTTGTTGAGCCATTTTTGGTCGATACATTTCTCCGGTCACTTGATGTGGAATGACCCATGTGTATTATTCAATTCTCGTTGATTTTTGTATCTTTCTAGGATGTTCTTGGTTACCACAACCAGCACAGCTTGTATTAAACCAGTTGAAAACACTGACCCAACTTACACAAACAAGTTATAAATCAAGGTGTGTGATACCTTTTTCAGCCGCCCTAATAGAACGCAAAAAGCGCAAAAAGTGAAGCCTCTTGCCCAACAAATTCATCGTAATCAGAAAAAAGAACACGTTTTGCAAAACATGGTTGTTGTAATGTAATTTTAACAGTATATAGAACTGCCCATAAAATCTTGTCATGTATATGTATTATAAATGTATGGAACCATGCAGTGTTGGTGACTGCCGAAAAAATCAGTGAAAATTATTTATTCTTATCCGTGCTTGAAACAACCGTATCGACGATTGTATTGGTAAAGGCATCATACGCAGGAACTCAGAGAGTGAACAAGTTTATACGTTTTGTAGATTACTTCATTCCACCACGCAAGTCGAATGGACAACAGCTCTGCCTACTTGTGATTCACTCTTCGTTGATTGAGTGGCTATGGAAGTACGACACAGTAGGATCGCCAGATGATAATGTTCGGAGACGAGAGATGATAGCATTCATTTGAACAAAATCTTTCATTGTCTTTTGGTTCGAATGACAGTGTTGGAAGTTTTGTTAGGTATGTACCGTCTGGGAAAAATAGACCTACTCGATTGATTTTTTTAATTTTTCTGTCACAGGTAGCCGATAAGTTGTGACAAATTTTCAGGACTATTGACACAATGTGTTATGAATACCTTATGAATTTTATATCACATAACATGTGAGACAAACCGTTATAGAGATTTCAGTTGAAAGGGGTATAGGGGTTGATTATAGAAGTCAGTCGAACAACTCGACTCGACACTTGTCACACTTTGTCGGGTAATTGCACTTACAGAAACCGACTGAAACTGATCGAGTCGATAACGGAGGTCAACTGTTAACTATAATGTTGAAACTTTGTTGTATAATGTTGAAACTTTTCCAAATGTCTTTTAAATATTACATCATGTTGTAATTCGGGACTTTCATCAATTTAGCTGTCATTTTTGAGAGCTGAAGAACAGCTATTGACATTTTTCACTCTTGTTTTGTGAATTTCTCTAATGTTTTTGTGAATCAGAACAACTAGTTGGGGCGATGTGCCAATGTTGCGATTTGAAATACCTTGCGGGAAGTTATTAATGTAATGTGTGGAAAAGTGTCAATATACATATTTCAAAAATGATACAGAAGAGGGGTTATTATCTAGTCATCACCAATTTATACGTGATGATACTGAAGCTATTGACAGTATTCTACATAATTCTTTATACATTTTACATTAAAGGTTGCTGTATAGATATGCGTTGATTGGTCTCACTTTAACGATTTTATCTTGAAGTTCTCTGACCTTCTGGTAAAGCATTCAATCTTTTTCCTAATCTTCTGGTATCCTGAGTGGGGACTTTTTCAAAATCGAGGATTTTATTTTTTATTTTTGGACGATTCTTTGAACTTTGGAAGAATTCTCAAAACTTCTCCTGCTAAACTTCAGCGAAAGTTTTCTTGACGATCAAATCTCTCAAACGAGGTGAGATGGAAACCAAGGAATTGTGATTCCTACATGAGGTTGTGCCCTAGCTCAAAGAACGATGGGAACGGTTGGGGAGATGGTGTTCACCATATTTTTATATGGTGCCATGAGCAATGCATATCATTATGGTCATATGAAAGATTTTAGTATTGACTGCTTCTTCTGTTTGCCAGTGATTTTCCCTTGAATTTCAGGGAAGCTCTTTTCTGATCTTCGACAAAGCTCTTTGCTGTCAAAATTCTGGGATGTTTTCTCCTGAACTTTAATCAAGTTTCCTCATGAACGTCTAGACAGTCACTCCTGATTTTATTGTAAATAAACATCTAACAACCCAACCTCACCTTCCAGGAACAGTTCATATTTTGTTTTCGCTGAACTTAGTTACTGTCTAAACTTCTGACGCGTCCCATCCTTAACTGCAACGAAAACCTCTCCAAAACTCTGGGAAAGTTTTCTCCAGAATTTCTTGAAAAATATTCTTATATTTCTTGGAAGTTTGTTCCTAAATTTCCTAAAGTCCTCTTGGGAACTTTCTGATAGTTGTCTTCTGAACTTCGAATAAGTTTGCTCCTGAATCTCTGAGAAATTCCAACTTTAGCTACTAGTAAGTATCTCATATACTTCTGAAAAGTTTCATCCTGTTTTTTTTTCAGAAGTAACTACCCAAACTTTTGGTATTCCTGAGCTTCGAGACTTTGGAGCTTCGAGCCTCATTTTGAACTTCTGAAGTGTTCGATTCTGAACTTCAGGAAAGCTCTCTAGCACTTATGATTGATTAAAAGCATATTCTATTTGAACATCCGATAAGTCTCATCCTGAACTTCGAGGAAAATTTTATCAAAACTTTGGGAAAGTCTGCTGTAGAATTTCTAGGAAAATTCGCTTAAATTTGTTGAAAGTTTCTTCCTGAATTTCTAAGAAGTACTTTTTTTGATCTTTTGGGAAGTTTACTCCTGCCCTTATGTGAAGTTCCTTCCTGAAATTTTGAGAAAATCTTGCTCAAACTACTAGGAAGTACCCACTATTCTTCATGAAAGTTTCTTTCTTTTCTTTGAATAGGTTTCTTCATGAACTTTGAGAAATCTCTCATTCTGAAATTTTTGAAATTCAGAAATGTTTTCTTGTATGAACTTAGGGACAGCTCTCTAGCATTTCTGGAAAGTTACATTGGGAAGTTTATTTTGGAACTTCTGATAAGCCTTTCCCTGAACTTCAGAGAAGTTCTCTCTTGAATTTCACGGGACGTTCTGAGCTTTGTTTGTTTCTGAATTTGTGAGAAATATTAGATAACGCCCTCCTGGTTAGTTTCTTTTTGAACTTCGGGAAAGTTTTTTTTCCTGACGTCTGAGAAAACTCCAAAACATCGGGAATGTTCGAAACTTCCAAGAAGTCGTCTCCCCTAAACTTCTTAATGAAGCTCTGAGAAGTCCTCTCCTGATTTTCTGGGAAGTTCTGTACTTAATTTCTGGGAAATATGATCTTGAACTTCGAAGATGTTTGGTCCTGAATTTTTCGGTATATTCCTTCTTGAACTACTAAGAGCTTTTCTTTCTATGCTTCAAGAAATCTAGGACTAATTTCATAAAACACTTAACTCGTGGGTCGATTTGCTAATTCCATGTGCAAATGTACTGAAATAATGCGTTCAAGTACGCTTAGGAAAAACCCAAGGTTCTGAGATTAATTTAAAAAGCTCATCACATTTACTGCTGTTCTGAGTTTCCGTCTGGGTTTGCGAACTAATATTAGGGATCACAAACGAGAAAATGAAATTTACTTTTTGTTTTTCCGATTCAAGGTTCATTGGTGGTCCTAATGAATTGAGCTCTTAGTTCCTACCACTCTCTGTTGAGCATTAGTTTTATTGGCTCCATGCCACAAAGCCTCTAACGATATCATTAAGTTTAATTATCAATTAAATTAATTAATCAATGAGCTATTCAAACTGACGGTAGTTTGTTTTGTTTTTTAGATTATAAAGATAAGATTAGACATTTTTTGCTAGAAGTAATTTTTTTCTTGTCACTCACCTGCAAAAAAATCTGATTTAGTGTATTTCTTATCTTACTAAACGAATTACCACGAATCGATAAAAATCGCAGATCAAAACAAACTCTTAAACGACAAAATGTGACAGATCACTCACTAGTTTCTGAGCGATCGATTGAGTCGACCAACTCGACAAAATTTCGTCGATCTCGACATCTGTAATAGCAAAATCGTTCTGTCGAGCAAAGTGACAGTCGACTCGATTTCTTTAACCTTGCCCCAAACATTAGCTTATTTTCTATTTCAACAAAAATGCATAAATTATGGTTTAATATGAGAATAAACATATGAAAAATCTTTTGTACCGGACAGGGAAGCCACTGCATCCGTACCAAAACAGAAAAATACTAGCCTAAAGAAAAAACATGTCACCTTCTATTAACATTTGGCGTTTAGTCGCTACATATTTCCTGTTTTTCCCACTGTATGTATATACTGGCTACACTGTGCTTTTCGGCTTCCAATCCGTTTTTCGCTCCTGAACGCGGTACCACACAATCATCAAGTGATTCGATCGGAAGCTTCGAGCACTAGCACACAATCGAATCAGGAAACGAAAATTAATCACCAACAGAAGCCAATGAACGAATCAATAACATTGTACAAGCAAGCAGTGATGAACACGCATACAAATGGCAGGTGACGAAATTCGTGCTATGTTCCATTCAATGCGTACCCAGGCCCATCCGTTTTCGGTTTGAGAGGTGAAGCAGAACTTCTCATTGTTTGCTTCTATTGAATCAAGAAGAGCGTGAAACCAATGATATATGATACGACTGGAACCATCCTTGCAACCATGTTTTTAAGAACTATAATAAAGTATTAATAACATGCAGTAGTGAAAAAAGTATTTTTAGCTCGACCATTAGTCAGAGCGATGTCTAGAATACAAGAGATTCAAACCGCTCCAATTTTGACATGTTTTGCAATACGTTTATCATTCTAAAAATATGTGTTGTGTGTTACTTAGGTATGCATTTGTGTTCAGAACTTCAGATCTACAGTTGTAACAGGTGCTTCTAGGGTTATAGTTACACTACGTATTAAACCATATTTAGTGAAAGTACGAACGTAAAAGAGATAAACTGAGATGATCTAGGTAATCCAAACTGTCATTTACAAACTTAAGATTTACAGTTCTAATATTAATTTTTGAGGCGAAACAAATTTTCAACAAATATTCAAACATATCCAATTAATATCGAACAAATGATTCCTCCAGTACAAAACCTGGACCGAAAAATCACGCAAACACGAAATCGACTGAGGACTTTCAAGAAGCAGAAGAAGCCTAAATGAAGTGAAAAAAAGCAGCATCTGTCAAATCGTACGACCATACGACGTAAATCATAAGATAAACTACTGTGTCTAAAATCGGCATGCGTAATGATGGATGATGAATCCTACGTGAAATTTGATTATAAGATGTTTCCGAGTGACAAGTTCTACAGGGCTGGTCGAATTATTGACGATGCAGATATTTCAACTTTTACGGAAAAAAGCAATGGTTTGGCAATTTGTGACTGTGAAATGCTTTCAAATCCATTTGTAACCACGGATACAGTGGCTGCTAATGTCTACGTTCGGAATGCTTGGAACGGCACCTGCTCCTCATGATCCGGAAACAAAATAATAATGTTTTGGCATCAGTGCATTACCTGACAAAGTAGTCTGGTACAACGGAGTAAAATTAGTACCCAAGACGATGAATCCTCCAAACCGTTCTCAGAGCAAGACCAATTGAAACTTTTTTTGGCCTCTGACAAAGTTATATATGCGAAAACATGTGTTAAGGCAGCGGATTTCTTCAAAAATTTTGATAGAGACTGCAAAAGGTATCAGAAATGATTGGCAAACAATCTGTACTGAAGCTAATGAGCAGTGTTTGATCAAAGAGTCCGCTCTTAGTCGTACGGTTGAATGGATCTCGGAAGTGTCACGTTGAACTGTAGAAGAATATTGTAGCGGTCATAAAGGGCAATAAAAACTTAATTTACTTAAAACCGAGCTTGTATTGATATTTAAAAATCGTGCTTGGGCTTCCTTTCCTTCAATCATATTGAAGTGTTCTTAGAATATCTAGGGGCACTCAAACTATTCTTTAGCATAGATGGCGATGTTTTGCCAGATCAACAATGTGATTTACGAGGTCTCCATTGAACTTATGGCTCATATTAAAATATCCAAACTATTCTTGAGCTATGATCTTACCACACTGTTGGTATTTTAGAAAGACGTTAACATGTCTGTGACAGTGCTTTGATGTCCTGTACTATTTCAACTCCCATAAGTACGGTGGATATATCGTAAATAGCCTTGTTGATCATGTAGAACATCAAGATCTGAACTCAAGGATTGTTTGGAACTCATTTATACCTTTAATGGTTTTTATCACTTTTCAAGTGTGTAGACCGAAAATTATGTTGAAGCACGGTGTAGAAAACATACGTATTGAATCGGTTAAATTTACATTGAATGGATATCAAGCTTCATGCTTTTAATGCATGCTGTTTTTGCATGTTGAGATTTATGTCTGCTCCAATTAACATCACTGTGGACGAAATCACATTCTGTCTGTAATACTGGGATTTCCATCACAGTGGGAAAATTGACAGGGCATGTCAAAATAAGAGGAAAAGTACTATTGTAAGCCAGACCGACCTTCTTGTGTTCGTCCTTCCGTTTGCTGTGTGCGTATGGGTTTTGTGTACCTTTTTTTCACTGTTCGGAACTGGGGTGGTCCTGATGGTTATTAATGTTTCAATTGGTGTACTTATTTATTCAAACTATAAATTATTTGAGAGAAAATTTGAACATTTTCTATTACAATTCACATTGATTTCATGATGTATCCTTGTTAAGTTGTGCTGACCCGGAATAAATGGCAGAACAGCCTCCTCCACATGTGACTTTGTAGTTATCTCAGTGAAATAACTGGTACTAATTTTAGCTGTCGGTATCGAATTCTTATCAGTCGAGGTACGGAAGACCTGTCGTATATGTTTTCGGTAGGAACCGGCAACGTTTGTCAAATGAAGATTATTCTAATCAAGAGAAACATTTTTTCCAGAAGATGACGTAATGTTTCGAATTCCGGACAGTCCATTTCACTACTATAAGCAACTACTTTTAACGAATGCCCGCTTCTATGGACTGGGGATAAATGGATAAAATGAAGTAGTTCAGTGAATTGCGGTATAATAGTATGATTTGAAGTTACTGATTCAACTGTAGTTGAAAATTTCACTGGATGAAACCGAAACTAAAATTTGAAAACGGTATCTTCCATGCTAAGGAATGGAAGAAATAAACGATAAAACCGAATTAGAACTCGAATAAGAGACGAAATTAACGTCGTCGCTTTCTTCTCCTCGATTTCCCATTTTGAAAAGTGTGGCACGATGCAAGTTTGATTTGGCCGTAGAGAGTAGGAAATGTTATTCCCGGTCTAGACATGAACACAACAAAGCTGAGCTGCGTGACTTGAAGAGCGGCTGAACCATCGAATGGTCCATCATGAGTATTCCAAAGAAGACCTCGGTTATCTTCGTCTAAAGCGTACTTGGACCGTTTGCACTGATACGATTTGAACGTTGAATTGTTGAAATTTTCTCCGAGAGATGTTCCGAGTCTGAGCAAACTGGAATGGGTTGATTAATCGAAAGTAGTTGGATCAGAGTTAGTAACATCAATGTGCTTGTCATAAACTGTGCGGTTTCGCTAACCACATTCGATCGCGTTCGTTAGAATGCACAGTGGAAGAGCATTTTCCTGAATCATGTCTCGAGGTTCATCAGTGTGCCATGTTTCCAGGGTTTCGCTCTAGATTGGTCTGACCGTCATCGTATCTACTCAGGCGATTTTCAGAGATACTTTGTTCCGTTTAAGGGTTTCAGGACATACGGTATCACGTCCCTATCAATTCGAAGTTTTCTGTGCACAAACCTCTAACTAACGTTTGAATTTAAAAAAATGGACAAAAATTGCCGGCACCCCGCCGCGTCGAAAACGGACATCCTGCGGCACTTTGTAGATCCTGGCACTATTAGACAATAATTAGAGCATCGAAAAAAGCCCGGTCCCGGACGGCCGACGAGCCTGAGCGACAAGAAGCTACAAAGGAAGCTGACGAGGGAGACCGAGGGAAAATTGGCTACATCGCTGCGTGCGCTTGGCCGGGAGGTCAGTTCAACCGGCTAAACAGTGAAAAAGTACCTGGCGAACATGAACATACATGTAAGGAAGCGGAAGTCGCTCCACTGGTTTCGGAGCTGCAGGCAATGGCGCAGCGGCAGCGGCTGAATAAGATGGACAACTCGATTTTCCCGGTGAATCGCGACGTGGCGGAAGCACCAACATCAAAACATGGGCGATTTGGGTTTTGACCAGTTTTGATGTATCCAGGTGTATACAATGAGATGAGTCTGAGTCATCCTTGCTAACCTGAGCGTTGGCGTCATGGATTGGGCAGCTGTCGTGTTCTCGTTCCAGGTGCGCGTAAAAAGTGTCCTTATCGTCATCCTCACTTCCTAGTTGAGCGCTGTGCACGTTGATGATGGTACATTGAAGAAACCCGTTTTGATTTTCAACTTGCATATCCTGTTGTCGATCGTCCATCACCCAATCACACTCTTCTGCCTTTTGCCTATAACAATGAAATCAGTACCCAGCTTGTGTGTATTGCCGGTTGTTTGTACAACCATCCTTTCCAGCAAACCTCCTGCAGTCTAAGTACAAAAGAATGCCGTTACTTCCCAAGAAATTGAGAGACTTACAGTTCCATGTTCCGAAGTTCCAATCGTTAGTCCATTTTCGAAGCCTGGTTCAATTTCGATTGTTCCGATCCGAATAACTTTAATGCCTACATCGGTGGATCATCGTACAGAGTCCCATGCTGGCATGCCACGATGCTAACCGGTCCTAACATGAAGCCGTCCCTAGGTTTTTCAGACGATATAGTCATCATAATGAGGGGAAAATTTGACAATATCATTTCAGATTGAATGCAATGGGGCCTGAAAATTACCCAGTTTGTTGTGTATCAAGGAGGGCCTTAGCATCAATCCATCAAAAGTAGTCAGTCGAGTTATTAGTACGAGACACTGAAGAAGTCTGCACATTGTAGATGAAATATGCGTATCTGTCAAGATAAGCAATAAAGGTAGTTGGAATTCAATGGGAATTACTAATCTTTCTTCTCATTTTCTAGTTAATCAAAAGTAGTAATTGTACCTCTCACTTGGAAAAGTTTAGTCTAAAAGCTTTTCAGCTAGGAGGATTAGATATTCATCTCAAGGAAATGGTTAAATAGGAGTAATACTGGATTCCAAACTGAACTGGAATGCTCATGTTGAGTGTGTGTTCGGCAAGGCAACCAGTGCTTTCTGGATATGCTCAAAAACGTTTGGCAGAAAATGGGGACTAAGACCAAAAATGATAATGTCGATTTATACATCCATAATACGTCCAAAACTAACGTATGTTTCCCTTGTATGGTGGCCAATAACAAAAAAAGGCTATTGCACGAAAAAAGCTGACAAAACTTCAACGGCTAGTGGTCCATTGCTATAACGGGAGCGATGCGCAGCACTCCATCAAAATCGTTAGATGCAATTCCAAATCTACTGCCTTTGCACGAATACGTGCAATTAGTAGCGGAAAAGAGTATGTTTAGACACAAACGGTTGAAAACTTTCAAGTTTGGTGATTTAGTCGGTCACCACCATTTCACAAAGCTTTAAAAATGGGCCAGTGATTTATATGGATGGAGACTGGATGAAACCTGTGGAAAACCATGACATCCCTTACAACCCATCCCTTACCCATGTTAGATGTCACATAATATTCTTCACAGATGGCTCAAAAATTGGAACGAAAAGGGATGCAGGAATCTTCGGCCCAGGGGTAGAAAACTCAGTGGCGATGGGAAACTGTCCAACAGTCTGCCAGGCCGAGATTTTTCTTATAATAAAATATGTTAACGTTTGTCTGAAGAGGACATATAGACATGCTGATATTTGTATTTTTACAGACAGCCAAGCGGCACTCAAAGCGTTGAGTAATTCTAAATGCACATCCAAACTTGTCTGGGAGTGCATCCTTTCGTTGCGAAAGGTGTGCCAAGAGAACTCGGTAAATTTATTCTGGGTTTCGGTACACCGTGGAATTGAAGGCAATGAAAGGGAAGACGAGCTTGCTAAACAAGGTTCAAATGCAGTTTATTGGCCATCATACTGTGCCATAAAAATAGAACTGACATTTTGGAAAGAACAAAGGGTGATGGCCAACTGGTTGGTTACCACAAAGTGTCTTTAATCGAAAAGGTTTATAATTCCATGAACATGCTTTATATTTGCACTTCGAAATAGGGTAGGGACCGGCTTAAGCACCCCAAGACCCTATTCCAAGCACGGGGTAAACGTTAATCTACAACGCTCATTTTTGGCAGTAAGGGGCTTCATGTAGTGAAGCACTATACTGCAAAAATGAGCGTCGTAGGTTAACGTTTGCACCGTGCTGGAATAAGTGTTGGGTGCTAACGTTCCCTACCTAGTGTATCGTTAAAGTTTCGGAGCAGTGTTCGAAATTGTACACAAGATTTAAGAAATGCGACGAAGGGAAAGCTGAAACTATTTTGGCCACCGCTTGCAGCCAATTGACAAGAGTTTGAAACGGTATGTTAGATGATTTCCAATCAAACAAGCTCTTTAGCTGAGAAAATCCAATTGGTTATCATAAAAAGGACGGATTTTCAATGGTTCATGCTTGATCCGTCTTCCTTGGAACTGGTTGCCTGGTTCACACATATTTCGCTCCTCGTGGTTGCGACAACCGACTGGCTATAAATTGTCCACTGGCTTGGTCAACCGACTGCCTAGCCAGCCGATTGCTAGCAACAGCCAGATGAGTCATCAGCTACCTGGGTAACGCTAACTCGTCAGTGCACTCTCCGGAGTACTCACCGCCAGCTGCCAATCCAATTTTCTAACTTTGACAGTTGTTTGCGGCCATCTTGTTGACGCTTCTTCTTCTTTTAGCGTTTCAAGCTTATTGCTTTCACAATTCGCTTATTGCTTGCTTTGCTTTGCTAAGGGAGGACCCATCTTGTTGAAGCTACACGTATCTAATTAGCTGTCATTTATTAAGTGTGTCTTGTTGAATTACCACTGCAAATATAGCTTTCGACGAAACGTACAAATGTTAAAATTATTTTATCAAAATAAGTATTCCTTGCGAGCAACTTTTCAATCGCTTCGCGCACTTCACAATAATCGTCCTACCGAGAGGACTATTCGCAATGTGGTGAAAAAATTCAAGGAAACTGGTTCGGCTAAAGCTCAATCACCAACCGTACGTCAGCGGAACGCAAGGCCTCCGCTGTACGCAAAATTGTGCCAGAAAACTCGCGACAGTCGGTACCGCGCCGATCAAAGAACTCGGCCTCTCGAAGACTTCAACTTGGCGAATTTTGCGCCGAGACTTGGGTCTGCACCCCTACAAGATCAAATTGAGCAAAGAACTCAAGCTTATTGATTATATACTTACCTTATCAATCAGACCAAGGCTGGTGTTGCCTCTGCTGAACACAGAAGTTTTCTCCATTGTAATCGGTCCATAGCTGTACCTCGCCAGCCTCGCTGTCTGCGGGACTCTCCGGGAGTCGCCTTCTACTTGATCAACCCACCTTGCTCGTTGCGCGCCTCTTATTGTACCCATCGGTTCGTTTTCGAGAACCATTTTAACAGGGCTGTCGTTCGACATTCTTACGACATGCCCAGCCCATCATAGCCGACCGATTTTAGCGATGTGTACGATGGGAGATTCTCCCAGCAACTGGGGCAATTCGTGGTTCATTCGCCTCCTCCACGTTCCGTCTTCCATCTGCACTCTACCGTCGATGGTACGCAGCACCCACCGTTCAAAGACACCAAGGGCGCGTCCACTAGCAATGTTCATGTTAACTTCTGTATTATTTGTAACATTGATTTTTTAAGAGCGGCTTGTTGGGCCCTCCCCAACTCCCTTTCTCGCCGGAGGCACGAGGACAATATTCTGCCGCTTCTAACATGGAGAACAGACGCTGTTTTGAGCCGCCCCTGACATGGAGAACAGACGCTCACATAAACTGCACTCTTTGAAGAGGCCAGCTCCCTTTCCCTGTCAGCATATGACCAAGGTCCCACCGGGGTTGGTTACCTGATCTTTCCAATGGTTACTCATAGCCCAGTCGGCACCAATAGACAAGAGGCTAAGGATCGCAGTAATCTATTTTATACGTGCAGTTACGCAAAGTACCAATTGTACGCATTATCCAGACATTTACCAACCATTATTGATCATATACAGTGCCGTGTGTTCGCTAATTGGGTTTTGGAACAAACATCCAGGTGGCCATTTGAACGATGTCATATTCCATACATAAGGGTATTGGAAAGGCCTTCCAACAAAAAATAAATCTAGTGAATATCTAAACAGTTAGATTAATCCAACTTTGAAGATAGGAAAGCCCTATATATTATCCAATGCTGCATATCCAAGTAGCACACTTGTTTCAAGCGAGTAAAAGTAACCCCAAGACTCCATTCAGTCAAATACTTACAAAAAAAAAGTGCGTTTCGTAGTTACTACTCCGTTACTGAACCGAACTAGTGTAATTGCACAGAGAACAACATAGATGGAGCTTGCGAGTAGCTTTACATCTCCAATGTAAAATTTAACTAATTCATTCTATTTATAGATCAGTACCGATACTGGTCACGTCCTGACGGTCTTTGGCCCCTCCCCTGAATGATAAGTTTGACAATTGTTGTTAGAGATCGTGTTTACCTCTGCATCTCCACAATTGCCAAGGGAAGGATAGTTTTGGTGTTAGTGAGGCAGGTTACTCTTAGGTCATGGATGCACATGGATGTAAATGTTGCGATCAATGAAAGAAAGCTATTGCGCTTTTATTTTTTAAATCTAGTGGTGATGGAGAGAGGTAAGTGAAAAATGGCAAGGAAGAGGACGGGACTCGGATAAAACTCCCGACCATCTGCTCAGTAAGCAGAACTGGTAACCACTGAGCTTCCCAGCCACGTCTTGAAATCTGTGATAGGAAAATACTGTGCATTTAGTAAATTTACTCTGTAGTACATTTTATAAAACATCATCTAATATTTGCGTTATTTTCAATAGTGTAATGTTCAAAATCAATAGTTTTCAATATCGAAACCGACGCGTAGTGAATGTTCCGTTCGATTAGTGCAAAAATTTTGGAAATCGATCGTGAAATTACTGAGTTATTAACGTTCAAAATCTGAACATATTTCGTGACACTCCAAATTTTCGTACTCCCAACTTGCCCCCTAGCACATACGTAGCCCTACGTCAAAATTTCTCACGTTCTCTTCGGAAGGAAAGTAAAGCCGTTGCTCCAGGCTCATGAGTTAACAACGAGTGTGATATGTAGGGTGGAGTTGCTTGCCTCCGGTGGTGAACCAGCCTAAGGCTAGAAGCCACCTAAAAACAGGAAGACCAAAGTGAAATCTTGAAATCGTATCTCTATTGCCCAATCTTTTCAGTTAATCCGTAAACCTCATGTTCTAACTTGCTGCTAAGCTCTAACCATCGAGCAAATTCAAACCACCCTAGCTACCGTTTACGACTGAAGAAAATTCTCCCCTAGTGTGCGTGGCTACCATTCATGTCGCACACTGTGTACCATCCTTGCTTCATCAGCATCATCCTCCTCGCTCGACGGGGACTGCACTCCGTCAGACTCCTCTGTCACTATAAGGCGGAAAAATATAAGTCCACTAAAGTAGTAAGCAATATGCGATAAACAAACGATCACATCAAATTAGCATAAACAATCATCATCATCATCATCGTCATGTCGGTGCAGTGCTCAGAGCAGTTGCTCCTCTGTGTCTGCTCTGTGTTCCTCTTTGCATGATGTACTTAATACACAGAGTTTGCTTTTGGTCCCCTGACCGACCGACCGACCGACCGTCCGACCATCGTAAATGCAATTGCTAATTCACTCTTCACTCTCAAAGCCGCTGCCGCCATTGCCAGTGCCAGCAACCGCCAGCAGTGGACTAAATTAATTTCAATTGATTGCCTTCTAAAATATGTACGAAGTTGGCTCTTTAGCAATAATGGAAGCAATGAAGCAGAGGCGCAAAGGCTTTCTGGCATCCAGTGCCATTCACTGACACGGCGCGCGGTGGGCGCGCTCAATTAGTCGTGAAATAGAGTGATTTGTTGCGGTAGAGGAGTATACATCGGAAGAAAGCTTTGTTTGACAGGACCGATTTGCTGCAGTGTGGGAAAGTAAAATAAGTGGCATTATAAAAGAAGAGAGGCATTATTTTCCGCCTCCGATCGTATGGTCGATGGGCGGAGATTTGTTGTTTAGTATTACAGCGACTATGATGCTCATCATATTCAGCAGATAGGTCAAGTGAATGGCAAAAAAAGCTCTTCAGTACAATATGCATATCTGTTGAGGTAATTACGAACTCTTCTCCTCCACTTCTGTGCATAAGTCTCACATTTTAAAGGCCAACGTTCAGAAAATGTTCCATGCATTGTCGAAAAGAAATGCATGATGGCATCAATCAAACTGATGAAGCTCTGAGATGGCCTTATCGGTTTAGGAGCAGTGTTGAGTTCGATTCCCGAATCTGTTTATGATTTTTTTAGGTGGAACATGAAAGTTTTCAAACCTTCCAATCACAACGTCACGTTGACTGAATCGATTCTTTATAAAGATTCAATTAAAGCACTTAAGCGTGGGTTAAGATCACAGCGTAATCATCGCAAATTCAGAGTTTTAATTTCGAGTAATTTGACGAAAGTTCAACTTATGTTGATTTTTCTTTTGTTACTTGAAATTGATGTCTTTGGTAGGGAACAAAATTCATTTGAGTCGCCTAGACTCACCTGAAAGATCAACATGCTTTAAGTTAAGTTAAGATGCATTATGTGTCTTCTCTTCTTTAGCATTTCAAGCTTATTGCTTTCATAATTCGCTTATTGCTTGCTCACAACTTAGTGTTCTAAATGCACTTCCACAGTTATTAATTGAGAGCTTTCGATGCCAGGTACCATTTTTGTATTAGTATGATTGTGTGGCAAGTAGAATCATACCCTATGCCGAGAGTCGAGGGAGAGTTTTCCTTAACGAAAAATTCCTAGACCATACTGGGAATCGAACCCAGCCACCTCCAACAAGGTATTGCTTTGTAGCTGCTCGTTTACCGAATGAGCTAAGGAAGTATCATTGTGCGTGGAGTCATTTAAATTTGTAAAAAAATATCTTTAATTTTGGGTTAATTTGAGAAACTTACTTATCTTTGTTGACAATTTATTCGTTTATTTTTACTTTCAAGGGCATCGGAATTGCTCAATTGCAAATTAGTAAAAATGTAGGCCATAAAGTGATTAGGAGTCTGCTGCTCACTCAGAAGACACCGAAAGAGATTGCCAGGATGGTAGGATGTCATTTGGTCACAGTTTATCGCATCAAAAAGTCTCTACAGGATGGTCCGAAGCAGCAGAAGCCGGGAAGTGGAGATCCGCGGTTTGCTCGTACGCCAAATGTGATCAAATCGGTCCTGTTATCCGACGAAAAGCTGTTCAGCATCGATGCTGTGTCCAGCAGCCACACAGTCCGGTTTATTTCACCGAAGAGCCATGAGGATGATTCGGAGAAAGTGAAGTTTAAGTTTCAAATCAAACATCCGGCTAGTGTCATGATGTTTCGTTTGCTGGCATCCAACGGTTTGAAAATGCCACCTGTTTTGATTGATGCTGGTGTTAAAATCAATTCTGAAGTGTATAACGGTATTTTCAAAGACCAAGTGCGTCTCTGGGTAAAGGAAAACTTCTGGGTAAAGGAAAACTTGGCTTAGGCCAAATCAGACTGGCTGATGGAACACATGAAGTTTTGGCCGAATGATTTGTGGACCCCTAGCTGTCCGCAGCTTCAACAAATGAATTATTTGATTTGGGGGTATGTTGATGCAAAAGTCTGCAAAACATCTCACCCTTACATTAATTGTTATGTTATGTATTCTCCGTGCGAGGAGTAACGATTATGATGTAGAAGGAGATGTTCGCTCATCACCATGGGGCACCAGAGTGAACAACAATGTTTTTGGCTAGAATGAAAGATGTGAAGAGAAAGTGTTGAAAGGTCCGTCAGAGTGCGGCAGGTAGGAAAATAGATCGCTAAGAATAAACTATACAAGCCACAGTGGTACATGAGCGTCTTTCTATGCGTCAATTTTTGCCTGTTGAAGTGGCGGACTTGTTCCGTCGCTACAACCTACCCCGCAGTGGGATGTTAGGCAAAGATTGACGTCCATGGTTCGAGTACCACTGGATACATGCCCTTTCGCTCAATTTTCAAAAACATCTGTTAATTTTTCCTACCTGCCGCACTCTGACGGACCTTTCAACACTTTCTCTTCACATCTTTCATTCTAGCCAAAAACATTGTTGTTCACTCTTGGTGCCCCATGGTGATGAGCGAACATCTCCTTCTACTTCATCTCACCCTTGTTTGAAGACCCTGAAGTCAGTCATACTATGTTCGAAAGGCGTTTTCTAGCTCCCGGCGTCATCTTAATGGAGGAAACATCGAGTAAATTTGTTTGAAAGCACTCAATAACGATAACTTTTACGAAAATGTTGATACTATTGCTTAAAGTAGTTGAACATGGGATTTGCATTTTTTTCCTGTCGCAACCGAACCCATAACCTTACTAAGTCATCAATTACAGGCTTCCCCCGAAAAGGTTCACATTTTTTGTCATTATTGGACTTACCATAGTAGCAGCTAGCTCGAATCCTCATGACTTGAAAGACGTTTATACACTCTGCTACACTGCTGATCTAAGGGAACATTCCACAAACTTCTCCGGATAGTCGGGTTCGATTTAAGTTTATTTGATATAAAGGGCGATACGGTCAAAATTTGGTCAATATCAACTTGACGTATTTCTTTCAATTTTGCATTTAAAAAACCTGAACACCACTCATTTTGAAGGTGTGTGTGTGTAGAATGTTGCTCCTATTTTTATTTTGGAATTCACTCTTCAGTTGTCAAAATGCCGTCCAAGCAAGAAGAGCAGCGTATCAAAATTTTGCTCGCGCATCACGAAAATCCGAGCTACTCGCACGCAAAGTTGGCAAAATCGCTAAAAGTTGCCAAATCAACCGTTACAAATGTAATTAAAGTGTTTGGGGAACGTTTGTCGACAGCCAGGAAGTCTGGATCGGGGGGAAATCGAAAACCGGAAGCCGCTGAGACGACAAAGAGAGTTGCCGGTAGTTTCAAGCGAAACCCTAACCTATCTCTCCGAGATGCCGCAAATAAGCTGGGTGTATCGTCTACAACCGTGCATCGAGCCAAAAAACGAGCCGGACTATCGACTTACAAGAAGGTAGTGACTCCAAATCGCGATGATAAACAAAATACGACGGCCAAAGCGCGATCCCGGAGGCTGTACACGACGATGCTGACGAAGTTTGACTGCGTGGTAATGGACGACGAAACCTACGTCAAAGCCGACTACAAGCAGCTTCCGGGACAGGAGTTTTATACGGCAAAAGGAAGGGGAAAGGTAGCAGATATTTTCAAGCACACGAAACTGTCAAAGTTCGCAAAGAAATATCTGGTTTGGCAAGCCATCTGTACCTGTGGCGTGAAAAGCAGCATTTTCATAGCTTCCGGGACTGTCAACCAAGAAATTTACGTGAAAGAGTGTTTGAATAAACGTCTGCTGCCTTTCCTGAAGAAACACGGTTGTTCCGTACTGTTTTGGCCGGATTTGGCATCTTGCCATTACGGTAAAAAGGCCATGGAGTGGTACGCCGCCAACAACGTGCAGGTGGTTCCCAAGGACAAGAACCCTCCCAACACGCCAGAGCTCCGCCCAATTGAGAAATACTGGGCTATTGTCAAGCGGAACCTAAAGAAGACCAAAAAAACTGCTAAGGACGAGCAGCAGTTCAAGGCAAACTGGCTTTCTGCGGCGAAGAAGGTGGACAAGGTGGCTGTACAAAATCTGATGGCAGGGGTCAAGCGTAAGGCCCGGCAATTCGGATTTGGAAAAGCGGAAGCCTAACTGAATATTTTTCCTGAATTTTATACTAATTGAACTTGAAAAAGAAATTTAATTTGATTTTTTAAATAAACGATTTCACCGATTTACACGCGTTTTCCCTTGACCAAATTTTGACCGTATCACCCTTTAAAGGGTGTCCTACCATCAAATTGCATCAGGGAAAAACGCTTCAGAAAATTACCTATTGGGTATTTTCTCTTGGAAACTTAGGTAGAAGTAGTTTAGAGTGTTCTTTTTTCTATTTTTATCGCTGTCCGTTTTTCGAATATTGGCAAAAATGGCGCACCCAAAAAGCAACGTCGCGAATTGATTTCTCGTAAGCACCTGGAAAATCGTCAACGATGGGTCGTGTGATTAAACGTTACTACGAAACTCTGCGCATCGAAGCCAAGAAGTTGAATCTGTCTAAGTCTTTCGTTCACCGAGCCATGCTTCGGGAGGGACTACATACGTACAAAGTGCAGAAGGTTCCAAATCGTGACGAACGGAAAATTACGGTGCGAGAGTCACGGGCCAGAAACTGAACACTCAGATACTGACGGATCTTCATTGTCTCATCATGGATGATAAGACTTACATCAAAGTGGACTTCCGGAAGCTTACGGGACTACTGTTCTTCACCGCCCAGCACAAGTTTGATGTTCAGGGGGGAAGTGAAATTGAAACTTTCAAAGTTTGCCAAGAAATGCATGATTTGGCAAGCGTTCTGCTCGTGTGGCAAACGGAGTGCGCCAAATACCGGGACTGTAAACGAAGAGATCTACCTCAAGGAGTGTCTACAGAAGCGTCTGCGTCCTATATTGAAGCAGCACGAAGGCCCTACGATCTCTTGGCCGGATCAATATTCAAATGTTGTCCTGGAGTGGCCCCTCATCGCACCAGAACTAAGGCCCATCGGAAAATACTTGGCTGTTATGAAGTAGGCACTACGGAATCCCGTATCAACTGAAGTGGAGTCTATGGATGGAAAGTGTGTAACGTAGGTTCATTAGAATAGCTCCAAAACTTTCACCATATTTGAACCGCTGTAGGCTATATGGATACACTTGATAGTCAACGGAATATTAATCAACCTGCTTTCATTGCCAACTTATGAACAGGGAAGTCGACTTCAGCCGCGCTTTCACCTAACTGCTTTTATCCATTATGAACCGTTGATATCTATGACATGCACTTCTTCAGTTATCGCGGATCTCCACTAATTGTATGAACCATCAAATCGGTTTATATGAAACGGAACTGAACTATCGTATAACTTTTTAATTTAATATTGACAACAGTCAATAAATAAACCGATTGTTTGAACCCGCTGTACTGTCGGTTCGTTTTCGAGAACCATTTTCACAGAGCTGTCGTCAAACATTCTTACGACATGCCCAACCCATCGTAGTCGACCGATTTTTGCGATGTGTACGATGGGAGGTTCTCCAGCAACTGGTGCAAATCGTGGTTCGTTCGCCTCCTCCGCGTTCCGTCTTCCATCTGAACTCCACCGTAGATGGTACGCAGCACCTTCCTTTCAAAGACTCCAAGGGCGCGTTGGTCCTCCACTAGCAATGACCATGTTTCGAGGCTGTAGAGAACTACCGGTCTAATTAATGTCTTGTAGATGGTCAACTTTGTGGTTCGGCGAACTTTGTTCGATCTAAGCGTCCTTCGGAGTCCAAAGTAGGCACGATTGCCAGCCATAATGCCCCTTTTATTTCTCTGCTGGTGTCGTTATCGGCGGTCACCAATGAGCCCAGATACACGAATTCGGCTACTACCTCGATGTCATGCTGATGTACCTGCCTAATCTTCCTACACTATCAGTACAAACTTTGAAATTGTAGATGTAAAAGGTACGGGTATCATGTCGTATATAATGTTTTCGTCCGTGTTGAGCGTCCTTACGGCCGAATCCAGTGACAGACAAATTCATAGTAATTTGAATGAAACACTAGGAACTGTTGTACTCTGGATGTTGACTGCTTCAGAGAAATTTCCTTTCGGATTTCCCGTTGCTAATGGAGCATCGTTTTCGATTGACCCACTGGACACAGCAGAACGACCTTACTAACTAAAAAAAAAAGTGGTGGGTTATATCGCAAGATTCACGTAGGATCGCGTTTGTTTATAGTAATAATGGTCATCTAATTTATACGTGGTTATGGTTGGTTTATAATAGTTCTATAATTTTGCTTTGGACCCGTTCCTTCTTACGAATTTTGCTCCATACTGCACTTTCGTGATCCTCATCTCATCCCGTGCTATTCAACGCTAGTATATAGCACGCGAGACGAACCGAAATGATTTCATAAGAACGAATGGCAAGTTTTCAGTGGCCCGACATTTTATCGTTGCTTTGGGTAGACATGGAATGCGGTTACTGTAAGATTAGCCGGTCTTGCAAGGCTCTGTTTCCCAAATCCACAACCTTTGCGGACTGCTGAGTGAGTGTCGAAAACTGAAATCAGTTCGGTTCATCGAGCGTTCACCGGCAATAAAGCAAAATAATTTTGCAGCTGAGGGTGTAGCTATTTCTGTATTCATCATGGAATGAAATTAAATAAAGTAAAAATAAGAACACAATTTGAATCATTTGTATCCCATTTTCGAGGCCCGGATAGGGAAAAAATATTTTCAACCTGTTCATTACAAGATTTGTACGAGTGTGTCATTTTTAAGTAAAAAATTGAACTACTTATACTAATTGCACTGAACTGTTATTACAATGCATAAATAACTAACTTGCATAAATGAAGTCATTATAATCAGTTGAACGAGAATTATTAGCGTTCAAAAAAGAGGTGTTCAATGCGCTCATGAACTGAGCTAAAGAAATAGTTCATCAAGCTGAACGAGTGACTAATATGTGAGCGGGAGCTATTTCTGTTTGCAATATGACAAGTGAGCGGCACGGTAGTACCTATCCAATATAGCCCACGAACTGTACCATGTGATAGGGCTAGAGCTATTTAACTGGACGAGAGCGCCTATTGATGTGTGACTCCCGAGCTACTGATCGACTGCTAAAGCTAGTTGTACTGAGTGAGCGAGGCAGGAACGAGATGGAAAGGCTCATCATCTGATTTAGTTTTCTCCTAAACCAGAGGAACGTTCAAAACTGCCATGAAAAGAGCGAGAATGGAATTAAAACTTGCAAGCAGATGGAAGCTTTTCTTTCACGCTCTCGCTCAACATTGGTTTCCAATGATTCTCTGTGGATGATTTAATAAGGAAACCCTTCTAAGCTAAAGCAGAATGTTCTGACGAGATAGAACTCCACGTTCGAAATTTTAGAACGATTGCTATTGAACAAAGATGCTGTAAGTTCAACTTTGGCGTTATGGAATTCGACCCGCTTCTCGGCCTTTTCAATGAGGTTTCGATTGAAATTTTGTCAGGAAAATCTGTTGTCTTACCTAAAGCTCAGTACTTGCCCACATTATGAGGGAACGTATCTAACTGCATTCAAACGATTCTCTTCCTCCAAATATCGAAAAGTTGGTAGATGAACTGGAAGATGGTCTCATCAAGCAGTTCGGGGAAAGAGAATCGAATGAACTGATCGAAGATGGCTTTTTTTTATCGATCCGCGGTTTAAGAAGCAAAGATTTGGAGATGTGGAGATTTACAACGCGGCAAACCAAGGTCTCGTGTACAAAATGTGGAAGAATATTGATACTGAATGAAAATCAGCAAGCTGAACCCAAATCAGCGGCATCGGCATAGGATAATGATGAAAAGTTTGTGCATTCCTGCAGCGCTGTACCTTGTTAACAGATCTTTTCCAAAGCAAAATATCTGGTTGGTGCGAAACGTAGTAGGCTATTTCGTAAATATTGTAATCACTGTTACAAAAATCGAATATTTCAACGATAAATACACATTTTTTCAAAAATCTCAATACGCTGATCAGAATTAGCTAAGTGCTAGAAAAAGAGCAAATGAACGGTTCTGAAGAATTAGCTCACTTCAATGAGCGGAACTGTTCGGAGCCGCGCGCTATAGTGAGCCATTTTGCCCACCTCTGGTTCAAAAACGTTTCTTTTTAGGCGTAACGCTCTCATTTTTCAAAATTTTGAAATGACACCCGGTGTAAAAAGAGAAACGTAGTCCTACGTTAAAATTTACTACTACCAGTCAGTATCACACCCCACTTCAATGCCTTTACACAAACGTACTACGAAATCACTGAGAGCTGGTTATTTCTAGGGACTTTTTTCATTAGGGCGATTCTCTTTGACTACTTTCTCTTTCATTCATATTTCAACCACCTTTACGGTTTTCATTGTATTATGTTTAGTGTAGCCAGGGCTGTTGTGTTTCGTTCTGTACTAGAGAAGCCCTCGAAAGTTTTATAATGGCGCTGTAATAAATAAAAGAAAGCGAGGCAGCAAAGAATCTCATTGCAAGATTTGCCCTATTGAAAAAAGTTCCTAGATTTATTTCTCTTATGCAATAGTTCATCAGCGATGGTACACTTAGAAAAATCGAAACGTCGTTTCCACGTGAAACGCACATAATTTTTTTCCACTGCCAAAACCACCCAGGTAACCAATAAGCTGTTCCAAAGCATCTTTACGGCAGCCTATCAAGCAATAAAGTCACCTTAAATGCAACATAAATGCCGCTTTTGGCCCAATATACGGCTGCTATACTGCAATGCTCTGATAATGCTTCATCAATACTATTTTGCATTAGAAATGCTTATTACAGGCTACAAGCATTTAAATAGAATTTGAAATCAAACTTTACAACAGATAGCGTTCAGGATGCAGAGATAATGCTATTATAATGCTTGTAGCATCTGAAATGCAGATGTAGGGTTGTTTTACTGCATATACAAATGATTATTGGTTACCTAGTCAGTAATAAACACATGAAATTCACGTTAGAGCTACGTGATTTCCACGTAGATCTACATTCTACGCGACAATTATATTATTGTTACCTGATTTTTAACGTACAATTCACTGACACGTCATGTTTACCTGAATTTACCGAATTTGGTTACGTGTTCATTTGAAAGTTACGTAAAATTTCACGTGGAAACAACGTTTCGATTTTCTTGAGTGTAGTTCATGCTGTACAAATAAGCGACCGGAATCAGCGATGACGATCAAGAAACTGCCGTCTCCAACGCTCAATTATGATGCATGAGCTGAGGCTGAACCACTTACTGCTAGGCATAAATACTAGACAACGGGAGAGACGGGACTTGTGTGTACCTACTTTAAATATATAACAGTCAAATTGAATCCAAATTTCCCGAGAAAATTGGCTATATATAAGAAATGTCAATAGAAGTTCTGCTGGTTTAATTATTACGCGCCTTGACATAGTAAAATTTGTTTGGTTTATTATCCCCATCTTTAAATTATTTAAAAAAAACTGATTAAATTCTACTTAACTACTGAATTTTAGATTTAAAATTTAAATTTGGCGTTGTCCAATGGCAATCAGATTAGTTCAGAAAAATAAATTCCTTTCAACTCCAACTTGCTTGACATTACATTTTGACCTGTAATTTTGTTGCGATTCACGTTAAATCCTTTACGAATCCTTACAAAACAACATTGCCCGACATGATGTACCTAGCAGTACCTGAAGAACACACTACACCCAGCATCATGTAACTATACCAAATTGCGATACCTGCCTCCCCATCTCACGAAAAAAATCTTAAGAATTATGGGTCCATCACTAATCTGTCAACATTTCATCTCTCTATCGTCATTTCAGCTTCCAATTCATCCACGACGATCGAACCACGATGAAGAAGATCTCCGGTCCTTGTTCGCTTTGAAACTACCCAGTGCAACAGTAGTGCAATCTCCTGCTTCGGCGAAGACGATGACAACAACAACAACAACAGCAACAGCAACATGAATCCAAATTAGAAGAAGAAACAGAAGCGCAGCTGTTGGTGGAAAAATTGTTGTTTAGCCTACAGAAAGTGCACCCATTACCGCCGACCGATTGAGTCCGAGTGTGTTGGTGTTGTGCATGTTCCTCGGGCAGATTCTCGCCGTATGTTGTTCTATTCGGTTCGGTGTGTCGGTCATGACAAAACAGTAATTAGAAGGAAAATACAAAACACCCGTGTTGCGCGTCGTCGTTGAAGATATTGAACGTAGTGAACGAAGAAGTAGAAGAATACTGAATCGGAGTGTAGATTGGCAGAACGTGGTGGCAAGAAAAAGAAGGTAATATCAACTCTTCAAATGCGGCGGTGTGAGATTTTGAATTGAGTTGAAGAAGATTGTGGAAGTGTTCCGCTAGCAGTAGGACGATACCTTTCTGCTGTGTTGTGTGGCAGTGAATCTTCAAACAAAACGACAAGAGCTGTAGAGAGCGCGCGTGTGTGTGTGTATGCTTGCATGTACAAAGAGGTGAAGAAGAGAAGAAAATTAGCCCAAAAGAAGAAAACGGATAATAAAGGTTACCCCTGAAGCAAGGCGCATAAAGCAGGCTGAGAAGAAGACCAAGTTGCGAAAAGTAGGAGGAAAATTTCCTTTACCTTTTCCAGCCGCATCATCGGTGTCGTGTCTCTTCTTTTCATGCTGTAGCTTCACCAGTCATCAATCAATTTGCAATTTGCCTACCGACAAAAACACACTTACCAATAGGTAGGGATCGCACCGAGGGTAGTGGTATACCCACAAGGAGGGGAAGGAGGAGATCAATCTCAACAGGGAGGTCGATTGGATCTTGCAAAGTCAAGTAAGTAGAACGTCCTTATTTACCTATGAAAGTTCTGCTTTCTCGAGATATCTTTTTTTACAAACTAAATGATCTAATGATAAGTTAAACTCCATTGTAGAACTATTATTCAGTTCACATCTGTTCATCAACCTGTACATCTGTGCCTGTCGTACCCGGAGGGTGTCGGATACAGTGTGGGACTTTGTTCTCGTTTTGCACATTTCCCATAGTATCCAATTTCGCGCTGACTTTCTCCTCCCCTGCCCCAAGAACGCAACGTGACGAAGTTTGGCGGAGACTGATGAACTTTTCGTGAGTGGACTCGATGGTCTCCCAGTTGTTCCATTTACGCTCGGAAAGAGCTCAAGCATCAGCGACGTCGACGACGTCCATCGCTACATTATAACACTCACGAACATCGTTGCCTGCCTGACTGACTGAAGAAGCCGACCGGGCAGGTACGAAAGGCGGGTGCAAAATTATTGCGGTGTTGAAATATTGCCCACTTAAGTAGTTATTATGTCAGATTGATATTAGTTTCTGGGACGTGACGGTTTGCCGCTAGGTACTGAGGGCTGGGCTATGGATTCTTTCGTTTTACTGTGCTCTAGGAATGCGCCGAAATGTGCTCATGAAAACCAATAATTTCATATGAAGCTCCAGTACGGGGTGAGAGACTGTTTGAATCAACTTATGTTCTTCAAGGTATCATAGTGTCAA
This sequence comes from Aedes japonicus, assembly GCA_034211315.2. Lineage (NCBI taxonomy): Eukaryota > Metazoa > Arthropoda > Insecta > Diptera > Culicidae > Aedes > Aedes japonicus. Next base: position 270,887 of record JASCZW010003204.1, on the reverse strand, counting down.
GAGGTTTTCGTGAAATTGAGTGGCAAAACTCGTGCTTGTGAAGTGATAGCGCCAGAGGACCACTCCGTTGATTTATAGATACTGATTTCGTGCCTATATTATGTTGATATTTTATATTCCCATAGTTTGTTCACTGGTGGATTGAGGTTATGGTAATGCCACTGTTTTAAAGGACTCTTCCGAATATTTCGAAATGTTCATCAAGGTTTTCTTCTTCTACGAAACCGATGCACCCTTTTCAGTTGTTGATCTTAATTTCAGGGCTGGTAGCGGGTCACTTTTTAGTGACTTGTCACTATTTTCGTCTAAAAGTCACTAATTTTCCAAAAATGTGTCACTTAAGTCACTTTTTTACAGTAATCGTTTCTATCACTGAATGTTTCGGCGAGACTAATAGCTATAATTTGGCAATACGTAAAGTTTCAACACCAACTGACAAATGTTGTCCTAGATTGAGTAATTGCAAAATAACGTGCAAATGTTGACAAAAAGTTTTTTTCATGAAGATAACGCTAAAAGATGTGCGTAATTCTCTGTACACCTCATGCTACGATGAGACAACAAATTCGACTGGGAAAAATAATTACAAACAACCATTCTCTACTGGTCAAAGCTCTGCCAAAGCCGAGGATATCCTTGATAAGCTGAATAAAGCTTTTGCAGAATACTACATTACCGTGGAGAAATCTTCTCATGCTTGATAATTATTACATAAATGAAATGAAGCATCTCTTATGTCCAATAAATGAATTTTGCATAAAGTGACGGTACATACGTCAATAAAAAAAGTGGAGCGGCTTATGCACGATCAACTAGTCGGAGATCACAGAAAGTCTTAGCTGAACATGACCTTTGCTGAATCCTCACAGGTCACAGAAAGATGGTTTTGTTGTGTTAGTAGGGTAGGGCTAGATGGATCAGGATTAGTCTTGATAAGTGAAATGATGCATATATATGATTCATTATCGTTAGTAAACTCACGCCGCCGAACAATAAGTAACCGAAACAATATGAAATGCGCCATACCCGATAACAGAATAATGCGCAAAAAATGCATCGACACTACCGTTCACAGGCGATGCTCCAAGCAAACTCTTCTTTTTAGTAAACTTTTAATTTGCGCAACTGCCTTCTAGAAACTATTTTACAACTGTTACTAATATCTGCAACAATCAAGTAGAAGCTTCTATGCTAATCTATTTCAAATAACAATTGAGGGATTTGGTAAAAATAAAAGTCCGTAGTTGCATTTCGTGCCTTCCGGCAACTTCATGCTTCTATTGATGTTCAAGCTCATGGGTTCGACCCATGATTCGACTTCAATGATTTCGACATTTTATTCACTAAAGTCGCTAGTTTGAGATCAGATAACCAAAACCAACCCTGTAATTTTGGGAAGCCATTCATCTTGTCTTTTTACTAAAACTATTCGTTTTACAATCAGCACACCAGTTTATGCAACTAAAATAAATTTCAACTATCTTCTATTTAAAAATTTAACTATCTCTATTCAAAAATAAAATGTTCGGTACATTGTTTAGTTCATTGGCACATCAAGTTTTATTAACAAGTGTATGATTTTTGTGAAATTTATGGTGCTCATTTCGTCCCTTGTGATCCTTGCGCCCCTAATATTCGTACTAACTTTAAATATGACGAAATCTACATCGTTTTTTAAATATTTAAAATTTAAAATTATGCGATGAAATGCCGTTCCTAGGGCAAAACATTTAAAAAAGAATTCAATAAGAATTTCAATAAGAAAAGAACAAATAGAGCGTACTATAGCTCATATGCAACGTTGCCATATGTTAGTTCTCTTGAGACCGCCGTGGGACGCATCGATTTTCTTGAATTTTTTAGAATTCTAGTAAGAATTTTTCATTTTAGAGACCTATAGCTGTCCAATACATTTAAACAAAAGCTTTATGTAAAAACATGAAATTTTCGTTCATTAGCTTGACCAAATTGATGGAAACATTTATGGAAGATATCGTTTTTTTGCTTGCACATAATCAAAAGTAAAGACTGCCCCAGAAAGTATGGACGCACCCAATTTTCAGTAAAATTACTACACAAGTGTTGGAAACTCGATGTTTATTAGCTATACTGCTAGCAGTAGAGTAAAACATGAGGTTAGTATTCTCAATATTTGCAATCTTTCGATTGTATGCTAGCTTTCTCAGCCTTCGTGTATGCCCAAAGTTCTTTAATTGGTCGAACTTGCGGGCAATTCGGAGGGTTCATGTCCTTTGGAACGATTAAAAAATTCTTGGTGGTACATATACCATTCTACCGTTGATTTCGCAAGTTTGATGATAATGATGATGATGAAATACAACCATCCATATGAAATACAACCATACCATATTGAAGCAAGGTAACTTTCCATAGCAGTGGAATGATCTGAAAAACGATTTGATCAGGATTCCATTCCTAGAGGGTTTGAGCTGTTTAGTGGAATACCTGTAACTAGAAATTAGAAGAAAATGAAGATGTTTTTCCTTTTTGTTGATGATCGCTTGAATTGTCCTCTTTTCGTACCCATTGAGTCTGGCAGTTTCGAAGATATATGTTAACTAAGGCTGTCAAACAGAACGAGAAAGGAATTTCACATAACTTCAAATAAACAGTCGCAGAACACATCTTCACGGAAAATCACGACATAACGACGAATGACATCACAATATTACGGACTACATCTACACCCTGGAACTAAGACGTCGCAGAAAGCTTAGAAATAAACAAACAACAGAACACAAATCTACTAAACAAAGACCAAGGCAACGGTTACACATGGCTCTTCAACTTACTACCCAAACGACATCAAACCCGACGAAGCGGAGCACCCGCTGCTACACAATAAGTATGTTAGGTATAGATGAGAAAGAAGCGAGGTAGATATTAAGTACACTTGTTTTTGACTCAGGATAGGTATAAACAAACTAATAATAAGATAGGTATAAACAACATAATGATAGGTAAACGTTTTGTATTTAGAAAATAGTATATATACGGCAGGTGGCGAAGGTTTTCTTTCAGTCGAGTTATTAGTACGAGACACTGAAGAAGTCTGCACATTGTAGACGAAATACGCGTATCTGTCGAAGATAAGCAAAGGTAGTTGGAATTAAATGGAGATTACAAATTTTTCTTCTAATTTATACTTACAAGTATTCCACTAAACAGCTCAAAACCCTCTAGGATTCAAGGAATTGTCAAATTTCACGTAGGTTTCGTCAATCAGGATTGTACAGTTCCAATTCTTAAAAGCCTCGTATCGTACAACTTTCGTATTTTGAGCCTGATCGACGCTTCCTGTTTAGGACTTCGTTTTAGCTGCTTCTGCTTCTTATAGGATCGAAGACTCAAACGTTCTTTGACACTATGAACATTAGACTGCCGAAGAGCCCGCTCTGAAACCTCTTCTCGAATGCCTTCATTATACGTTTATCCAAACGAGGGTTAGCAAGACCTTTTTTCCAACCCGCTTTCGGTTTATCCTCAAAAGTGTTAACTGAATTTTCTGATCGCTGTTCGCACGGCTTTCTCACTAACACCTTCCATTTTTGACAACTTTCTCAATGACATTACGGGTTCTGTACACCATTTGTGCACAATATTTCGACGTTGTTCCGCTGGAAATGCACGCATTTTGAAATAAACTGTTGGAAACGATTAAACCGCTACACAAGTGCTGAGTGATAAACTAAACAACATGCCATCTTAGGAACCACCTTTCGACATTACCTCGGGGAAGGGGCTAATGTGCGTTATGCACCCACTGTGTCTAACTACTTAAAACTTTAGTAGTTCGTTGATCCCACCATTGCATTCTCGGTCCCACTTGACCATAGATGCGGCTCTAGTGGTCTTTCGAATACATTTTGTGCCACGTTCGAAGTACTCTACATCCTCTTTTATGACAATGCCTGTTGGCATCTTCCCCGCTAGGACGCAGACGCCGCCGTGTGATACCGTTCTGTATGCACGAACCACTCTTAGGCACATAAGCCTGATGGAACTCTCAAGCATACCTAGGTAGCTCTTAGTACTCAAAGCAGTGATCCATGTCGGCCCATCGTACATAAGTATGGATAAGACAACACTGGCCAGGAGCTTACGCTGGCTCCCTTGCACCGCCGAGCTATTCGACATCGTGCGGGATAATGCCGATATAGCCACGAAGGTTTTCTTGCAGGCGTAATCGACGGAGCTGATAAAGGACAGCTTGTCATAACCTCCAAGTACCTCAGAGACTTCTTTGGAACTATTCTGCAATTGCCTGCACTAATCGTCGCCTGTTGCTCCGATTTGCGGTTGTTAACAACCGTGACCTCAGTCTAATGATGGGCAAGCTCCAGTTTTCTGGAACTTATCCATCTCTCCACAATACCAATGGAGGTTTCACCACAGAAAACAGACATCCCTGTATATCTTTTAGCGCTGCCTTTGCGGTGACTAGCGCCCCTATATGCTCCATTATTTCAGCGTCGGACCGCGTTCTCTGCATCCTCTCGGCTTGCGCGGAGGCATGTTCTTCGGAGGTCGGCGATCGACTCCGTCAACCAATACACCGGCGATCTTCCATTCCCAGGTTTGACCTTACTAGGCATGGTCGCGTCGCACAAGATTTGTTCCCTCTGAAGCGCCTCTTTAAAAATCTCTACATTCAAGTAGGGTGTCCTCCATCTGGAAGACACAATAACGAACTTTGCGGGTCGCTATGGTTGGTACCTACGTTGGCTAGGTCCTCATTGAGCATACCCAAGGCCTCCTGAAGAATCTGGCCCCTAAGATTGGCTAGGCGGCTCCCACACTCGAGCGCCCAATCCAGTTAGCTCAGTTGTCATACAATCAACAAGGTTGGAAAACTTCAACCGACCATTTTGGCGGCGCGTAGCAGCTGCAAAAGAACTCTCCATTCGCTGTAGTTTCCGTAAAGCCAACATTTGAGGTAAACAGAACCTCCTGAACCGGGTACTTGCCTGTCGTCCATAAGGCCGCCATATTGGACCTATCCGAAACCCAGTTGCCATTGTTTGGGTTGGATATTGTCGCTATATTCGATGCCGACTCGCGGACAGTCTGTTCAGGTTAAGTTGGGTTACCTGCACTACGCTTCGCTTTTTGATATACTTGAACCCCCCCGCATGACATGCTTATCGTCTTTTCCCAGTTTTTGGGGTTCCTGTAACTGTGCTGTACTTTGATATCTGCATTTTAACATTTTACATTTTTCATTACGACCAAATTGAACAGACGCAAAAGTGAACCGTCGTGGGCGAAAATCTCATGACATTCCTGTATCGTTTTCTCCAGGCGACGAAACATTTCTGCTGCCACCAGCCGATGGGTTAAAATACGTTGCGACATAGATTTATGGCGTTCAGAATTTCGTTGATTGGTGGCTTGTTACTGTACCCATATGATGTTTATTATATTTAATCAAATCATAAGAATGGATACTAACAACTCATAATCAAAAATTACCAAATAAGTGCGTTTTTAATCAAGCTATCAAATACAGTCACATACCATTTCTGGATTGTTTGGAACTGTCGGCAGGAATTGGATGAAAGTTTTCCCTATCCCTGCGTTCGCTAGAACTGTACTCATAAACTGTTGATGGTGTACCGTCCTCAAATTTCGTAGCAGGTGACAGTTTTGCCAAAAAAAAAGTTCATTTACCATCTCTGGTCTTGAGCCATGTGGCTTGTGCTGTCACACCTTCTGCACACGTTGCTGAGTTCTGGGCCTTGACAGTCCCAGGACATGTGCCCGCTCTTCAGGCATCTGAAACATCTAAAACCAACCCTCGGCGCTTGGTGCAATCTGAGTGGGCATATGGACCATCCCTCCTTCATCTCTGCCACTTTTAAAGCCGTTTCCGCATCGGCTGTCGTCTTGCTCGTTATGGCCACCTGGGTCCCGAGTGGACCCTTCCGGCGACTTTAACCTTGCACTGTTCTTTTAGTGTAGTGGAGATCTCGCTCGCCTCAGTGATCTCATTCAGGTTCCTGCACTTTGGCGTTCCCGTGCATCGCTTTTAAGATCGCGGAGTATTTCGACAACTCGTGTCGTTTTCTGTCGCTTGTCGTTTTCTTTTTTGGATCTACTTCCATTTTTCCTCCGGATTTTGGCTAGTGACTCTCCCTTCCCTTTCTGGGGTCGTCGCTCGTCCCTCTTCTAGCAGTGTTTATTGGGCCCTGAGGACTGAGACAACTCAGTCTTTGAGGTGAACTTAGCGTCTTTGACGATGGGCTTGACGCCGGGGCCACTCTCTTGCGTGGTGGGGATCTTGCTAAGCCTTTTAGGATGGATTAGCTGCCTCTTGGGTTTTGTTCTTTGCGGTATTACCATCCATTCTGTTGATCCCCTCCAGCCACCATCCAAGCCCACATGTAGTAGTCGTTATAGTGATCTTATGGCTATCTATTCAAGCTTGATGGAGAGCAGGGAGCTCATGCGAGGGTTGACACGGCCCTTCATGGGGAATTGTGTACATAGCCGATTCAAGTAAGTCAAGTAAAGGGATATCTGAGCCTACACCCGCCCAACTGGCGAGGCCAGGTGGTGGAGATTGGAACGTACTGGAGGCCTGCCAAGGTTTTAGTGAGACTGTGCCGCTGGAACCTAGAGATTTTCTGCTTGCTACTAGTTATTAGCTACCAGTTACAGCAGGAGCGGTGTAATCGTTGCGAAGATGGAGTCGGTAGAACAGCAACGGCGCAATCCGGATCTCTCTCATCGTGCCATCAGCAGTTAGCTGGGAAGGGTAGAAGCTACGGTAACTCGTTTTTTTAAATCGGTACAACGAACGTTTGATCATCGATCGGAAGAAAAAGTGTGGCCAAAATGGAACTGCGTTTAGTGTAAAGGATCACAAGGTAGTGAAAGCTTCCAGGAATCCGAACAGTTCAGTTCGAGATGTGGCAAAAAACTGCCTTAGGGCAAAATTTTCGTTTTAGGTGCGTAAAGCGTGAAGGACTACGAACGTACAAAGTCCAAGAGGCGCTGAATCGCCATGAACGGCAGAATACGGTGGGAAAAGCACCTGCACGGAAGCTCTACTCCCAGTTGTTGAACAACCCGCATGGTCTCGTTATGGACCACGAGACTTATGTAGAAGCAGACTTCCAGCACCTTTCGGGGCTCCAGTTCTTTATTGCTCATCATAAGTTCGATGTTCCTGAGGACGTCAAGAAGTGGAAGATGTCAAAGTTTGCCAAAAAATACATGATTTGGCGAGCAATTACCTCGTGTGGAAAACGGAGCATCCCATTTCTGACAATCTGGACAGTCAATAGGCAAGTTAGCCTATAGGAATGCCTCCAAAACCGTCTACTTCCACTTCTGAGGTCACACGATGGTTCTACACTTTTCTTGCCAGATTTAGGCTCTTGTCATTACTCGAAAGATGGTCTGGAGTGATACAAGGCTAAGGAGATCAATTTCGTGCCGAAGCATCTCGAACGCATCGGCACTTCGGTCAATTGAGAAGTATTTGGCCATCATGAAGCAGGCACGTTGTAAAGGGTGTTCCGATCAAAATGTGGTGAAACAGTAATGTGTGAGAGTCAATGATCAAAGTTTTATTAATATGTCAAATTCTATTTCTTTTTCAAGTTCAGTTAATACAAAATACAAGAGAAATATTCCGTTAAGCTTCCTTTTTACTGAAAGTGAATTGTCGGGTATTTCGTTTAACACCTGCCATCAGATTTTGTACAGTCTCCTTGCCCACTTTATTCACCGCAGAACGCCAGTTTGCTTTGAACTGTTTCTCGCTCAATACAGCTTTTTGAGGTTCCGTTTGACGATGGCCCAATATTGTTCGATTGGGCGGAGCTCTGGCGTGTTGGGAGGGTTCTTGTCCTTGGGCACGATTTGGAGTCACCACTATCTTGTAAGTCGACAGTCCAGCTCGCTTTTAGGCTCTATCCACGGTTGAAGGCGCCACTCGAAGCTTCTTTGCGACAACTCGGACGAAGAAGTTAGGGTTCCGCTTGAAACAGTGGGCTACTCTTTCTGTCGTCGCTGTGGCCGCCGGCTTTCGATATCCCCCGATCCAGCTTTCCTGGCTGTCGACAAACGTCCACCAAACACTTTTAATACGTTGGCAAAACTTGATTTAGCTACATTCAACAATTTCATCAACTTGGCATGAAAGTAGTTTGGATTTTCGCCATGCACGTGCAAAATTATAATGCGTTGCTTCTCTTCCTTCCGATGACATTTAGATAACTGAAAAGGTAATCTCAAAATTAAAATAGAGACATGACGCTACACGCACACATCTTCAAAATGAGCGGTGTGCTAAATTTTTTAATGCACGATGAAAGGAAATGTGTGATGTTTAAGTTGACCAAATTTTGATCGAAACACCCTTTAAAAATCCTAGGAAAGTAAAAGCAGAGGGAGTATGAAGAAAAAATGAATTTCAACGCACACACAAACAACAATTGGTCAAAACGTTGTTTTATGTGTTAGAAGGAAAGTTTATGCATTTGGGTATGGTAATGAAATTGAATAAGGCCCACATGGGGAAAGTTGAATAATATGTTTTATTCTTTGAAAGTTCGAATACGATCGGTTGAATGGGTGAGTTTTTGCGGATCTATTATTTTTATGCAATTTGATTCCGTACACCCTTTACTTTCTGGGGCAGTTAGAGTAACATCGCAATAAGGTCACGAAAAAGCTGGGAATAGAAATATGCACTAACGATACGCAAATACTGTTCCTAATTGATAAATTCATCATAAGTTCCTCTGCTTCTAACCACTTAACCCACTATATGAAGCACAAAGAATCACAATTTTGTCACCACCATAGTAAGTGTGATGTGATAAAAGTAAATGGCTGAACACAACACGGCCAAATCCCAGCTTGATTAACACCGATATCATGCAGTCACTATTTCCAAACAAATCAATCCGATGTGCAAATTGATCTTCCACAATTGCCACATTTATCCATCCAGCTTCGGAATGTTGCTAAATTGCATCGTTATCTTTACACAGAATCGAAAATCTCGATGGGACTCAGTTCAACGGAAGCCAATAAAATTCATCACCTGCTGCTGCAACCGAAGCTGGTCGGGGAAGACTATCGGGTAAGGAGGGAAGGGTGTTTCCTTTAAATCCGTTGCTATGTACTGTTCTTGTATTCCATCGCCCTAATCGCAAAAACCACTTACTGCACCAGCTTCGGCACACAAGCTCCGAAGCAGTACTGCAGTGTGGGTGTGAAAGGATTGATTTCCGATCCACACAGAACTCGTCCTATCGGTCGCATAGGTGGGGGAAAGAAAAAGAAAAAGCTGTCAATATAAATTGTCATCGACATGGTCTCGGAAATTTTGCTTTCGATTTGTCCGACGTTGTCGGTTATCAGAGAAATTGTCCCATCGTCTGATCGCATCATGATGATGCTCTCTAAACAGCGCCTGAGGGGCCAAGCCAAAATGATGACGACGACAATAGAATCGGAATGAAATGTTTCTGTTCTTCGATTTTTTGTTCTTTTCTTTTTTTTTGCGCTTCCCCATTTCACTTCCACACATATCTAGCAAACCGATTGGTTTATGTCGAACTCAAATTGTCTTGTTGTAGGAGTAGAATCCGAAGTAGGTAGCTTTTCCTGACGAGCGCTTGTTTTCGTTTATTTATTTTCCAAACCCTCGCGCGGTAATCGAACCCCACTTCATGGGGTGGCCGTTGCTGATGATCCGTCGAATACTGAACGGAGGTGAGTAGCTTCGCTTCGGGAAATCGGATTTGCTGTTTGCGGTACTTGGCTGGCATGAAGCTCGAAAAGACGGCCAACCAACAAACCGACGACGACGGTGCGAGTGAATTGCTATTATGGAAAGGAAACCTGTCGTATCTTTATCGAGATTTCGAAATTCTCCGATTCAATGTGGCCTCAGCCCAGGATGATGGTTGTACGGATTTGCCTGGGCATGATCTGACTGCTTCTATTGCCGACAGTGAAACCGGGAAAATGCTTTGGGAAATCAATGATGGAAGCATGAGAAAAATGTGTGTATATTCAGCACAGCAGATGTCAGTTGTATGTGAGTGTGTGCCCAAATTTATTCATAGACATATCGGATGAACGATCGATCTGTCTGTTTTCGGGGTGGAAAAAATAGGGGACTCACATAGGCTTGCAATATTTTTTCGATTTCTCAATGCTGATGAAGGTATGTCGTCGTATCGGTTGGCGCTGGTGTACACAGGAATGGGTTTTTGGAATTCAAATTATAGGTATACCTCGATTTTTGTATATTTTCGCTTTTGAAATCTACATAAAATCGAAGCGATATATTTTTTTAACTATTTCGATAAAAAATGTATAGAATATACAAATTTTAGTTAAAGTTTTTATATACCTCTCGGAAAATACAGCAGAAAAAATGGTTAAACTCTGTTTTTCATTCTATTATAATTCACAAATATTTACTCTTGATTTTTTTTGAGTTTTTCAATCCCATCCACAAATTATGTATGGGAATGTGAGGAGTGGGAAAGGTCTGATAAATCGTTCGCTTTATGCAAGGGGTCATTCAAAAACGACGTCCACTCATTAGGAGAGGGGGGGATCAAATTTGTGACAATATGTGACAGGAGGAGGGAGGGGGGTTGAAAAAAATTGACATCCAACAATTTTGCATTAGGTAATCTAGGTAAAACAAAAACAAAAACAACGAAAACAAAAGCGTCGAAAAATTTCAGTGTACGGTTAATGAAAATACACACTTTACTTAGTTGTGTGAGTGCGAATTTTTTTTTACTATTGTGATACATGTTCTTATCGTCAATGAGCACGAACCGCACGAGCTGTGCTGCATTCTGAAACTTCGTCGAAGTTTAGTTTTGTTGAAAATCCTATTGTGTTAATTTTTGGTGACGTTGAATTTTGATTTGATTCAAACGCTGGTCGATGTATTATGTCGTGCATACTCGCTGCGCAATAAACAAGCCAACCGTGGTGTGTGAATATTGGTGAGATAAAAAAAAAAAACGAATCCTATTGTGAAGAACTTTTCAAATCGAAAATCAGCACCATGAAAACGGAAGGTTCGAAACCGAAAAATACACTGATGGTTTATTTTTAAGCCAGCAGACAACGGTCCTTCTGTTGCGAATGGAGAGATTGTTAAAAATGTTTCAAAAGTACCACAGGATGACGGAACTTCGCCATCGCAACCTTTCAGTTCTTCATAAGCTCTTCCGGATTCGGACAAAAAAGTTCCCTCTAATTTTGCATGTCCTAAATAGGATGCAATTTTCAAAGAATTGGATATTATTAATTCCAAGATTTCCAGCCTGCTGATTAGAGAGCAAAATGACATGATTTCGGCTATACAGAAAAAGACGCTGTCTGGCCTGATCAACCGTAGGAATTCGCTAAATATGGCCCTTCTTGAGGAAGAATTTGAAATAAACGCTCATCTTACCAAGCGTCTCAAGATGCGTCCTAATAAAGGGCGACCTCCGATCGAGAGTAACCAAGCATAGTTGTAAAAGACGTTGGTCGATCTTCTATAGGAACAACAGCATTGTTAAAAATAAATTCGTACGTGAACAAACTTTTCAGTTTGCATATTCTATATATTGTATATGAGGAATAACAAATTTATGATTTTTTTTACAATTTTGCTAACAGTGTTAAAAAATAACAATTCGCGAACTAATTGTCTTAGGAAAACATTCTTGTGGTGAAAAGTGCTTTAAATTATCTCAGAAAGCTGAAAAATTATCCACTGGAAAAAAAATTACACAAAAGTTTCTAGGGCTGAGGAAAATCGAAAAATAACATCGTCTATACCAAAATTGCCCACAAAATACTAATATTGATTTCTTGGGATCATTTCTTGATCTCCCGGTATTAGAATTTTAGTGGAATTTCCAAGACTGATCAAGGTAAATCTCGAAAATCCTCGATATATTTCAAAAACAAAAAACTCACTGCTTTCAAATTTGTATGGATTTAAAAATCAAATTTTGCAATCAAAAACAATTAATTCTGCTGGCATATTCATGATTCCATTTCTTTTTGACTTTTTGATCGAATATTCTTTTTCGGACTTATGAGTAATTTCAAGCTTTTTCAGAACTTTTCATAATGTTTTGCGCATCTTCTCTACAAGAAAAATTATGAATATTTCCACGTAATTTTCCATATCTCGAGAATGGATAAACATCTAATATCGATATATCAAAATTTTCAATCGCAAAAAGTTGGTTAGAAATTTTTCGCGATACAAGCGGTGTTTTTCTGGTTGTTCCGAACCGGATTTTCCTTAACCGTGAAATGATGTTGTGTAAAATATCTTTCCAGACCTTTTTTTTCCTATTGATATGAACATTTCAAGCACTTTTTACTACTAAATTTATGTTTTACAACGTTTGCACTGCAAATTTAAATTATACACCAGGGCTGAACTACGACCAGTCACTGGTGTGTAAACCAGATTTTGCCCGATTATGGGGTAACTTTTGCTCAAAAATGTGTAACATATGCACAAATGTGAGGAAAAAAGCCGGTTTCCACATTAGATTCGGGGTTATCTCATAGATGTGTAAGTGCATTTTAGAGTGTAGTTCATGAGCTATGAATTTTTAAAGTAAGTATTCTTGGAAACACTAAAATTGCTATAAACTATACTAAACTCCCCATTTCTCAAATTTTATCCATCGTAATCTCGTTATTTCAATGGTTTTAAGGATGTTAATGTAAACCACTCTTACCGATGTGATCTAGAGGGAAAGCTACGTATCAGCATAGTTTAATAAAGCTTTGGTTTTTGGATCTTCAAAAATTATCTCACCTTTAATATTTATCAATAGTACCGTAGAGCGGGGTGACTTCGATCAACGGGGTGACTTCGACCGCCAAGTCCGATATTTATTGAATTTAAAATTATAATTCTCCAAGTGCCTGAATTTTTAAGCTTTGAACCATATATATTCAGCATTAAGGTGAAATGCATTTTGAAATGCATAAATGCATTTTGTGTTTAGCATTATTTCTCTATTTCCTTCGCTATAAAAAATATTAAAAAAAAATGCTCCTTATGGTACTTTTTACCAAGCCCAACAACAATCATATATTCAAAGAATTAAATAATTAAAAAAAAATCGACAACCACATTTTCAGATTACTGAAACATTCGTCCCTCTAAGCTAATCGAAAAAATATTATTTTGTATACATAAACAAATAAACGAATAAAACCAAATAATTTGATCGAAAATTAAGAGCAAATGAATAAACGCGACAACCTTCTAGAAGCGTTGCACTACCTTCCAATCTGTTAAAGGGTTTGTTTTGTTTTGTTCTGTGTTGGAGAAATGGTGTGAAACATTTATTTCGACAATTTAATGGCATTGAGAAGTACAAAATGCCGAGAAAGTAAGTGAAAAAAGTTGGTGGAAGAGCTTATTTCAGTTTGTCTAATATTATGGTGAACTACTAAAAAATAGCAATAATGGGTCGCTCATAAATTATGTCATGCTTTTAATGGAAAGGAGCTTTGGGAATTGTGATACTCTGTACACAAAATTTAGGGTCCATAAAAAACATGTCAAAGGGGAAGGGTTTTGAAAATGGTCCATTTTTCCGTGACATAATTAATGAACGTTCCCTTTGGGGAATGCTCCACCCCTGTGTTATTCGGGAGACATCTGCATCAAACGGTTTGCATAGAAATTTGATGTTTTTTTTTATTCATTTAATAAAGTGCTTAATGGATAAAATTGATTTTGATCGAAGTCACCCCATTATTGAAAATTGGCCGCGGGAATTAAACAATTTTTTTTTTCATCTGACATAATAAATTTTTTAAATTTCTGTGTAGTGTTATACTACAGATACCAGTACTGGTGTAAAAAATGTAAAACAAAATTGTAAAGTTAATTATCATAGAAAATTTCAAGAAATAGTTCAAAAAGTGATCGAAGTCACCCCGTTTTACGGTAATAAAAATATACAATGAAATTATTAATTGAATAGGCATTTCTGAATCAGAATCGTTCAATTTTTTTTCTGCTTTCTACTTTTCAACTAAGATTATTTCAAATTCAAAACTGACATGTTTGTTAAATTAGTGCAGTTACAAAAATATATATTAAAAAAAAATACGTTTTTTTTTCAGAAGAAAACATGTCATACGATAAGTTTTGTTCTGTTCGTTACGAATACCTTGATTTATCTTTGCCAGTTATTTCCATTGAAACACACTTCACCTATCCGTGGACAGAAGAACTTTACACATGTAATCATGTAAATGATTAAATTTGAACTAAAATACACGTTATTATTGAAATCGACAACACCATATGCATACATTCATATTTCAGAAGTGACATCCAACAAGGGGGGGTGGGGGTAATTGTTATCATATTTGTGACACAGTGTAACAGAGGAGGGGAGGTTGTATAAAAACCAGAAATTTGAAGGACGCCATTTTTTAATCACTCCTTACCTAATTCAAAAAAATATAGGCAGAGGGTTAAATCACTACGTCTTCGTCCCCAGGACATCTTTATCATGTAGGGTTTGGTTTAATGATCAGACTGTCTGATACCACGATGAATTTGTCGATAAAGTGCTTGCGCCTGTAGCATATGCCCGCAATTGAAAAAGCTCTTCTAAGGAACAAATAATTTAGATAATACGACAACTGTCCTAGAATAAAAAATGAAACACGTGTAAAAACATGTACATAAAATCGAGGTAAAATGTCCATAAAATCGAGGGTACATATACTCGAGGGTCCATAAAATGGAGGTTTACCTGTATCACTTATATTAAAGAATTGCATTAAAAACAAATGCTTTTTGTGTTATTTTAAAATCATCAATATGTAAGTTACCCATTTTCTTGAGTTGTTGAATCCTATATTTACCCAGGTAACCAAAAAGCATTAGCATATGCAGTAAATCATCCCTAAATCTGCATTTCAGATGCTATTAGCATTATATTAGCATATTGAAAGCTATCTGCTGTTAAGTTGCATTTCAGATGCTATTTAAATGCTTGTAGCCTGTAATAAGCATTTTGAATTCAAAATAGCATTAATGCAGCATTATCATAGCATTGCAGGCAGCCATATATTGGGCCAAATGCGGCATTTATGTTGCATTTAAGGTGACTCTAATGCTTGATAGGCTGCCGTAAATATGCTTTGGAACTGCTTATTGGTTACCTGGGTGAGCTTGCATAAAATTCCAACAAACATTGTTGCAAATATATAAATCTTTCGACACGATCCCGTGTTCATCCCGTTCCTACATTCACTAGATACACGCCTGCTCATTTGATATACCTGCCATAGAACGCAACATAAGCAGAATTTAAAATCAGAAGATGAATCTTTTGCTATGGCAGCGTACAGAACTCGAAGGAATCCATTCTCTACAAGTAAAAACGACGATACATACACACACACACATACCCTCTCCCATTCACATCTCTGACTCCCCCCAGTGTGGAAAGAAATCAATATGTCGAACGGATGATTGAGTGCAGAATTGGACAAAATGTTTGTTTGTATATCTTAATGAACTGACGATAGGAAATGTTTCCATTTTTCATCAATTATTTATTCTCATCTGCCTGCTACTGTGTTGTGTGTAGCTTGTAGTCGGTTGTCCGTCCGTCCGTCCGACGACGACAGCAGCTCGAATCTTCTGCCCCCACATTTAAGTTGTGCTGCTGTCGTTGTCGTCAGTAGGTTGTTGGCTTTGTGTGTGGTCTACCTCCACTTTCTAGGTCGACTGGGGTTGATTTGCATGAGCAGGCGACGACGTGAGCTGAATTTCATCCGCTGACGACTCGGAGTTTATCTTTGTTGTACGTAGCATGTAACCCACGTGCCTTCCAACATGGACGATTGAACGATCGGCCGATAACGTTATCTATGAAATGTCAATTAGCTCGTTGCATTGTTACCTTCCCTCAGCGAGCTCCGACAGATATTTGTCTGCTGCGTGTGTGTGTGTGTGTATGTACATACGCCACATTGTCAGTCACAGAGTGCCGGTTGCTTTAATTAGCTATAACATGATTACAAATTAAACGAGAGTGTGTATCTTTCGAATTGAATTGGTAAATTGACAATTAGGCGCAAGCGGGTGGGGTAGTCCGAGCGAGAAACAATAGAGGTACGTGACTGATCTAATTCATGCGAATTTGCCAGTGAGTTTGAATTTCACGGTACATCTGCCATCATTGGCAGATCAGGCCATTTCCGCGATTCCGTTCCGGATATTTTCCCCTGCCGTCAATCAGTGCACCAAACCACGAAGTATAATCGCTTTTCCTCGGCCATTCGCACCCCAAGTGATGCGTTTAGTTGTTCACATTCGATATGGTTCTTCTTTGCCCTCATCGAACCCCGGAACCGTATGATGGTTAATGGTTTTAGATGACTCGCCAGTTTAGCCATCATTTACCAACATCATCATCGACGTCATCATTGCCCTCCTCTGGAAATGTTCTGCGATCGGATACGCTCCGTTTTGAGGTATAAGGAAAAATTCGATAAGATAACAATCTGGCGTAATACTGTTCGCTGTTAAGAGAGCAACCCTCGTCATCTCGTCTCGGAAGGATCAAAAGTGGAATAAAAATGTGCGGCTTTGGTTCCTTGTGCATTCCCTCGTTCCGTGGTTCCGTTTTGTAAAGCTGCCATTTTCTGCTTTGTAGGAAGCGATGATAGTGTTGGGTGGGCATGGCAAAATCGGGTTCAGTTTCTTTTGAGATTTTCGGCTCGTTAAGCAAACATTTTTTGTTTCAGGTGAAAAGTAACCTCCTTGACCGCCAAAATGCGATGCTACTGCAAAAAAGGTTAAAGTGCCTTGTATTCCGTTCTTAATAAGGCATAAACGCCAAATTTCAGTGTGATACTGCCCATAGGTTTGTTTTCACAGCTGATTGTTGTTGACGTGTTTGGCATCATATTGAATATGGATAAACATGATTTTCGTTCTGTCATAAAACATTCTTTTTTGAGAGGCAAAACGGCGAAGGAAACAGAAGAAAAGTTAGATAAGTATTACGGGGCAAATGCTCCGTTAAATTTTGGTTTCGAGAGTTTCGTGGTGGCCGCAATTGATTCTGCGAGTCTGCAGCGGGAGGCCCTCGGATGCGACTATAGAGGACAATGTCAAAAAAGTTCATGAAATGGTGTTGGCTGACCGGAAATTTAAGGTGCTTGAGCTAGCAGATACCACACAGATTAATACTGAGCACACAAGCCATATTTTGGGCGAGATTCTGCATATGAAAAAGTTATCCTGCCGCTGGGTGCCACGCATACTCATTCCTGACCAAAAACATGAACGCGATAGCACTTCGAAACAGTGTTCAGACTTTTGGTGTCGATTATACACATCAGCGAACAGAAAGAGTGCCCGGCAATAGACTGAAGCCGGCACGAATGCTCCGAAGCGGCCTAGGGAGGCTCAATGGGTCGGGAAAATTTTGGCGTGGATTTGAGACATCAAAACGGCAAACCGAGCGAGTCGGATATTAACCAGGAGTTGGAACGAATCCTATTCCTGTTATGTCAGTAAGGTAAGAATTTTCCAGATGACATTGAATCAAAGTTAAACAGTTCAAACCAAAAATGTTAAAGCACTTTTACTGATATTATTTATAATGAAGTTACTCATGAACTCCGTGAATACTTCATTGCGAGTTTCGCGGAGGAGACGAATTCTGATTATCTTTACTGACTTCCTTGTGAAGTACCCATAATTAAAACATTTTCAAATAAAGCTATGTCCATTTAGAATCTGGAATAATAAAATCATCTGTATTTCGATAACGGATTGACGTACGAATAAGCAGGGTGGCCACAGACTCGGGAAATGCGGGAATCCAAAATCATCGGGAAATATGCAGGAAAAAGTCGGAAATTTTTGTCATATAGAAGGAACCATACTCACACCTTTTTCAAACGATTCGAGTAGCGTTTTTGTCATACTCGGTCCAATGATCTCATTAACGGAATGAAACAGTGTTTGACATTGCTATGTGAATCATTTTCTGCTGGCTTTGAAAAGCCTGTTCAAAAACATACCGCTTCAAAAATATGGCTTCACGGCTGTGACAGGTGAGGATGTGCGCATGACTTACTTTTGTTTTTATTTTACTGGACTTGAACTCCTTAGGTGATTCTTTTGACTGAAGCAACGCTATTGTATGCATTACCGAAATTTTAAGAGAAGGAATACTGCTGTCATTTTTAAAATACCATTAAGTCTTAATCCATTTGTATAATAGAGAAATATTGTTCCCTGCAGTCACACAGAAACCAATTGAGGCAGTTACCTTACAGCAATAGCAAAGACACCTAATGCATCAGACATTTTTACAATGCATTTAGCAGAATCTATCCTTTATCCGATTGTGGTCTTAGTTTGAGAAATTGAGCTTTTACAAAAGCCGATTCGCCCATTTCGCAAATTTCCGGAAATATAAAATGTCGACCAATTGATGCATGACGATATTTTTATCACGTAAATTATGTACCTATGGAGAGCTTTAAATATTTTGCAAAGTTCTTTGGGTGGAAAATGAACTAGTTGTTGGACTAGCGTTACAAATGTTGCCCCATTTGAGAAGATTTGTGGACGAAGTCAGGAAGCAGCAAGAAAGAAAGCTGAAAGAAAGTCATCAGAATTTCAAACAGAGCTTTTCGTCGGTATTCCGATCAAAAGTATTCGCTGTTGTGGTTGATGCGGTAGACGATAAGATGCTGAGACCAATGTTGAATTTTATCATCATGTCTGCATCAATGGTCCCAGACCTAATATCCTTTGGCATCGTTTCTTTTTGACGATTTGAAAATTGTTAAGCCGAAATCATTTATTGAAAGAGGCTCTGACGGATAGCGATCTTCTGCTCTTAATATGGAAATCGGGTTTGCCTATAATCCGGCAATCAAGAAAGCGAGAGAATCTGCAAAAAATTCCGACGAATACGTTTTGGCATTTCGAAACGACGGTCGATCTATTTACTGTGGTTTTCTGAAGTAGGTACTCAACAAATCACCATTAACATACCCTTTAAGGTGAAACGGGAGGCAGTTCTTTCTTTATATGAATTATAGTGTAGGTTAATTTTCACTTCACGTTTTTCTAACTAAAAACCATTAACAAAACAAAACAAACAACGCTCAAATTGCTAGCCAATGAGAGCAAACGATTCTTGAAAATTTCACGCCTGAAGTCTTAATAGTATTTTCTAGTAATAGTACTCAAAAAACTTCGAAGTGATAGAGACTTGATCCCGTATGTTACGTCATCTAGTATATATGAACCCTGGTGTTATAACTCGCATCAAGGACATAGCTAAAAAGCGTCAGGAGCGTCAGGAGCTGTGTCACGAAACGTTCGTAGATAAAGACTAGCTCAGTGCTCCAGTTGCTCAGAGAACTGATTGGTCATTCTAAGAAAGAGCTGCCAAATTTTACAACATTTCTTAAAAAGGTGCGTCGCCCGAGCAGGCGACGGTGGGCCGAGGATTTTCAATAAATGAAAAGTTTCTGGTAGTGAACTACACTGAAAAGAGATTGATAACTCAGAGAGTTGTGTACGAACTCTCAACGACGTTGAAATCAAGAAATACTTGATCATTTAGCAGTCGAAAACCTTGAATGCTTTTCTATTTTTCTTCGATGTTTATGTGACTTATGTAGAGCGATTTTTGTTTTCGTTTGCAAAATAAGAGACCAAGGCAATATGCAAGAAGTCCGATTTGTGGCTGCTATCCGTCATTTTGCCTAAGTGAAACAAGTCAGAATTTCGGATTGAACAATTTCCTCGAAAACTTCAAAAAATATCTATTATTTTAACTCATTTTCCCAGACGGGAAAATTAGGCGAAATGCGGGTTAAATTCAGGAAAAATGCGGGAATTCTAAAATATAGATTGTATGGCCATCCTGCATAAGTTTAATACATCAAAGGTAATTCACCGTACTTTAAGGAAAAAATATCAATACAATTTCTCTTCGTTTCTAATGAAAATTTGCACTTTCTACTTTATTCCTCCCATCAAACGCTGCACACCTCCGGAGTCAACTTCCTTGGCACATTTGTTCCACATTTTGGTCATCTGAGTCGCCTCCTGAGCCGTTTTTCCACTTTTCAGCTTCCGCTTCATTATTGCCCAAGAACTCTCGATGGGCCGAAACTGCGGGCAGTTGGGTGGATTTATTTTTTTATCAATAAAATCTACGTTATTATTGCGGTACCACTGGATGAATTTCCGGCTGTAGTGGCAACTCGCCAAATCTGGCCAAAACTTCACGGGACCTTTATGGGCTTTAATGAAAGGTAGTACGCGGTTTTGAGGCATTCTTCCTTGTACAGCTTCGAGTCCATCGTCTTATTTGTCACGAACACTTTGGTCTTTGCTCCGCAGCTGCATATCCCTTTCCAATTCATCAGTTTTTTTTTTGGCAAATTTGTCCATAAAAGCAAACTTAAGCTTCAGTGGAACATCTCCTCGTGCCATCGCCATGTAGAATTTTTGGCCAGGAAGATGTCCGAAATCCATTTTGACGTAGGTTTCATCGTCGATGAGCAGGCATCCCCGGTACTTCGTCAAAACCTGCTGGTACAATTTCCGAGCTCGAGTTTTGGTGACGAAACTTTGCTTCATCGTTCTGTTTGGTTGCTTGCTGGCTCGATAAGAACGATATCCTGCTCGCAAATGAATTCCTCGAACGGTACTACGAGCAGCAGCGTATTTTTGTGCGATTTCATTATCTGATAGTCCAGGGTTTGCTCTGACGGTTCTCAACACCTTCTGGTTGTGCTTACAGTCATATGTTCCAATACGACGCTTACCTTGAGGCACTCGATCCACGCTCTTTCGCTCCCTGAAAGGTTTCCTTTTCATCGTTTTTGCGATTTTTATTGTGGACCACGTTGGATTATCAACGTGGGTGTGCAGAATTTTTTCTCTCTCGGCTTCCATCTGGAATAACTTTTGACTCATTGCACGAAATAAATTTATAACACATAGAGTGGCCGCCTAGGTAAACAAACCGCTGTGAAAGAATGTTTGCAGCAGTCACTTTCCGTGGCGCTGCAACACAATAAGTGATTCTGGATTCTAACTGGACAGAACCTTATATACACACTAAGAAATTATGAATTTTACACGAGACGTATTTTATGTTTGCAAAAAGTCGGGGAACGTAAAGAAAAACTTCGTGTAAAATGATGTCTCCCAAGACTGACACATACACAATTCGGGGAAAGATGCGTTTGATTGAACTTATTTTCTCATCTTTTTCAACTCATTCTTATGTTTTAAAGGACGCTTGCATGTGTCTGTCTCAGCCGACAGAAATTAACATGACATTTTGGTAGCGTGTAGTTTGATGAAGGAGGTGCTCATCTAACATCCAGAGTGTCTAAAGCTACAGAAACGTGTTTTATAACAGTTATATATGTAAGTTTCTTTCAGTCAGAAAATACACTTTAGAAGTGCATGCGCCAAGAAGTCAGCAATAGTGTATTCGTGGAGAATGGTACTCCTAAATTTGTTTGTGTCTTTTTAACCATGCGAGTTAACGTTAAATAAAATTTGAGCAAAACCGGTTCAATGTATATTGTTTACGTATGTGAAGTTTCATAACAAACCGTAAAGTACATACGGTGATGGCTTCCGTACAACAAATGGTCTGATTTTGCCGCATGTCACTATGCTAGGAACGTTTTGGAGCGGTACAATATGCCTATAATGAGAATTTTGAGCCAAAAGACACGAATTCTCCGAATTCACCAGAACTTCGCCCGAGTTTAAAATGTTGGGCTATCATGAAGACATAATTCCAAAATAATAAAAATGAGCTAGCATTGTAGAAAGTCTGAATAGAAGTGATAAAACAAATGGGAAAAGCTGTTCAACAAAACTAAATTAATAGAGTCAACAGAAAGGTGCGAGCATTTGGAATGGGAATAAGAGGTGGGTGAATCGAAAAGTTGTTTCAAAGATTCTTTGACGTTAAATTAAGTATAAACGTTGATTAAACAAATCAAAAAGCAGTCTTTATTTGAGTATGGGATGTTAAAAGTGCATTTTGAAATCAAACTCAGGCAGAAAGTTCATTTCTGACGTACAAACAAATTTTTCGATTTATTCCACTCATCAACTTCTGCACAGTAGCCTGACTACATATCTCCGTCGCAATTTACCAAATTCTTTTGAACTGGTCCATGTTCTGAACAACCTTGCCATCCTTTTGGAGGCTTCTTTTGATAATTGCCCAATTGCATGTTTGGCCATAGATGCCAAAACTATCAAAACAATAAAGGTAGTTGAAATTTAATTGGAAAGTACCAATCTTTCTTTTCATTTTCTAGTTACCCTATTGTTGTTTGTGATCATTAAGCTCCTGTATGAAGGGCTAAAAACGTTTAGGTAGGCCCGTAAGTAGAGGCACTTTCGCGTAACCCGAAGAGAACGTAGATAATCTCCTTCCAAAAGAAAGTTCACACTCACAGCACTAGAATCGAGTCTTCGATTGACAGAATGAGCCCAATAGATGGGGTAGAAGCCCTCGAGCCGCGGAATGTTGCAATAGGAAGGAGGGAGTCCAATGCTCCCTACCCTAAACGTTTCACTTGGGTGTCCTGATGGTCCCCCTTTCCCCGACCTAAGTTAACGCTTAGCTTTAGCAATTGCCAACGAACGTATGCTTCTGATCCAGCAAGACACTCAAAAAACATGTCTGAATCGGGAGGGGTAGGGCAAGTAGCAAAAACCTAACAGATGGCACCATTGCTTTGTGTTGATTGGTAAGGGAAAAATGGGTTGCCAGTCAAACTGTCAGATGTAATGCAACATTAAGTTGACTAGACTCTGCAAAATAATTCGAACGTAATAATATTTCAAATTTTACATAACAAAGTTATAAACCCTTTCGATCAATCAAAGTTGACATCTTAATTGATAGCAGAATTAAGTAAAAGTTTGTGAATTTGAATTCGGTAACTAAATATAGTGAAGAAAAGATATTTATGTGAAAAAAAAATACTAAAAGACACCAACTGTATTTGATTTGCAATTTAGATGGCAACTTGTAGTGATACAATTATTCCATTTCTTTTAAGAGCATAAAGCAAACAATAAAATTTTTAGTGGATTAATTTGTTTTACAGCATTTTAGCATAATATGTACCATAAAAGGGCACTTCTGAATTGCAATTACTTCTTTCAAATCAAATTCAAATCTATTTATCAAGTGGGGCTCTTTTAAAATTTTACCGTGGACACCCGTTATATAAACGGACAGAAAATTTAAACGTAACAGACTTTCATTAGAAATCATGTGATTACTGTCCTATGACTAAAAAACCCCATCCAAAAGCATACTTGCGAACTGATTCCGAGTTCACATCTTCGCTATTATTGTCCGATAATGCAGCAGCCGAATAATTGTTCACATTCATGTAGCGCTAAGATTTTCAGCAAATTTGTCGGACAATATTACTAAAGATGAGAATGAGTCATCACCAAACAACATATTCTCTTCAGATACTGGCTTGCTTAAGGGTCAACCAGCAAGGAAACGTTGCCTCAAAAGCATCTTTTCATTATTTATTAGTTCAATCAATCAATTTTCGCCGACAAAATCCCCCTCAACTGATTTCTGCGTATTGATTTCAAGGTGTGCTTATTGACTCGCAATCAATAAATTCGACGCCCAGTGAGGCAATTGATAACGAGAGCCCAGCGATTGTAACAAATCCATAAAAATTTAAGCTGCTTCACTGATAGCAATCGGCTTCGGTGGTAATTCGATTTCGTCCAGATTTTATCGTATCCAGTGCCTCCTTTGGCTCGCCGTTATCCTCCCTGTCAGCAACCGAACCGAAGGGGTTTTCCAGTACAGCAGAAGCGGGAATGAGAGTGAATGAGAAAGAAGTAAGAGCAGCAGCAGCATTGGCCGAAAGGGGACGCAGACTACGCCCGGCCATGTTCGCCATTATCCGTTCGTGTTGAACACCCTTCACACGAATCGGGACTTTCATGGGCATTGTGTAACCATCAACAGCGAAGAACACGCTGGCGGTGCTGGGCCCATCTGTGCCGATGTCAGTGGACGTGCGCACATGTGTATGTGTGTGTGTTAGTGGGAGGTAGTCTGTATATTTGTTTATATGTGTTATGCAGATCATCAGACACCGTGTTCAGTGGTTGGGCTCGTTTTGATTGCTGTTAATATTATTAAGTAGATGTAAGCAGTTTAATAAACATTGGACTCCGATAGACACTCAACCCCGATGCCGCTGCCTCCGTCGCTTGGGACTATTTCACGAGTTGGTAAATGAAGAACGGGGAAAGTATGTGACGTAGGGTTAGGGGCAACACCATCGTTCGTCGTCGATGGCAGTTAGATGGGAAACAGTTGGGAGTCTATGAAAAGGACACCAAATGGGATAACATAGCAGCAAGTGGTAGTTTATGTGTACATCCGAGGACGGTGGTCGAAAGTTATCATCATCATCATCATTGTCCTAGCACAGTGCTTAGGCACTGTGTGTTAGCACAGAACGTTACCCAACTGTCTATTGTTGTGGCTTATGTGTACAAGGCGGGATGACAGCCGATGAAAATATAGCACCGACCAACACTAGGAGTGTGATGGTGCATTGGCTCTCGACTGGAGCCTCCGCAAATTGCGCAATAAAGTCCATCTGTAATCCTACCGAACGTCACGTACTCCATGGACGGCGATCTACATATTGTATTCCGAACGGTACGTGCTAAAAGGGCCCTGGGATTTAGGCAAATTTTTATACCCATATCAACGGCAAGTTTACTGTTCCGTTCATCGAATCAGATATTCAACCAACAAACCAGCCAACCATGCCCCGGAAAGGAGCATAAATGCTTGACGGCGTGGTTGTGTGTGTCTGTGTGTTCCTATGCGATCGTTTTCCGTGGAATGAAAATGAAATTCAAGTAGCTCATTATGAATGGATAATTAATATTTTATTCTCGTAATCAAAATGATTGCGCGCGCGTTTACTCGAGGAGAAAAGGAACCTCCCCTTCTTTGAGCGTCGTCCGTCGTCACCATAGGCGTACAGTGGATTGGGATAATTTCTGGTTTCCCGTCAGTAATTTTCAGCCTCGGCTCGTTCATCTCCCGTCGAAGTCACTCAAACACCTTTTAGGGTATTTTCGTAACTTACCCGGGGTGAGATTGGTACTCGTGACTTTAGCGTGAAAGGTATGGCTATTAACCACTACGCCGTGGTGGATCCAATTACAAAATACACAAACTGAACGGAAATGGAGAACTTTCAATTTTTTGCTTTATTATCCTCAAAACTATTTAGAATTCTTTGATTGTTGTTTTTTTTTGTATTCTACCAATGCGCGGAGTAACGATCTATGTTGAAATTTGTCAGAACCAGATAATTTCCCATCAACATGAGAGAAGTGGACAGATTTTATCGTATCCAGTGCCTCCTTTGGCTCGCCGTTATCCTCCCTGATAATTTCCAGATAACCAGATAATTTCCCATCAACATGAGAGAAGTGGACAGTAATTTATTGCTACAACGAAGAAATTAAGAGAAGGTATTGATAGTTCCGTTAGAGTACGGCAGGCTGTGAAATTGAAAGATGAAAACGAGCGGAGGGCATTTGAACGCTCGTTTGAACTTGCATCTTTCAATTTCACAGCCTGCCGTACTCTAACGGAACTATCAATACTCTCTCTCTCTCTCATTTCGTCGTTCTAGCAATAAACTACTGTCCACTCTTAGAGGTGTGAAAAGTTCATCTTTTCAGGATTTTTCCCTTTAAACGTTATTTAGTTCACGATTACGTGATTCAGTTCACGGAGTATTTTTGCTTGTTCTCGAATTCATGACTGCAGTTCACGGATCTGAGCACGGATTATTTTCCGTGCACCAGGAAGCTGGCCGAGAAGCAGCTGCAGGAAATCCCTTGGTAGTATCGAAAGCTGGGCGTCACTATCGTTATGGACGACGAGAAGTACTCCACGTTCTCGAACAGTTCGACCGCTGGGAACATGGGGGTCTATACCGACGAGTTGGACACTACACCCGATAAGGTTAGATATGCCCGAAAGTCAAGTTTGAGCCCAAGATGTCGGTGTGGATGCTCATTTCGACCGCTCACATATCCAACCTACACACTACCAAAATGTCATGTAAATTTCTGTCTCCTGAGACCGAAACATGCAAGCGTCCTTCAGCAAATAAGAATGGGTTGAAAGAGATGCGAAAATAAATTCAATCAAACACTTCTTTCGTCGAATTGCGTATGTGTCAGTCTCAGGAGACATTATTTTACACGGAATCATTCTTTACGTTTCCCAACTTTTCACATAAATGGATTATGTCTCGTGTAAAATTCATAATTTCTTAGTGTGTACTATACGTACAGACGAGTAGGGGTATGGTGAGTCACTATTCTGAGTAACTACCACTACTATTATAGGCAATGATCCCAATTAGGTAATATATACCTTATGAAATTTGGTACACTTTTGGGGCTAGCAACTCAGATTTCCCAAAGCTCCATAAGACCTTTGTCAAGAAATCTGCCTCTTTTATGAAATAGTGCAACGCAGTCGCACAGTTAATGTTCAGAGCTTCCACTCTCCAGGTTACAAAAGCGACATTTAGCTTCATTTAGCTAACCTAGTAATACTTTAGGTGATATTCACTAGGACAGTGTCATGTCATTAAACCTGTGTACATACTCAGATCATGTGTCGATAGATTTAGTAACCTATATGTATGACAAGCGTTTGGCTTTAAAAAACGTTTTGATTGCCGGTCATTTTAGGTCTTGTTGCTGCTGTACTGTACCTTCGTTTTCTCCCAGAACATTAAAGATGAAGATATTATGTTTAGTTTTGTTTAGATTGGTCACAGTTTTACGTAAGAAAGACACTCCCCTAAACGTTCCCCATGTATGGCCAATCGTGTCGTATTGGGTCATACTGTCTCAGTTGGTGTACAAAAATGGTCAACAACTTAAATCCCGTATCATCAGAAATGCCAAAAAAACCGGGAATCTTGAGAAAGATTAAAGAAGAAATCTGTCTAATTGTTTCACAACTCAAACGCACATTGTATGGACTTGTGAAAATACAATAAAGATTGATTTAACAAAAAAAAACTTTTTTGACAACCGTATTATAATTCACTCGTTAGGGCCTGTTCATAAACCACGTACTCATTTTTGAATATCTCAGACCCCCCTCCCCCACGTAGAGTTTTCTCCATACATTTTTTTTTAAATTTCGTATGGAGCGTAGATTCTGGCCAACCCCTCCCTCTTCCCCCAGAAAAGTCTACGTGGCTTATGAATAGCCCATTAGTAGCATAAATAGATTTTTTTTTGGCTGTTGGGGATTTTTTTTCACTATCGTACAGATTGGGCCTAAGGGTCTCAGATTGTTACGAAACGATTGTCTACGCGTAGGGCTCATGGATATATGAACAAAAGACAATATTTTAAAAAATCAGGGTTGCCAGTTTTCCTGGAAAACGCCAATTGAAGTTTTCCGATGTTTCCGAACATCATTAACTTCGAATATTCATAACTCAAGAACAGTTCATCGTAGAACAATTTTTTTTTGTCTCCAAACTATAATGAAATTTTCTCAAGAATTTGGGAAAAATATAATTTACAAAAAAATCTTAATCTTTTTTTTGATAAGCCGGAAAATACATTTTCTGAGTCATGAAAGGGTTTTAATTTTGTTTTTGACTTTTGCTTGAAGAACTATGGGTCTGTCACTCGTTTTCCTAAAAAAATGGCGATTTTTCATGCTGCCCATAGTTAGCCCCTCCCCCTCCAAAGTCACGAGTGTTCATAACAACGTAAGCCTTTGATAATCAAGCACGTAGAAGCAATAATACGCCGTTTGCTATTGTGAAAGAACGAATTAATTAACCATCGGCTCTTTAAAGAATTGGCAGTTGAGTCTCAAAAAACGAACTTATTTTAAAAGTGAAAACGATAGTTTTAGGAACTTTTTCATTTTTGTAAAAAAAACGACTGACGAACCCATAGTTTATCGAGCATTAATCGAAACAAAAACCACCGCCAAAATTTCACCAATGTAAGCTTATGAATTGTTTCATGGATCAGAAAATGTTCTATTTTTCGGCTATTCCAAGCAATTTTCCTTTGCTTTACAAAATTTTGTAAGAAAACTGGCAACCCTGTTTTTTTTAAATATTGTTGTCTGTTCATATATCCATGAACCCTGCGTGTGGACAAAGTTTTGTAACAAGCTGAGACCCTTCGGTCCAAACCTGTACGATGACAAAAAAAAAATTCTCAGTGACAAGCCCATAGTTTTTCGAGCATTACTCAAAAATAAAAAAAAAAACTCATCGAGATTTCACCAATGAATTAACAAACTAGAAAAAAAAATTTCATGGCTCAGAAAATGGTTGTCCGGCTTATCCAAACAATTTTCCTTCACTGTGGAAAATTTTTAGGACTTCTTTTTTAAATTGTATTTTTTTCAAATTTTTGAGAAAATTTCATTATAGTTTGGATAAAATACGATGAATCGTTATTGAATTATGAATTTTGTAGATAGTGCTTGAACATGCACAAAGTTTCGTAACAATCTGAAACCCTTCGGTCCAAACCTGTACGATAACAAAAAAATCCACTGTTTTAAGAAGTTTTGCTTTTGCATTTTGACCAAGAATATCGTTGAAATTCTTGTAAAATTTTATGAATGAAATTTTGTATCATATTTCGGTTTCGAAAGATAAGAGCTTCCAATATTTTTCTTTTGTTTTTGACGGATGGAAAATCTGCAACTTCACTTGGAGACTGCCTAGCCCGCTTAGAGGTCCCTGCCCCCATCGTATTTTCCTCGCCCTCTCCGTCGCTGCTACCCATCCCAGCTCATTGACTTTGTTCGGCTAAGAGCTTGGCTTCCAATTCTTCTTTTTCTTTGTATGCAGCCTGCACTGCCTTAGGAGGGTGTGTTTTAGGTCTTTGCTTATGTTGTTATGCGTTGACGTAAAGTCAATTATGGCATCCAACTGCTCATACACTTCCACTATTTTAGGAAGCGTTTCCCGTATCCTTTCCATCACCCGGATGAGACCTAGCCCATCCGCAAGTTTCAGAAATGCCGCCGTGCCCCACCTTCTTACGTGGTGGGACATCACTAGGCCGCTGCTAGCGAACAGATTCGCTTTCTCCTGGTATTACCCTCCATTCTGTTCGGTTCCCTTCCAGCCGCTATCCAAACCTACGTGTAGTAGTCGCTACAGTGATCCCATGGTTATCTATGCAAGCATGAAGGCGAGCAAGAAGGCCATGCTAGGGTTGATACGGCTCTTCATGGGGAACCGTGTCCAGAGCCTGATAAGCGTAATTCAGGTAAAGGGATATCTGAGCCTACTCCCGCCAGACTGGCGAGGTCGGGCGGTGAAGAATGGAACGTACTAGAAGCCTACGATGGTTTTAATGGAATGGAGAAAACGTTGCTATTTCCTGCTCGGTGTCACCCGGTAGACCTCAATACTCACAATCGTTTTGTAACATACAGTTTTCGTAAATTGAACACATGTCTCATTGAACACGTTGCAAGCAACAGTCGTACTGCTTGTGATCACCAAAATGCTTTCATTACATACATTGCACAAAATGAATTTCGAGCGGACCAGCCAATCGTTTCCCCCCTTCTATCTTATCTGAACATTTTGGTGTTACTGCTGTTGCAAAAATAACACGTTTACTGTTTCCAATGGTGTTACGATTTCTGATTCTAGTACTCCGCACCCTATTTCTAAGATACTTGGTTGTCATCGTCAGTCTTAAGTAACACTTTCTGTTACTTTACGCTTCGTTTAGAACAGTCAGATATTTAACATCTAGCACCGAGGCGGAAGAGACAAATAGCTGCATTTCATTATTATATGTACTTTGGTTTGTAATTCTTTACAACATCGTGTTATTTTCATCATATCATGACCTTCACACTTCAGTATACATTCATCGACTAATGGTTGGGCTGTATATATGTATATAGTTACATCTTATTATTGGTTGCATATCAGTGTTGTTTTTACTACGAAAAATAATCATAAAGAAATGTTATCTGCTTCAAGGTTAGGAAGGGTGATTCCCGGTAGTGTAGATGTGTTACTGCTGTGTAGCATAAGGTCTTTTTTAATTATCCACCCACACTAGTAAGTGGCCCAACGGCATACTTACTGTTGGTTTAAATCGGTCCTCAAACTCGATGTTTTTAACCTATTCTTGTATTCCATTGAAATAAAACACCCACACTTGTGAGTGGCCCCAATAGCATCCTTATTGTTGGTTTAAATCGGTCCTCAAACTCGATGTACAAACATATGTTTTTGTGTTTTCCTGATATAAATCATTCACACTTGTGAGTGGCCCCAACAGTATCCTTACTGTTGGTTAAAATCGGTGCCAAAATTTGAATAGCTTTAATGTGCATCTCTGTACAGAGAATAAATCGGGAACAAAGTTAAATATCTTATTCGCTACCGACGTCAGCTGAATTCAGCACACCGTTTATAAAAACGGATCCCGCTGCCAACCTAACCAATTTATCCAACATCTCAGTGATTTCTCGTGGAAGTGCAGATGTGTTCTTGGCTTCTAATTCGGGCGAGACCGGCGCCGGTATTGCCTTAGTTTGTGATCACCAGTTCTTACACATTGAGGATGTATGCTAGTCCCAAGCATCTTCTTTTGGTTCTTTGTGTAAGAACAGCTGATCCGGCAATAACGGAGCAGCAACCTCGGGCGGTCAATCATGGTCATGCTCAGAACAGTCAGATATTTACCATGATCAAAACATTCACCCTTTTCGATAGTGGTGCATGGTCATTAATTTCTTATATCATGAGCAAACCAGGTAGTTTGGTTATTCATTCCATACAATTAACGAATGAATAACAACATTAATTGCAACAAAAATGATAACTGTACTTTTAGTCGTTTCCCTTAGATTGCAAATAAAAAGTCTAAAAGTGAATTGCGGCATATCCCGGCATATCGTATCACACCTGATGATTGTGCCTTTAAATAAACGGCCTACAACGGGGTAGCGAAATAAATCAGCAAAGTACGTGATACTTTTAGGTTTGGCTTTTTGGCTACCAAATTCTGTGTCAAGTGGCGGTTCGGATGTTTACTCTTTGTAAGATTTGTATCCTCAAAGGCAAGAATAAACTGAACTGTATTAATGTTGGTATTGTAAACTTTGCCCAGATCCCGCATGGAAATACCAGGGTTGGGTTCACGCACCTTAATGTTTTAGCTCTCTGCTTTTCGGCATAGGATGAAGCACTACTCTGGCAGCGGACGCATTTCCACCATTCATAAACCCTTTAGAATTTACTGTTCAATGTGCAAGTCAACAACGTCTTCACTCGACCAAAGCTACAACAAAGCCACAAACTTGTTTCATTGGCAGCGATAATCTAAAGATAAAATCGATGAAAAAGAAAGAATTCGAAAAGACCCTTTTCGAATATTTTTTTGCAACCCTTTTCGAATATGACGCAAGAAATATCCTATCTACTTTGACCGACTGTCTTTATCGGCATTTGCTTTTGGTTGAACATCGTTTGAAAAATTGAATTCGTTGAATTTGGATACCATGCTTCTGACTCCCTTTATCCGTTATCTTAATGTTTCATAATGATAGCGAAATTATCGAATCTTCCCTTTGCCCCATTCTGCGTATGCCTCTGGGTCTCTAACCCGTCGCTACCTCCGCTTCTTCTTCTTCGTCTTAAGCAATGGTCTAATCCTGCTTTACAAGCTCTGGGCGATATTAAACGATTAGATCCTGATACAGTAAGTGGGGGAGGCTTCAGTAATAACAATAACAACAATGCGTCTATGGATACCGATAAACCGACAGGCCGCCACTCCGAACGCAACAGTGGAGTAGCAGAGGGCGAGCAAAAGAGCCAGCGAAAGCGTTTTATCGAACAGGCAGCTTAATGGCTTAATGTTCGTAAATTAGTTCCTTTATAACTTACTGACAGCTAACCGGCCGGAATGGGAAGAAATCCACATCCGTTGCCCATTGTACTGAACGGCGGCGCTACTGCATGCATTACTGCTGTTGTAACAAACCAGTTGTGATTGTTTGCTGTTGTTGTTTGTTTCCATTGTTATTGGCTGTTTGTTATGATAAGAGCGCGTGAGTAAAATCCAATCAAAATTTTCTGGCTTTCGGGAAAAGCGCGCTTCATTTTCGGCCGCGCAGCCAGTAGCATCGATTTGTTTGCGCTCCTCTGTTCTCTCAGTAGCAGCACTCAATCAAAGCTAGACAAACATTTCCGAAGGTGCTATATTTGCTTCGATGTAATATCTTTATCAACTTTCTCCTTCGTTCGAAGGTAAGTAGTCCCAGTTGGGTTTGGCGCTTAGGAAAAAAACGGTCGATAAAATCGATCGGATAAGACGACTGGGACTGTTGAAATGTTTATCAAGTATAATAACAATATCAACAAAATCAACACAACGGCACAAATGGTCCCGAGTGCCCACCATGACCGACCGTCTACAGGCGGTCGGTTGATATCAGTGTGGTTTATTTTTTGATTGAACAGAGATTATGGTATTTGAGCAGTTATTTTATTTTTTTATTATTTTCGTTTCGTTACTGAGTTGTGGCAGCCTTTTCGATCGGGCTGCGGTCGTGATGAGTGGTGTACATGATTCATGCTTTATTGGATCGTTGATTGATAAGCAGATTATTACCTGGTGGTTGTGGCGTATTGTGTAGGTGAGCTCGAATGTTTGGCTTTATTGTAGCATTACCGTATCATAGCTGCAGGTGGAAGCGAAGCTAGTTGATTGTTTGTGTAAATTGTTGTGATAATCGATAGATCTCTTCTCTTTCAGTTTTAATGCATAATCAGCCGAGATTAGGGCGGATTAGGGCAGCAACGTTGATTTAGTCAGACGGAACTGACAGCAATTACCTAACATGCTTATTCTTTTAATCGTAATTGAAAGTTAGAAAGTCGATATGGTGGTCGTCCCTGCAAATCAAGTTGATTGTGAATGCATCACTGTTTGAATGTTGGTGTTACTAATGGATCATGTCGTTTTATAAGAAATCTCATAAATTATGAATAACTCTTTCAATTGGCCGAGTTATTCATGTCTTTCTGTAATACAGTGCTTCGAATGTAGGAGAACTAAGGGGAAGAGACCGGATGATGAATTTATCATTCAACTTTTGAATTATTGGCTGTCAAGTGAGATCATAAGTACAAAAGAAAGCTTTTGTGAATATGACTTGTAAAATTCTATTGTAACATTTGTAGCTTAGTTTGCGACCGGTAGGGTGAATTATTTGATAAGTTATTAAATCAATCGCTGAGCGGTGCGTTGCAGCTGCAGAAGAACACGTCAATCACTTTTACAACCGCGAAGCCTTAGTTTGTGGCAGACACTACCTCCTGAACCGGGTACTTGCCCGTCGTCCATAATGTCGCCATATTGGACCTGTCCGTAACCCAGTTGCCGGCTGGGATGCGGTATGGGTCGGAAATTATGGCGATATCCGATGCCGACTCGCGAACTCTCTGACACAGCATTTGCTGGGCGGCCTCACAATGGTTTAGGTTTAGTTGGGTTATCTGCATTACGATTGGCTCGCTGGATACCCTTAGCGGCCGGGCACCTAGGTGGGCATTATTATCTTAGAACTCCGATGAATGCATTTTCAAAATCGGTGTATAATTTGTTTCTACTATTCTGCTAATCAGTTGGATTCTCTCAGAATTCTGCACAGGATGCAATCTGAATCTTACCCAGAATCCTGTGGTTGGAAGTGAAATTCATTCAGACTCCCGAGCAAGATTTCTCAGAACTTCTTAGTGGCGTCTCATTTTGTTCATTAAACGGGTAGCCTTCGAAAGGTATGGTAAGTCGTTGGGCCCGGCCCTTGTGTTGGTGGGTTCGATAAGGGTATAGGTTGTCTCCATGGCGTGACGAATCAGCCTAAGGCTGGAAATCACATAAATACGAAACAACAACACCTTCTCTTGAATCGAATTAGTTTATTACTGTGGTTGAAACTGGTTCCAACACCGTGCAAAATCGAACTGCAAGTCAGTGCGAACCTTTAACTGAGGTAGGTCTTAGAAACATATGAATGAAGTGACGGTTGTCAAAATACAAACAGATCACTCTCGTGCTTTATTTTTTTACTAATTTTACCGATTGAGCGGCGTTGAAAGCTGATATTCCTGAGCGTATTGTAAAATTGTCATTGAAATCAATGACGAAAAAAAAAAGAACTTGAACATATTTTCAATAACTGGAATAGACTCACCAAGTTAAACATTTCTAAGCTTATTAACTTTTTCCCTTTCCCTTTGCAAACTTTGGACATTAAATTGCGTTTTAATGTACAAAAGAAAGCTTTTGTGAATATGACTTGTAAAATTCTATTGTAACATTTGTAGCTTAGTTTGCGACCGGTAGGGTGAATTATTTGATAAGTTATTAAATCAATCGCTGAGAGGTGCATGAATAAATTGTTTGGAACCTCTATAACCAAACAAAAATGACCGAAGCATTCGTGAATAAGAAACCATGATACAGAGGCTTCTCCTGGCTCTGATTTTTCAATCTTCCTCTGGGTATCGACTCGATTTTCTGATATTAAAGATATATCGTGATCAAAATTACAACCTGTTCTATTTTAGAAACGAATTTGCTCAGGTAATGACTCAAGGTTCATTTGACTCTCATCACTAGAGTTTATCATGTCATTCTTATTTAATCTTTGCTCCAGCATCAACAATTTCGAAACGCAAATATTGTCGAAGAAGTATTGGAATTAGAGCGTTCATAGTTCAAAGGAGCCCATATGTAAGGCCTGTACTAAAAAAAAATGCACCATTTCTATCCGAGTGTAACTTTTTTGTCCGTGGGAAAATCTAAGTTTGGAGTGAATTGTTTACGTGTGCAAAATTTCATAACAATCGGTCCAATGGTTATTGAGATGTCATCGAAATAAGAAGATAATCGCCGGAGAATTTTGCGCGCAGTCATGGCAAATCCGACTGCGACCATGAGATGGATCGGAAGACAACTGGGAATCACCCATACAACTGTTTCTCGGATGGTAAAATCGTTTAAGGAGTCCCAGACGACCGAGCGGCGGGCTGGAAGTGGAAGAAAATCGAAGATAGCTGACCCTGTGAAAACCCGGAAGGTGTTGGATTATTTCAAGTGTAATCCGAACCTTTCGATTCGCGACGCGGCTGTGAAGGCAAAATGTTCCGCCTGGTTCGTTCAGCAAACCATGAAACAAGCTGGGCTTCGTGTATTCAAGGTCCGCAAAGTACCGAACCGGCGTGATCAACAAAACACGGCAGCCAAATCCCGCGCAACGAAGCTGTATTGAGAGTGGTTAGCGAAACCGATGTGTGTGGTTATGGATGACGAAACCTATATCAAGGCAGACGCAAAGCAGATACCGGAG
This sequence comes from Aedes japonicus, assembly GCA_034211315.2. Lineage (NCBI taxonomy): Eukaryota > Metazoa > Arthropoda > Insecta > Diptera > Culicidae > Aedes > Aedes japonicus. The sequence continues at coordinate 235,329 of JASCZW010003204.1, read as the reverse complement.
TTCTACGTTGCCAAATCACGGTTTGATGTTCCGGAAGACATAAGGAAGAAGAAAGTGGACAAATTCGCCAAAAAAATACTTGGTCTGGCAGGCCATATGCCAATGTGGTAAACTAAGTAAGCCGTACATCACAACGGGTACCATCAACAGCGAAATTTACCGCACCGAGTGCCTCCAGAAGCGTCTGTTGCCCTTCCTGCGGTCCAACGGAGGCGTGGCATTATTTTGGCCGGACCTGGCATCATGCCATACCGCGCGATCGACGTTGCCATCATGCCATACCGCGCGAACGAACGTTGTTTTTGTACCAAAAACCGCCAACCCCCAAATTCACCAGAGATTCGTCCGGTGGAAAGATTTTGGGTCATAATGAAGGTCAAAGTTCGATAATCGACCAAGGTGTTTAAGAATGAGCTGGAATTGACGAAAGAATGGATGAAAGTGACCAAAAAGGTCGGCTCCACCATTGCACAAAATGTAATGAAGGGTCTTAAGGTAAAGATACGGGCAATCAGCGATGGAAAGGAAATTGAATAAAGTAGTTATGCCGAAACATAATCCATTTGTATTATTTCATTCCCTGAAAGTTTAAAGAAAATCCGACTTAAAATATTTTTTTGGTAAACACTTTTGTCTGGTGCATTTTTTCCGAGTACAGGCCTTATTTGGCTCCAGAGTGAAGATATTCCTTCTAGAAGTTTAATTTCGTCGGAAAGCAGAACTTGGTGAGACCATTCCAGTTATGGAAAACACTTACTAGCGCATTTCAATCTGCATGGCACAACTATTTCTTATTTTTTTTGCAAGTTTTTGTGTTTGTCTCTCTGCTAGACTATAGTTAAAGACGCGCAGGAATGTCAGCTTCCACAGCCCCTTGATCTGTTAAACCCTTTCTAGAAGATTTTGGTTCTGGACAAAGATCACATAAACTTTCAAGGAAATTGTGAGAATATTTGAAGGCAGTTCACAGTAAGAACTGTAAGACATCTGCAACCGAGCTATCCCAATTCTATTCGAAGATCCCTAGGGAATGATCTAGGGGAAAATATGAACATGTACTAAACTATTAGTTCTAGACAAAATAGTCAAAAGGTCGAAAGTAACATTTGTAAACAATGACTTCTAGCGTATTTTTCTGGTATCTTCTTGCTCCCACAAACAAAATAGCACCAGAAACAGATACAGGGAGTTATTATCTTTCCGTCGGTAGTGGATATAGATGCTAGCAACCTGGCATTTTCAGGAAATTTACGTTTGAAGTCGTTGTTTACAATTGTTACTTTCGACCTTTTGACGATTTTGTCTAGAGTTGAAGTTGACGATTACAATGTATTGGAGGAATGGAGTATAGGGTAGTTGTTTAAAAATGCTTCACTTAATATGTACCATCATTGGCATGGCTATTTGCTGAATTTTAACATCTATTTTATATTCTGGCTGCCGTGTCCCAACGAACCACGTTCAATACTTTCTATACCTATATTTCGTTTATAAACAAATCGTAATATAGATATAGAGGAAGCCTCTAGATACTGAGCAAAAGTTCGGGAGTTCTATCCCAGTCCTGTCATCTTCCGTGGCATTTGTCTTTTTTTTTCCTATTGCTATCCCCACTAGATTTAAATAAAAATCAGTCAACTGTGCTCTCATTGATCGCATTACTTACCATAGTGAATCCATGAAAATAACCTCCCTCACCAAAAACTATTGTTCCCATGGCAGTGTTTTTTTAGACGGGTTGGAAAATCTGCAACCAGACACCTGAAGGACTCAGGGTGTGGGGATGAGGGTGCCAACTCCTCGACCCACTAAAAACCCACCCGTGCCTTAAGCCCTGAACCCTCCCCGGAACCACCTTTCGATATTACTTCGCGGAAGTGGCTATTGTGCTTGTTAAGCACCTACTATGTCTAACTACTTAGAGATTTAGTAGTTGGTCCCTGCGACCTGCCTTTGATCGTTTCGCCATTTTTGTTGGCGAACGAGGACGATCTGGAATCAGATGTCCCGGTCTTGGCACATCATCTGGACCAAATTATCCGGAGTCGTGTCGTGCCGCTTACGGCAATCATTCCGGATCTCGCGCCGTCGAAGCGAGAACATGCGAAGAACACATGTTCCGCGGTTTCCTCAACTCCTGCGCACTCGCTGCATGCGGAGGACTGTGCATGCCCATGTTTATGCAGGTATTGTCTAATACAGCCGTGGCCTGACAATATCTGCGTTAAGTGGAAGTTCACTTCACCGTGTCGCCTACCGACCCACCCGGTTAATTCCGGGATTAATCGGTGGGTCCACCGACCTTTGGTGGAGTTGTTCCATTCCCTTTGCCACTTAAACATGGATGCGGCTCTAGTGGTCTTCCGAATACCTCTTGTTCCACGTTATTTGAAGCACTCTACGTCCTTTTTTATGACAATGCCTATTGGCACCATCCCCGCTAGGACGCAGACCGCGTCGCGTGATACTGTTCTTTATGCACTAACCGGCACATAAGCCTGTGCGTACTCTTTAGTTTACTAGTGTAGCTCTTGGTACTCAAGGCGGTGATCCAGGACAGGGTGACACTGGCCAAGAGTTAACGCTTACTCCCTTGCATCGCCGAGCTATTTGACATCATGCGGGATAATGCCGATATAGCCATAGAGGCTCTCTCGCAGGCGTAATCGATGTGACTGATAAAGGACAGCTTATCGTTGATCATGACCCCAAGATACCTCAAAAACCTCTTCGATTCGATTGTGTAGTTACCTGCACTGATCGTCGCATGTATCGTATTCCTCGTCTCTTGCGCTGGTTTGCCACCTCAGCCGTCTTGGTGACGGACAGGATGGAATCCACCGTCGACTTCCCTTTACGGAAGCCAAACTGCTTGTTAGACAGACCGCCTATACCCTCCGTCTATGTTGTCAGTCTGTTGAGGATTACCCTCTCGAGCACCTTACCCGCTGTATCCAACAGATATATAGGTCTATATGCCGATGGATCTCCTGATGGCTTCCCTGTCTTTGGTAGCAAGACAAGGGTTTGAATTTTTCAGGCGTCCAGGAAGACGCCCTCCTTCAGACACCTTTGCATCACCACCCTGAACATTTCGAGATCCAACAAGATAGCCGTCTTGATGGCGAGGTTCGGAATACCATCCGGTCCCGGCTCTTTGTTCACCTTTAGCGACTTTGCTATCGCAATGAGTTCCTCATTTGTCACCGTCGCCTCGTCGCCGGCTCCCGTTGTGCCTTTGTCAATGCCCACGTGGTCACGGGTGTTGGGCTGAGCCGCGCACCCTTCCGTCGCTATGACAGCGTTAAGGTCTGGGTTACTGGAACGCTGGTCATGAGACAAATCTACGGCGGCGGGGGGCCATAGGCTCGGATCGTGGTTCGGGAAGAGTCCCCCAACGATCACCTGCAGCACCTCTGGTGATTGCTCGGTAGGAGCTACCGATCCTCTAGTTTTGGCCATAACTACTCGGTAGGCGTCACCCCCACGGATGCGTATTGGCCTTCTAACACAGGCCCTCGAAGCAGGCTCGCTTGCTGGCCTTTATCTTCTTCTTCAGTGCGGTCTTCGCGGTGACTAGCGCCCCTCTACGCTCGATTCTCTCGTCGTCTGACAGCGCTCTTTGCATCCTCCGTCTTGCGTGGAGGCATGTTCTTCAGAGGTCGACGATCGACTCCGTCCACCAATACACCGGCGCTCTTCCATTCCTCGGCATGGTCGTATAGCACGGTCGTGTAAGGGTCATAACGAGTCGTTTGTGTTTTGCGTGAATTTCGTTCCCTCTCAAGCGCCTCTTTAAATCTCTCTTCATCAAAGTAGGTCGTCCACCATCTGCAGGCGAATGGAGTGGATGCTGCTCCATCCGCACGCTGTCTTGTATTGTGGACGATACAATAACGAACCGCCAAGTGGTCGCTATGGGTGTTGCCATCATCCACCCTCCAATTGCTAAGCAACCCAAGACTGCTGAATGTTATATCGATGATCGATTCTGCTCCGTTTCTATGGTAGGCACTCATGGTACCCACGTTGGATAAGTCCAAATTGAGCCTAGCCAAGGCCTCCAGAAGAATCTGGCACCTGGGATTGGTAAGGCGGCTCCCCCACTCGAGCGCCCAAGCGTTGAAGTCTCCCGCTATTACCAACGGGCTTAGGCCAGTTAGCTGAGTTGTCATCCGATCGAGCATATTGGAAAACTGTTCGATAGACCATCTAGGCGGTGCGTTGCAGCTGCAGAAGAACACGTCAATCACTTTTACAACCGCGAAGCCTTAGTTTGTGGCAGACACTACCTCCTGAACCGGGTACTTGCCCGTCGTCCATAATGTCGCCATATTGGACCTGTCCGTAACCCAGTTGCCGGCTGGGATGCGGTATGGGTCGGAAATTATGGCGATATCCGATGCCGACTCGCGAACTCTCTGACACAGCATTTGCTGGGCGGCCTCACAATGGTTTAGGTTTAGTTGGGTTATCTGCATTACGATTGGCTCGCTGGATACCCTTAGCGGCCGGGCACCTAGGTGGGCATTATTATCTTAGAACTCCGATGAATGCATTTTCAAAATCGGTGTATAATTTGTTTCTACTATTCTGCTAATCAGTTGGATTCTCTCAGAATTCTGCACAGGATGCAATCTGAATCTTACCCAGAATCCTGTGGTTGGAAGTGAAATTCATTCAGACTCCCGGGCAAGATTTCTCAGAACTTCTTAGTGGCGTCTCATTTTGTTCATTAAACGGGTAGCCTTCGAAAGGTATGGTAAGTCGTTGGGCCCGGCCCTTGTGTTGGTGGGTTCGATAAGGGTATAGGTTGTCTCCATGGCGTGACGAATCAGCCTAAGGCTGGAAATCACATAAATACGAAACAACAACACCTTCTCTTGAATCGAATTAGTTTATTACTGTGGTTGAAACTGGTTCCAACACCGTGCAAAATCGAACTGCAAGTCAGTGCGAACCTTTAACTGAGGTAGGTCTTAGAAACATATGAATGAAGTGACGGTTGTCAAAATACAAACAGATCACTCTCGTGCTTTATTTTTTTACTAATTTTACCGATTGAGCGGCGTTGAAAGCTGATATTCCTGAGCGTATTGTAAAATTGTCATTGAAATCAATGACGAAAAAAAAAAGAACTTGAACATATTTTTAATAACTGGAATAGACTCACCAAGTTAAACATTTCTAAGCTTATTAACTTTTTCCCTTTCCCTTTGCAAACTTTGGACATTAAATTGCGGATCTTCTTGTTTTAGACGCGTCAGTTTCAATATTTCTTTAAAGTTTTTGAAAAAAATAAAAGTAGATTGTAAGAGTAGAGTGTAAGATTAGAACATATTATTTGGTTTTTAGTGATTTGGTGGATCATTCCTAGCTTTTGCTGTGGAAATTTTTAATAAAACAATTATATTTACATAACTTAGCACAGTTTTTTTTGAAAATTGATCATATTTAACTTTTCAAATCAGGTTGAACTTTTGATCACAAGGTGTATGAAAAAAAAGTCTGACTCGTTTAGGTGGTGATAAAATCACATATTCACTGAACTTAAAGAGATTGTATCCTTGCAAGTAGTTTCAGTATTTGAATAGGAAAAATCAATATTCAATCCTTTCTTGAGTGAAAGAGCAAAAAGCTACTTATTAAAAACTATTTAAAAAAAGACCGGTCTTAATGAGTTCGAGGTTATTATACTGCTCGCCACAAGAATCTAATCAGATTACTAATTGCCCCCATGAAACGTATTCAGCTCAAAATACTTAGCAAAAAATGCTTTGACATAGCGATTGAAACGTGGCTATAATATAGTTGGATGATTGAATCGGACGTGGACCATCTCTAGTTCACAGGTGTCATCCCAATCTAATGAATTATTAATCTGAACATTGAAAAAGAGTGAAGTGAAATGAAACTCCTACAGCAGAATCATTTCCACTTTCCCTCTCTATTCCAACAATCGGATTTCGTTGTTCGGAAAGAGAAGTTCCACTTAGCTAATCTGCCATAAATTAACCCCTACCGAAATTATCTTCAAGCATTCCGAAAATCTCTGATAAATCTCTCGTATAGTCAGTTAAAACGATCCCCCCATTAACACCCGGGAAGTGAAAAGCGAAGAAAATCTGGAGAAGCAACGGATCCACCTAACAGTATGTACGGCAATATCATTAGCAGCAGTTTGGTGGGTGTGGGAGAATTTCAATCAGACACGAAGCTGTTTCAAACATCACACTCTAATTCCCCGCTCTCTCTATCTCTCTTTATTCAGCTCAAGCAAGGACGACTTTCTTTCTTGGATGATTTTCGGTCTGTCGGTGAGCGCTCTGAGCCCCACACAGGGATAAAAGAGCAACCAAAGCCAAATCAAAACATATAAATTAATCCTAATACTTCGACACCGTAGCCAAAACACGTACACGTTCATTTTATAGGTATTATCCTGGGGTCGGGCTCTTGCCTTTTGCTTATTGCTTGCCGTCAGCGTTGCCCGTATTGAGTGACTGTTTTTTATGCGAAAGAGACTCCGTCACTGCAGATCCCTTGCCGAAAGAAAGTTGTGTAGGTTGTAGCATAAGCGCGGATGGGTGTGGGTGTGGGTGTGTTTGTGTGCGTTAGTGCTTCCAGCAGTAGCACAGTGGAGCAGTTTCAAAGAATTGGTTGGGCGCAATAAAAAAGAGGAGCAGAAATGAGAAACGGAAAAAGGTACTTGTGCGCACTAGGGGTGGTCACTTATTGGAGAAGAAGACGGCCAGAATTATGTAAATGTACAGTTTTTCAATGTTAACAGTTCAACTATAATGCACACGCAATCGATCGGAATAATTAGAAATTTATTGAGATAGAGATGACAACTCTGAGTCCTTTGATATCCTATATTGTTAGTGCATTACGCATTCAAATCACAGCAATCATTCAATTATTGTCAACGCCCCAACTAAGTATCGCTAACCAAAGCGTTTTACCACGCGATGATAGAGCTATTACATATGAGTGTCATCAGTGATAATCACTGTTCAATGTCTGATGATGATCGATTAATAGAATAAAAACCAATAGGTCAGGTCGAGGAGCCCTCCCCGTTCCACGAAATGTTGCAATAGAGAGGAGGCAGCCCCATGCTCTCTATCCAAATCGTTTCACTTGGGTGCCCTAATGGTCCCTCCCTTTTCCCTTTATATACACTCAAGTCTTTTTTTTTACACGGGAGATACGTACCATGTAAAAAATAAACTGGGTAAAAAAAACCGCGTTACTTCGAAAATCGTCGTAAAGAAATCGTAATCGTCGTAAAAAAACCGCGTTATTTCAAAAATCGTCGTAAAAAAAGACCGCGTCGTAAAAAATACAGTTTTATTTGAAAAATTGTCATAAAAAAACCGTCGTATATCGAAAAACATTGTTATAACTAATAACTGTGAAAGTGCATATGCATTGTTTCAACGCATACTGCATTGTTAAAAGACAAAATTTATGGTTATCATTAATTTATAGCTAAAACAGGATGAAAGTTTTCGGTTTTTATCAGCATACATGTATTTACAGTTCACAAATATTTTCAAGAGACTGTAGACATAGAGAATTATCGAGATAGAGAAAATATCGAGATAAAGAGACTTTCATATATACCAGGGACTATGTTATTAGGAGACGCGCGGAGAAAATAAAAATTAATTTGGTTACACTGCCAACTTTGTTTGTATGTTTGTATGTTGCGGCAATGTTGGCAACCCCAAATTTTGTGTTTACTTCGAGTGACTTTCACAAGTAGCGTGTGTTTCGCATGCTGCAGCGTTACGATAAACGATTACATTTTTACATTGACAGTCGTGTGCATTTTATTTCAGAACCTTTTTCTATGTGACTAATTTTCCTTTTCACACACACCTAGAAATAATTACTACCGAGTTTAGAAAAATATGATAACAAAAAAAATCTCTAGAGAACTCATTATTGTGGAGGGGCCGTATATTTTGCTTTAAATTTTGAATTTATTTAGTGACTAGTTAGCAGCTGCGGAAAATCTACAGAAATGTAGAATCACTTTTATTTATTGACCGACAAAACCTCAAAACGCTCAAATCAGTTGATCATTTATATAGTTGTTCCGAATCTTTCGAAGAGACACCATTCCGGTCCATGTTCCGGTCAAAACTGTGGATTCATTCTAATCTGGCTAACTATTGGACCAATTTTAAGAACTGAGAGCCCTCACGATAAAAAAAAACTTCTAAGAAGAAGCCATATGGAAGATGTCGAGCGGTTCCCGGTTTCAATAGCTTTTACCCAGCCATATTCAAAAATAAATTTTGGATAATATTTTCTTTACGTATGCATCCAAAATCAGAAAGCAAGATTGTAATATTGATGACTGCGAGCTTTTTAGTGGAATAATTGTTACGATGATTCAAAGGCCAAGATTAGTATTGACGATGGAATTCCAACTACTTTTTTGATATCTTGACAGATACGTATTTCGTCTACAATGTGCAGACATCTTCAGTGTCGTACTAATGTTCGACTTACCATTAGCACGACACTGAAAAGGTCTGCTGTAGACGAAATACGTATCTGTCAAGATTACAAAAAAGTAGTTGGAATTCAATGGAACTAATCTCCGCCTTTGAATCAAGATTGTAATGCAATTTCGCATGACTTTGTTTCGTTTCGCGTAATAAATCGTAGCATAAAGACTGTATTCGATGAAATTTTGACTCACGCAATTGTTCGTAACTTTTTAGCGTGTGTGTAAAAATTATTGAAATTTTAACTGAACATATTTCATTGTGTTGTGTCAATTGTGCAATGAGTTTCGTGAAAATCGGTCGAGTGATTTCAGTGATGGCTTCGAATAAAGAAATAGTGCGCCAACAAATTTTGGGGGACTTCGAAAACCCAAACGCTTCTCATCGATTGATCGGAAAACAGCTCGGAATCGCACATTCAACCGTATCTCATGTGATTAAAACGTTCAAGGACCGAAGCGGAAAAATTGTAGTGGCAAAAAACGTGGCACATCCAATCCGGAGAAGGCCAGGATGGTATTGAACCAATTTAAGCGTTATCCCAACATTTCGATCAGGGATGTTGCGAAAAAGGCGAAAGTTTCAGTTTGTTTTGTGCAGAAAACAATGAAACGTTCTGGATTACATGTGTACAAGGTCCAGAAGGCACCGAACCGGAGCGATAAACAGAACTCGGTGGCCAAAACTCGTGCAAGAAAACTGTACAGGGAGTGGCTCACAAAACCGTTCTGCATTGTGATGGACGATTAGACCAACATTAAAGCCGACACCAAACAAATGCCAGGACAGGAACACTACGTCGCCACCTCTAAGTTGGCCGTTCCGGAGAGTGTACGGAAGAAGAAACTGTCAAAATTCGCCAAAAAAAGCCTTGTCTGGCAAGCGATCTGCGGATGTGCCAAAATGAGTCAGCCCTTCATCACCTCTGGGACCATCAACGGACAAATCTACAAGGACGAATGCCTCCAAAAACGACTTCTGCCCTTCTTGAGATCTCACGATGGCCCGACACTGTTTTGGCCGGATTTGGCATCTTGCCACTATGCCCGGCCCGTCTTAGACTAGTACAAAGATAATAATGTAGTTTTTGTACCAAAAGACGTCAACCCTCCAAACACTCCGGAACTTCGCCCAATTGAAAATTTTTGGGCAATCATGAAGGCAAAGCTCGTTAAAACTCCAAAACTGATAGAAAATGAACTTGAACTAAAGAAAGTGTGGTTAAAAGTAAGTAAGCAAGTCGGTCCTATCATTGCCCAAAATTTTATGAAAGGGGTCAAGGCAAAGGTGCGGGCATTTGGTTTGGGAGAAGAGGTTCAATAAACCAATGATGTCAATACTTAACCATTTAGTAGTACTTTATTTCCAGAAAGTTTGAATAGAATCGGGCTCAAGGAAAATGTTTGGTGACCTATTTTGTGTGTCCAAATTTCATCGAATACAGTTTTTAGATAAAAAAAATGCACAAAAAAAAACTTGGTCCATGACCGGGAATCGAACCGGAGCGGTCAGCGTGACGATTCTACCTGCTAACTGTTCAACCATTTCAACAAGTTAAATTGAATGGAATAAAAATCCTTCCGTTGCTTCAATTGTCGAGGCACTCAGCGATACAGCAATGAAGGTCAATTGAAGCGATACAGCAATGAAGTAAATATGTTTTCCATCAAGCAATAGCTGTTTGCAACTTGTCGCTCGCTCACACTTGCGAGACTTCGTTCATATATAGAACGCTTTGGGCGTTTTTTGCTGGTGCTGTTTTCGCAATCTTTTCAACTTTTCAGTGTAGATTCCTTCATCGGCTCATGAACCATTGATATGGGATCGCCCAATTCTAGATGTCATCGTTACATATGCTATTTGAATATTGACATATGCTATTTATATGACTATTATATCAATATTTGACAATTTTTCACAAACCGGAAGTTGCCATCTTGGATTCCAAAATGGCGTCAAACATCGATTTCCGACCTTCACACGTCGTCCCTTCCGAAATATCCATATTGTAGAATGTTTGGCAGCTTTACACAAACCGGAAGTCGCCATATTGGTTTCCAAAATGGCGACGGACATCGATGTCCGGCCTCTACACGTCGTCTTCGTTCCGAGAATATGCATTCTCACTATATTACAATTTTTCATAAACCGGAAGTCGCCATCTAGGATTCCAAAATGGCGTTGGACATCGGTTTCTGGCCTCTACGCGTTGTTTACGTTTCAAAATACCCATACTGTAGGATATTAGGCGGCTTTTTACAAACCGGAAGTCGCAATTTTGCTTTTCACAATGTGTCGGACGTTATGTGAACAGTTCCTCCACAGCACACAATTGAAGGCGTAGGTTAACTGAACACCGTGAAAACTTATCGTCTTCATGACATACCGAGTATCCAATAATGTTTTTCGCGTTTTTTGACTTTTTCATTGTATGTACATCCTAACAAAACACTTAGTCTTTTTTGGCTTTTCAACAGCGTTATTTAAAAAATCGTCGTAAAAACCGCGTTATTTCAAAAATCGCCGTAAAAAAACGTGTAAAAAAAGACTTGAGTGAATTATGTAATGAATCTAAGTACATTGGGCGTGGTCATTTGATTGCTTACCTTGTGTTAAAAAAACTTAGGTGAAAGTAATATTGGTTAGGTTTGTATACCGTTCTGTATGTATTGCTTACCTTTTATTTTGAATATAGGGTCCAAATTTAGGGATATGGATAACAATTATCTGTTTTGCTCCGCGTTTTTTAGAGCACTTTCGACCTGTCAGGAATCTGAAAACCTACAACCTCCCAAACCTATGTTCTTATTCTAGTAGTATTAGTATATTATTCAAAAACTATCGAGTACTTTTTCAAATAGACGTAAGTAACATTTGGACGAAGATGAGAAAATCAGCATTGAACTTTTTTGAGTTTATTTTTATACCTATTTGAAAACCGGAAATTTATCCCAATTAAATTCCACTAAATGACACATTGGTAAAAGATATTGCATCACTGTGCTCAAAAACTACACTAGAAGTGAAAGTTCAAGCTTCATAAAATGTTTCTTACAACAGTCTGCAATCGAAAAAGATAATACGTCATTTTGATAAGTCAGTATGATAGATGGCATGTTACTTGCGTCAAAATGATACTCCATTCTGCGAATGTTGTTACGTCGAAATGTTACGTCAAGTTGTCATATTTTACACAGTTACGTCGAACTTTTAAAAATTACGTATATTTTTTGTCTACAACAAAACGTTGTAAAAATATTTTTTCTAAAAAAAACAATTTTTACTGGAAAAAGTCTAAATATTTAACCTAGTGGTATAAATTTGGGGGTCATCCAAATGATATAGTAATGTTTCGCAGTTACTTTTCTACACAAGCGACGTATCTACCATTATTCCCAAAAAGTGCAAAAGTGATTTTACACCGTTCTGAAAAAAGTAAGTTAAATCTTCCAAGAATAATCCATCAGAAACATCATCAAACAAGGGCATATATACATGATTTTTTAACAACATGTCATGAATAACGCGTTTTTTTTTACATTTTGTGACTTACGTCCTTTTGAAAAAGTACTCGTGAATTGTACTTTTCGAACCACCCTAGTATTCACAGTATGACTGTGTATCACAATATCCAATGCAAATTTAAACCACTCTTCTACGTTGCTCTCAATGAAACCATTATTCCGAGAAAGGTAGCCAGCTTCGAAAGTTAGCCACCCTTAAAACCGTCCGGCAATCGTATCATCGAGGGCGACTGCAATTTTCGTCCATTTACCATTCGCTGGAGGAAGAAAAAGACGAGAGAAGAAAAAAACATTTCTTCTGAGTTATATGCCAACGGTAACGGTGGATTTTGTGGACATCAACCCCCTTTTCCGTACTTTTCCACCAAGATGAAGACTCTAAGCTAGCAAACATCAGCACTTTCGATGACAGCAAATGCCATTATCACACAGTCAACAATTAGCTCTTTGACCCTAGTGGAACCGTGCCTCTTATGAACCGCCATCTGCTAACGCAGTCACGAACACCGTCGACTGACAGTGGATAGGTACGTGATTCAGTTCCATCGAGGGTTCCATCGGCCGCTCAAAAGGGGAAGACAAACACAAGACTACCTACCCCACGATGACGATGCTGATGAGCTTCAAGTGTGCGGAACCAGCAAGCGAAGAATCCGAGAATTAAGTCGGTGGTCTTGACTCGACGTCTTCGCCTCTTCCTGCTGCACGTGCTGGAGCACGTTGCAAGCTTGTACCGTCGATCCTGGCAACAGCTAAAAACCGACGGAGTAAAGCGACATGAGAGCTGAAGACCCCCGAAAGAATTTGTAATACACCGAGAAAATCATCATAATCTGCACTTTTGGAATTCCATCCGTTCTATTCGGTTCCATTTTCGTTCTGTGAGCTGTGTGTGTGTTTGCACGTGGTTTTGCCAATGGGGTCGGCACATCAGGGTTGTGGTGCTCGATTTGCTCTCAAGATTGGATGGTCGATATATCTATAGATATGAAGGTGGACTCGTTCCGAAGAAGAAGTCTCACATCGTAAACTTTACACTCGCACTTCTGCCGTCGTCATCGGATATGACCTTTTGCATCTAGTGTTTGCCAAAACAAGTGCGGTTATGAGATTTTACACATCTTTCGTGTTGAAGTGTGTATGCTTACTACTCGGATGGGAATTGATCCCGTGGGTCGTTCTTCTCTACGATTTCCGTAGGGAAAACTCTTCGACTCGTTTGGCTTCTCGCTTCTTTTTTTCCTGTTGTGTAAAATCGCTTACGTTCAACTGGTAGCCTATTTATATCCAACTCCACTTGTATTGATTTCCTTTTCCAAACATGACGTGGATTTGCACGAGTTCACAATAATGATGTACCCGTCATGGTAATATATTTCAATCATGACAGGAATCCCGTAGTAATAATTTGAGCCCATAATGTTGGAACTCATCATGACAATCGAAATTATACCTGGTTGAATGTTCCAATGCCTGAAATAACACTAATGCAGCATCCGAAACAGTATGACGAAATAAGTTGTCAAATTTGTTCATGCATTAAACATAGTACGAACTGGAACACCAACAACCGTAGGAATTGTTCAAATTCATGTTTCTTTCGCTAAATACCACTAAATTTTGATTTTCCTATTAAAACTAATCAAACTTCGTTTAATTTTATTTCTCTTTACAGCTTGGGATACAGTATCCAGGATCTTCCTGACCTTATCAATCAAAAGGTAAGCCGCTAAATTGTTTACATCTTTATCCTCTTTATGCTTTGTGGTTTCTTTATTTTGTGGCGAATTGAACCTCCGTACATTTTTTTTTCAATTTGCCTAACCGCTTTGAACCGATTTATATCAACAGTATGGATGCTGTTGGTAGCAGTTGACGAGCAGTGTTATTCAATATTATGAACCATTATTAAGTATGATTCAAACCATCGGCCCACCACACCTTCCGCACCAACACATCTCACTGGAAATTAGCTTTATAGCTCTTTTTTTTCTATGCTCCGTCACCGAACAAAATAGTACGCAACAAAGCATCGACACAACTGTTCATAGCCGATGATCGAAGCGTACTCCCTGCGTTTGATTGTTCTTGTCGTTCCAATTCAAAATCCGATATTTTTTAACATTATAAAATACACACGGTTGAGTGAGTCCGTTCCAATTTGCTAATACTCGCGATATTTGATGATAGCCTTTTCGTTGCATGTTAATTTGCGATTTCTTTTATATTTTTAATTTAAGGGGCGTTTGATACAGTACGTCCGATGTAGATTCACGGAATTCATGGATCTGTGAAAATATATATCTTCAAATCACCGATGTGCTGAAAATATCAATACAGACATGAAACGTGATTAGGCGTTGTCTAGTCATTTTCAAGGTTGTCTTCTAGTTCCAGCAGGTATTGTGTGCAACGCTTGTCCATTGTATCTTGAGAGAGAATCTGTTGAATGAAAAAAAAAAAAATGTAGTTAGAGCAACAGTTTTCCTAGTAAAAAAACCCACAATATTATAATATAATCAGTGTTAAGGTCTTCTTTTTTTGTTATTTTTTTTAAATGTCATGAAAAGATCCCGTGTTGCTGGACTCTTACTCTTCAGTGTCCGGATAATGTTTCGAATATGCCCATGCTTTTATTTGCAGGGCTGCTAAACAGTCGTGGATTTGTCGAGAATTTTCTGTTGCGAAGATCAACGCCAACACGAATAAACGTGTTGGTCAAATTGTTTTTATACTTAAGAAAAAAAAACTCGTACGAATGACGAAAAAAAAGTTAACAGTTAACATTTCAGTTAAAGCAATTGGCAGAGCCCTTTCACTGGTTAGTAGTAGTTTCGATTTTTATTTTCGATTGATAAACATCAAATGCGCAAGAAAGTATCAATTATGGTGAGATAAATATTTTCATATCGGCATGTTTGCACAATTTTCTTTATAAACATCTAATGTCCAAAGGAATTAATTAATCTCAAGAGATTTTCATTAGTACTTCAGCAGTGAGCTTTATTAAAACTTTACAAAAAATGTGTGTCTTTAAGCCGGGAAAGATTTTTTTTTTTAGAAAATTAGTTCCACAATCTTGTTTCCTGAACGTATTAAAGTATTTTGAACTTTCATTACTAAAAACCCCGGTAAACATCAAGAAAGGAAGTAAAGCTAGACTATCTTAATCCTATCCCTTCGCCTCAATGTGCTTAGCTTAAGCTGACAACTAAAGATCAAATAGTTGCAACTCCGCAATTGATCAGAACGTGTGAAATTGTACAGTGAATCAATTGTTTGGGGCTGGGATTGACATCCATTCTCATTTTACAAGTTTCAATGATTCCATATTTTAATGATCAATAACGCCACCGGCCACGTCCTTTTGATCAGATGGAAATGAGGAAGGAATATAAGTGTAACCTTTGTTTCCCATATTGTGTTTACCTCTGCCCCACGATTGTTACGTAAGGGAAGATTTATTAATAGATTCACCTTATAAGTGATATAAACGTCTAAATAATCAAATATTAGTATCAATATTCGGTTTGAACCGATTATTGGGGCCACGCACAAAGTGTGATGGTGGTTGTTCTTCCACAAGGGATTTTTAAATAATCCATGAATCCGATTTGGACCGATTTAAACCAACAGTAAGGATGCTCTTAGAACCACTTGCAAAATGCGATAGTAGTTTACTTATTCCCACGTAGTGGTACGGCAAGTATGGCAAATCAATAGTATGGATCATAATTAAGTTATACATAAAAAGTGACAAATATGAACCCGATTTTGATCGAACGGTTTCTGAACATTTTTTTTTTACTAAATATGTACAAAACGTTTAGAAGTGTCTTAACAGCTCTGGATTTGTAAAACCGTTGACTGTACAAACCATCTTTACTATTGCCCGCTGATAATTTAAGGATCTATCTCTTATCCTTTTACATCCTTTTACATAATTCCCATACCAATTTCAAATTCGTTGTGCATTCAGTTTGCAGTTACATGAGTTCAAATTTTGGGCGGCCTATAAGAACCTAACACCTAACTTAAAGTCTTTTAAGCATAAGGAAGCGAACATTTTAAATTTATCACCAGTCTAAAGAGCAAATAATCAATCCGTTGCTTGCTAATATATGATTGATCTAAGTCAGCTTGATACACAGAACCAATAGAACGTCACTTGCGTGTAGTAAATCATTATCAATGTACAATGTCTGGTGTCCTCATTTGTTGGATTAATTACGGTCCCGGTATCGTTTTTTGGAGATCAATTTATGAAGGCGAGGAAGGTAAATTCGATATAAGTTGCTACTAAAAGCCGTATATGCTTTTGTCCCCATGATTCTCTCAGTTAAATTTTATTGGGAAGTTTTTTTTTAAATTTTATCTCAGGACAGAGTGAAGTTATTTATTTGTATTTTATTATTATTCTTAGTTTATTAGTTTTTAAGGAGATGTACAAAGCGTGCTTCGATGAAAACTTGGTCGGCTTAAACTTGACGCATTTCTTTTCATCGTGAATTTGCATACCCTCCATTTTAAAGATGTGTGCGTGCAGCATCATGCCTCTATTTTGATTTTGTGATTAGCACACAGTACACAAAAAGGGAAGCAAACGAGACGCTGGAAATTATCGCGGCATAACTTCGCTTGGTGCTGTTGCTAAACTGTTTGAGCTTGTAATTATGGAACCGTTGCTCGCTCACTGCAAATCGTATATCAGTACCGACCAGCACGGATTCATGGCTGGTCGCTCCACTGCTACTAACCTGTTGTGCCTTACTTCCTACATTTCTGACAGTATGGCGAAACGCGCCCAAACGGATGTCATTTACACCGACTTGTCTGCAGCCTTCGATAAATTGAACCACCGCATAGCTATTGCCAAACTGGACAGGCTTGGGATCAACGGATGCCTGCTGCAATGGTTTCAATCGTACCTCACTGACCGTCATCTGGCTGTAGTCATAGGAGATTGTCAGTCTCACATGTTCAAAGCCACGTCTGGTATACCGCAGGGTAGTCACTTGGGACCGTTGATTTTTTTGATCTACTTCAACGACGTAAATTTGGCTTTCGAAGGACCTCGACTATCATACGCAGATGACCTAAAACTCTATCTTCGAGTGCACTCACTCGACGACTGTCGCTTTCTTCAACGTCAGCTAAATGCTTTTGCCGACTGGTTCACTTTGAATCGTATGGATGTCAACCCGGCCAAATGCACGGTTATCTCGTTTTCGCACAAGAAACAGACTATTTCATTCAAGTATGTCTTGTTGGGCACCGAAATTGAGCGCGTCAGTCAAGTCAAGGACTTAGAGTAATTCTGGACACCAACTCACCTTCAAGCAGCATATCTCGTAGCGTCATCCTGCGTTCTGGTTCATCTTTCGGATTGCTAAGGACTTTACGGACATCTACTGCCTCAAATCGTTGTACTGCTCCTTGTGTCGTTCTATATTAGAGTATTGCTCGGTTGTGTGGACTCCTCATTACAACAACGGTGTCGTTAGAGTAGAGGCTGTTCAACGATGGTTTTTGAGATTTGCGCTACGTAAACTACCGTGGACGGATCCCTATCGTTTGCCAAGCTACGAAAGCCGTTGCCGTCTAATTAACCTGGAGTCCCTGTTAGCCCGCAGAGATACAGCCAGGGCTTTGTTCATCGCAGACATCTTGCAAGACCGCATCGACTGTCCTGATCTTCTGGAGCAAATCAATATCAACGTGCAGCCCTGAGCCCTGAGGAATAGTTCAATGCTGCGGTTACCTCCACAACGAACCAATTACAGTATGGTTGGCGCAATTGGCGGTTTACAAAGACTTTTTAATAGGGTTTCCGCGTTGTTTGATTTTAACGTGACTCGCCAGATGCTTCGTCGTAAGTTTAGCCATTTTTTTAAAGACCTGTGTAATTCGCATGGATAGTGTAATTTTTAGTTTGTTTTATGTCATGACTATTAATGTACCGTTCTAGCTTTAAGTAACATCATTGGGATTTGCACATAATCTGTTGATGAATAGAAATAAATAAAGCACTTCAGTTATCAAAATGTCGTCGAAGGAAGAGCAACGCATCAACATTTTGCACGTGGATGTCGAAAATCCAAACTACTCTCACGAGGTGAAAAAACGAGCTGGACTGCCGACTTACAAGAAAGTGGTGACTTCAAATCGCGACGATAAACAAAACACGTCGGCCAAAGCACGATGCTGACGAAGTTTGATTGCGTGATACAGGACGATGAAACTTACGTCAAGGCAGCCTTTAAACAGCTTTCTGGACAGGAATTTTATACAGCAACCGGACGGAGAAAGGTGGCAGATATTTTCAAGCACATTAAACTGTCAAAGTTCGCGAAGAAACATCTGTTGTGGTAGGCCATATGTACCTGGCTTGAAGAGCAACGTTTACATTCCGACCGGAACCGTCAACCAGCAAATTTATCTGAGTGAGTGCCTACAAAAATGTCTAACGCCTTTCCTGAAGCGACACAATTGTTCCGGTCTATTTTGGCCGGGTTTAGCATCTTGCTACTACGGAAAAAGGCCATGGAATGGTATGCTGCCAACAACGTTCAAGTGGTGGCCAAAAATAAGAACCCTCCCAACACGCCAGAGCTCCGCCCAATCGAACAATATTGGGCCATCGTCAAGCGGAACCTTAAGAAGACTCAAAAAGTTTTTGCGAGCGAGAAACAGTTCAAGGCAAACTGGCGTTATGCGGCGAATAAATTGGACAAGATACTGTACAAATTCGTATGGCAGGTATTAAACGAAAGACCCAGCAATTCGCATTCGGTAAAAAGAAAGCTTAGATGAAAATAAAAAGAATTCTACTTATTAATACAAAATTTGATCGACAAACACACATTACTGTTTGACCAAATTTTGATCGGAACACCCTTTAATAGAGACTTTTTATTAGTAGTGAATTAAACCAACAGTAAGGATGCTGTTGGGGCCACTCAGAAAAGTGTTATGATCAAAGTGCAACATCTCACGACACTCACACGAAGACCATCAGCATAGCAGTTTAGGATCACGAAATGGTTATCACTTGTGATAGAAAGAACCATCGAAGAATAAAGAAAGATCCACACGCACTTCAAATCTAACTCAGTTGGCGCGATTGTGTGAGTCAAAATAAAACAAGCTACAGTAGCGCTCAAAAGTCATCTGACAAACAGTATTTACGTTATCATTATACTCAATTTAAACTTTTTCCGGAAAATCTCAAAGTAGTGCAAGCAAGGCGGTGGAGTGTATTTCAACAATATTCAATGTTTATTTGTTTTTGAAACAAAAAATAACATATTTCATCGAGTTCAAAAGTGATTTGATAAATGAGAAGAACAAAGAAAAGTCAACATATTGCACAAAATGATATCATTTTCAGTAATCGAAGGATGGCTGACATCAGTATTTAGTAGCAAAGCCTGTGATTGCATTACAGACCGACATCTGCGTGGCTTCTCTTCTATTCCTTCTAGAGGGCCTCGTCAAAAGTCGTCAAATTAGAGTAGTTTCGGGTTCGTACACGTCTCTCGAGCTCTTCCCACAAGTGTTCAATGGGATTCAGATCATGAATTTGACTTGGCCACTCCATAATCTTGATTTTTGCTTTATTAAAATATTCCTTCAGCAGTTTCGAACGATGCTTCGGGTCGTTATCCTGTTGGAAAGTCCATTTCTTCGGCATTTTCTTTCGTGCAAATGGCAACATGTGATTTTTCAATAAATCTCGATATACCGGTTGGTCCATGATGCCGTTGATACGTAACAATGGACCATCGCTTTTTTGGGAGAAAAAATCCCATACAATCACATTACCGCCGCCATGCTTAACAGTCGGAATTGGTACCGAACATCGTTTCTGCGGTTGACAGGTCTGCGCACATACCTAATCCCGTCGGAGGAAAACAAATTGAATTTGCTTTCGTCGCTCCAGAGTACTTTCGACCAATCTTCCTGAGGCCAATGTTGGTGAGCCAAAGCAAAAGCAACCCTAGTCTTTCTTTTTTTTCTCAGAAATGAGTGGTTTCTTACTCGGCCGAAAACCATGCAATCCATCATCAGACAAGCGACGCTTGACGGTTGAATTGGGAATTTTAATACCATGGTGTTCGGCCAAATCCTTGTTGATATCCGTAGCAGTTCTTCTGGGATCAGCTTTCGACATCATTGCTATCAGACGATCTTGCCTCTCAATGGTAACTTTTGGTCGACCTGGCCTCGGGGAACTTCCGCCTTGGCCCTTTCCTTGTTTTTCTTGTGCCAGAAGCTCACTAATTGACGAGAAATGCAAAAATCCCGTGCAACTTGAGCTTGTGAGCGTCCTTCTTCCAAACATTTCAGCACGCCCTCCCTGAGCGCGAGCGGGTATTCAGATCGTTTGGTTTGATCCATTTTCGCTATTGGAACATTCATTTAGTGATATAATAGTGAAATATCGTGTTAAACTTTAAACTTACCACGAATGAGTGCTTAGTCAAATGACTTTTGAGCAGTGGAATTACACCAAAACAGGGTTAAACCCTCTGATCCAAACCGAAATGCACAACCGATTATACCGATATGAACCAACAGTAAAGATGCTGTTAATGCCACTCGCAAAATGTGATGGTGGTTTACTTCACTGCACAGTGATCCAGAATGCGAATTTAGCTGGAAAGATACATTTTCAGCCTAAGTTTGGAGTTTTGGAGCAAAATTGTCTGCCACAAATTTGTTTCTAATAACAAGGCGCTTCTTTTGGTGTGAATGGAAGCCAGGGTGGTCTTTAACCTTTCTCCAGTTTCCAAATATGATATGCATTAATAAAAATCCTTTCAAATGCTGTTAAGAAATAGTTTTTTAGTTTGCCTCAACTAGGAAAACCAACATTTGAAAAAGGCCTATTTTGTTTACAAAAATCATAATAACTGTTGTTTGACATGCGATAGAGACAATTTCAGCACACCAAAAGTTGTAACTTTTATTGTTCTAGAATTAATGTGAAGACAACTTTGTTGAAAAATTTGAAATAAAAAAGTAACAATAAAATAATTTAATTTAAAAGGGACACCCTAAGCTACGTAGCAAAAAATTCTCTTATTCTGTCGTATCAAAAGGCACAAAAAAATTATATCATCAAAGTTGTTTGAAATTGTTTATTCTACAACTTTTCCGAATAATGCATACCTTTATTTCTACAAATAAAAAAGTTAGATTTGCGATTTCTCTGAAGATAAGGAGCACCCTAGTTTTCATTCACACCAAAAGAAGCGCCTTTTTATTAAAAACAACTTTGTGAAAGACAATTTTGCTCCAAAACTTCAAACTTAGGCTGAAAATTTATCTTTCCAGCTAAATTCGCATTCTGGACCTCTGTGCACTGAGAAAATAAAGAAATCGATACTTCTGTGATGAAATAATTTAATATACCTTAAACCCCTTTTCCGTTTTTTGCTTTTAAATGAACAAATACAAGCCTTGAGTTCAAAATCATGCAAAAAAAAACAAACTCTGGATATTTTATTTGTAAAATTAGGTCAATTTAAAAAAAAACTTCTATGTCAAAATTGATTTCATTAGTTGAATTTTGCAGAACATTCCAGTGTAGGATACATATAGCTTCTATAAAATCATACATCTTGACAAGATTGGCACTTCTCTGGAAAATTACAAAAAGATATCGAAATATTTGATATCAACCCATTGATGAAATGAGATTTTCGTTGAAATGGCTTTCAACGAAACACACATCGATGAAATGACCTAGCCCCATACACAATATTGGTGAACTGGGAGATTCGGAGTGATACAGTGAATCAGTACCTAGGGTGACCGTTTGTAATTTCAGTATAATATAACTGCGATCCACCATACTTTTGCAACCCTTCCAAGATAAGATTTTAGATTTTGGATTTAGCAAATGCTACCCGCCCAGTGGCCTTTGAATAACGAGCACAACACTGCTGACGCTGCTCCTCACCAACCGGAAAACTTCTGGCATATTACCAGACGGAGCTTGGCAACTACCGACCTCTCCACTCCAGAAAACGTCAATTTGCTTCGTCGTCACTTCATTACACGCGAATGAACGGGCGGGCGTCACAAAGGACCACTCTCAAATCATCTCTGGCCCATCGCCTCGTTGCAGGCGGGCCATCTAAAGGCTAGAAACTTTTACAGGAATTGTTTTTCATCTCTATTCACATTTTTTCCGTGTCATTCGGTACCGGTACCAAAATCGGTTCTATAGCAAACCATTCTCGGCTGACATTATCCTCCCCTATCCTGCTGTAGGGTGGCATATTTTTTGTCGTTCTCGGTCGAACGGAAAACTGGTGTCAATCTATTTTAGTGCTACTCCCTTTGTAGTATTTTATTTATTTTGTTTTCCGACTATTCCATGTACTGCTGACCTGAAGCACTATAATTGCTGCGCAGCAGCTCCCAGAAGCTATGGACCACAGCCAAATCATCTCACAGGACTCGATGTGGCTTTGCTCTCCCTTCGTTCAAAGGAAAACTCCCTCCGATGGGAAACGAATAAAAGAAAGAGGAACAGCTCCTGTGACCAAACCAAATAATATAGGGAGCTAATTTTGCCAAACCAAGTTGTAGAAAAGATGCCAACTTAGGAGTAAAGCTAACTACTTTACTCTATCTGTATAGAGAGAAGGTTCCTCGGGTCCGGTGTCAGTCGGTTGTCCGGAAAATTGATTTTATTTTCATGTGATTCCACTCGGAACAACACCCATGATGCTCGGCTTTAGTGCTATTTGTGAGCTACACTACTATTGTCGCTGGTTGGCACAGTCACTCCACTAGGAATCGATACTGCCCGGGAGTTCGGATGGAACAAACACCAGCGCAGAAAACCTGAGGAGCAATAGAGAGGGGGGAGTGCGGTTGGCTAGCTAGCTAGTGGGGAGCATCATCGTTGCTACCGCCACCGACGAAGGACGGAAGGTTATCAAATGCGGGTAAAGTGAGCATATGGCTCAATAAACATCGCTTTCAATTAAGGTTCCTTTCCCGTCTGCTTCGACTGCTTCGTTCGTTCGTTCGTTCGTCGTCGAAAAAGGCGGCGAAGCTCCAAGGTGACAAAAAGCGATTTTGATTGCCTGCGGGGACCTCGGGAATGTTTCGGTGTTGATTGTGTCTCGAATTTGTCACATTGTTTTAATTGTGTCGCACATATTTTGACCTATGCCCGTCTATTCGGTGTACAACATGTTTTTTTTGGTTTGCCAGCACTTCCCGTTGAACACAGATGGTCGGATATGATATGGTGCTGTCATGGTATATCCTTGTTGTGTGGCAATGCACACGGTACAATTCAGTGTGGGTATATTTTGTTCCATGTTCGCGATGTTTATGTATGTCATAAACGGTACTAATGGGGTGCCTGACTGGGTTTGATCGCCGGAAGTGAATTATTAACGAAACAAGAGATTTTATCGGTTGCACTCCGGGTCTCGGCCTAGTGCTGGCGCGGAATATTATTTCCGGTTTTATTGGCTACGAATACCGAGAAGAGAGCATATTTTAGCAACGAAAAACGTGTGTGATGACATTTGTGACAGTTATGATGAATGATTTAATCCTCGCAGTTTTTATTTTGTGCACATTGTAGTATTTGATGTATCGTTTGATGGCGGAGTAGAAGAATGGTCGTTTTCATTTTACCAAGCGTGGTGTATTTCATCGAGTTTAACAGCTAATTGTTTCTGATAAATGGATACATATAATTATTTTCTTCCAATGAATTTCGAACAGTTCGTTGAACAAAAAGCAATGCAATGGTTATTATTCAGATTCAAAATGTTCCCATATTAGCAAATAAAAGTAACTGTTTTCATTAGTAATTATTCACAGTGAAGAGTCACAAAGTCACCAATAATACTTGTTCCAAGCAATGGTTTCAAAAGAAATAGAAGAAAACAGTGGAACCATTTGCAGGGTTGTTACGGCAGCTCGGATTTGGCGCAAATTTGTTCATAAAATTCGTTCTGGCGCGGATTCGTTCAACACCATTTTGATGAACAAAAAATGAGTTAAATTAGTTAACAAATGAGTGAACCAAACATCCTTTAAAACATTCTCTAGAACGAGAATATTACTTAACATTGTAACTTACGTAACTCAGTCTAATGCCGAGGTCGATTTGTTTTTCTTTTTCACTGTCCACGCATATGATGCCGCAAAACCAAACTAAGCTCAGTGAACAGCACTTCAATAATCGTTAAAATATGTTGAATGGCGTCCATTTTTTGCGAATGCTATAACCAGATTTGTTGATTCAAAGGACTTGATTTTGAAGGCCAAATGTGCGAGGCAATTCGTAAGAATCCAAGCAAAAACAGAAAATCCGTCAAACTGTTAAGCCCTACACCAGGCTTAAACTACATTTACTGTTAGGGTTGGCGCTCCGTTCTGCTGGAGGAAATAGTGATCATATCCGTAAAATTGTTGCAGACATGGGGCTACAATCTACTCCAAAACCTCCGTTTTGCAGTATACCGCGTTGATTTTTAGGTTTTTCTTAATATATACGAAAGGAAGTTTACCTTGCTTCCAAACTGCATTCCAACAGCATAACAAGCCTACAATCTTTTGGTCTGATCCTGTCATTACTCTTAATATAATGGTACAAAACGGACTACCCAGAGATTCGCCCTATTGAAATTTGCTGGGCTTTGGCAAAGGCAAAGCTGAGAAAACACATGAAACTTGCGGATAGTGTTGAAAAATTTAAGAAAGATTGTCCAAAAGTGGTGAAAGTGGTAGAAGAAAGCACTGTGCAGAAGCTTATGAGTAGTTCAAGTTATAATAACTCATTGTAGCTCTCTGCTAGTGTCGTCGTCGGTAGTCACCAGTGAGCCCTAATATACAAATTCGTTTCGCCATCGATCTGTACTCACAGTCCCAAGTTGTACCTATCGGCTTTTCGAATAACAGTTTTTGAAGCAATTTTAAACAGCAAACTCGAAAGCGTTTCGCAACATTTTCGCCCTAGTTGCATTCTTCCCCTCCACTATCTTATTGCATTCGTCATTGACCAGTCGTTTGCCGGTTGGGAAAAGGCGTACCTAACGTTGTTGAAGCAGTGCTTTCTATGGTGACTCGAATTTATTACCAGCCAAGAGAAGCCGCGCAAAGCAGCTTTCCGTTGATATGGCTGCTTTCAACTGCTGCGTCCATTCCTTGGTATCTCATGGATCTCCGGTTTTCTCTTAGAAGCTCAAGATTTGTTTAAGGCGACTTTGACGGATTTTGTACACGGTTGAAAGTTTTGAGCGTATACATACTACTACTTGGTACTGGAGATTAGAATGTGGCCAATTTGAGGGACAGGGGATCTCGAAGTAACCTTTTAGATTTCGTTGTGGGGATAGAAGGTACTTTGGACTTCTAAACCGCGGGAGGCCTTAATGTTCAGAGTTTCTGGTAGACTTTCAAAATGCGTGGTCTTACTCCGGACCAGAGAAAAAGTATCGTGTACAAACGGTACCCTGTGAGTGGAATCTCCTTAAGAAAATTAAGGAGAAAATACTTATGATTGAATGATTGGAACAGCTAAATCTAAGACTAATAAGGAAATTTGAGTAATTAAAATTAATAATAAAATAATATATGATGTTGATATTGGTCCAGTATAACCTAAAAGTGTTATAAATGAATGTCCTGCAATTATATTTGCTGTTAAACGAACTGCTAATGTTCCTGGACGAATTACATTACTTATAGTTTCAATACATACCATAAAGGGTATTAATACAGGAGGAGTTTCTTGAGAGACTAAATGTTACAAGAGTTAAAGTTAAAGTTAAGTGACTTGTACTAGTATAAATATTCGGGAATAACCCCAATTTTTTTTTAAATATAATTAATGAAAATAAAAAACAAATATTAATGTTCTTGCATTATGACTATTGTCTCCTAAAAGTGCTTTAAATTCTTTATGAGTGTTAGTTTTTACTAACTCGGAGCGTACGCTCTGCAGTTAGTAAATATGAAGAACAATGTAATTTTTAAGACGCACCGAGGTGTAGTCGGAAACCCGGTTCTGTGAGTCCTGCTATTGACAAGAAGATCAGGGATGCCTATAAGCAGAAACTATCGGCTTCCGTTCGAATATGTGGCGAAAAATATAGGGTCTTCGGTGTCTAACGTTATGCGTGCAAATAAGAGACTAGGACTCGAGACATACCGGAAGCAGAAGAAACCCAAAAGGAACTCAAATTAGGTCGCGTCTGCGGAAACCGAGAACCCGGAAACTATTTGATACAATTTAGTGTAAAAATTCTGATTGTATAATTATGGACGACAAAACGTATGTGGAATTGCATTATAAAACCCTTGTGCAATATCCCCGAAACGGAGAAGGCCATTTTCACCGAAAAAATTGCCAAGATGTTGATGGAGTGGCAGGCAATATGCGAATGCTGCAAAATATCTAGCCCATACGCAACATCGGAGACAATGAACACCAGAAGTACATCAAGAAATGTCTCCAGAAGCGTTTATAGCCGATGATCAAGCAGCAGGTTGGTCCAGTCATATTTTGGCTTGATTTTGCATCATGTAATTACGCCAAGACACACTAGCGTGGTACAAAAGCCAAAATGTCTGTTTCGTGCCAGAAGACATGAATCCGACAAAATGCCTGAAGGCACCGTCAATCGAGACTTTCTGGTCTTTAAAAAAAAGCAAAGCTACTGAAATTCGTAAAGTCAGTGGAGAACATCGAAAAATTTGAAAAACATTAGACAAAAGTGGTGAAAATGGTGGGGAGTGGAACTGTACAGAAGCTTATAAGTCATGTTAAATATGTATAACACCATTGCTGATATAATTTGCCAAATAAAATAATTGAAAACTTAAAAAAGCAACACATTTTTTGTATTTCAAAAGTGTGCTTATAATTTCTGAAACAGTCTATATAAAGCCTATATAGTCCCTCGTTGGTTGTTCGATTACTCTCATAGGAAACAGTAGCTCGATGTCCCTTTTTCCATACATTTTTCCCGGTTCAGCAGAATTCTTGCAGTGCTACCTATTCAAAATTGCGTGGATGAAGCTTTGTGTTTCCACGTACCGAGTTACTAATCGCAATCCTTATTTCGTCGCCTTGTTTAATAATTGTTCCGGTTTCGTATTTACTTCTGTATTATTCGCATCGTGTATTTTTTTAAGTGCACCTTGCTGGGTCTTCCACGCCTGTCATGCCGAAGGACCATTGTGCATAGCACTGTCTAGAGTCCCATGACATGAAGACGATGATGAGCCGCTCCTAACATAAAATATGCCATTTTGAACCGCCCCTGACATGGAGAAAAGATTGGCTTCACCCTTCGAAGAGAGTAGCCCCCCTTTTCTATCATCATACCAAGCTCCCTCGGGGTTGGTTACTCGATATTTCGTATAGTTCTAGTAACTCCAGTCGAGTACCACGGGGAAGTAGGTATGGTAGTAACGGAACAATAATGTAGACTATTCCTTCAGGTACGGGAAGTCGCAATGGTTCGCATTGTCCAGAATGTTGATACTTCAATACTAGTATATACCAAGTCAACCTCAAATTTGCTTTCTCGCCAATGACAGTAAAGCAACCGCCTATCAAAAAATCTAGACGTTTGTGAAAGCAGCAAAATCTTGTGAGGTAGACATCTAATGAACACTCACCTCCTATCCCCGCCTATCAAAAACTCTATTCGAAAAGCATTGCAAAACTCAGGAATGTTCATCAAGCCCTTCTGTGAAAAAGATCAATTTCGAACGTATAACGTAATCCCGACCACCTAGAAAGTTCAAATTTCGCAGTTGTCCAGAAAACGTAGGGTTTTATTGAAATTTGGTTTGAAATCACTACGTGGCGTTAACGAACATGTAAAACAAAGTGATTGCTAGGGCATGCTATTTCGTGATCCCGACTATCTTTCGGGAAGTGCACGTGTCAAGCTAAGTTGATTAGAAAGCCAAAGGCTTCCGAAAGGTGCACCTTTTAATTCTAAATTTCGCCTTTACTTGGCGCTGGTAGGAATATATAATGGAGCAAACCAAGGAAGTTCTGCTCTTCTGAAAAGTTCGACCATGCTAGATTCTGAGCTAGAGGTGTCTAAGTGTTCGTTTCCCAGTCTGGTCTACGGAATTGTCACACAATAATACTCATACAAAAAGGTACGAAAGTACGAAATGTACCAAAATACGGAAGCACTTAGTTTATAACTGTGGAAGTGCATTTCACAACTCGAAGTTTTGAGCATTTTGAGAAGTTGTCTCCATTGTATTCGGTCCATAGCTGCACTTCGCCAGCTTCGCAATCTGCGAAGGGTTCACAGGTCGCCTTCTACATACTTGATCCGGATCGTTATCGAGAATAATTTTAACTGGGATTTCGTCCGAAATTCCTACGACATGTCAACCGATTTTAGCCGATTTTAGTGTCATGCAGATGGTCAACTTTGTAGAACGTTGAGCTTAATCCGGGTCCGGGTCAACTTTGTAGAACGGTGAGTTTAGTGTCCTTCGGAATCCAAAGTAGGCATAATTGCCTGTCATATTGCACCTTTGTATCTCTCTATTGGGGTCGTTATCAGCAGTCACCAATGCGCCTAGATACAAGAATTCGTCTACTGCCTCGATTTGATCACCGCCGATCTGAAGTCTGAGAGGGAGGCAAACATTATCTTCTCGTGAGCCTCTCCCCCTCATGTATTTTGTTTCTGACGCAATAATGACAAGCCCAATCCTACTAGCTTCAGTCTCAAGTCTGATGTACGTTTCCGTCATATTCTCTCTCAAAGTTGCGTGCTGCGATATTAGAGTCGTTGGCAAAGCCAAAAAGTTGGACAAACTTCTTGAAGATCGTTCCACTCGTGTCTATTACTGCTCTTGGAATCACACTTTGCAATGTATTGTTGAAGTGCTAAAAAAGAAGACGTTATATCGTGATCCCGACCTGCTCGAAAATTCTCTTTTTTCAACGTTGTTCAAAACGAGAAGGGCGTCCAAAAAAGAGCGATTTCTAGCATGCTATATCACGATCTCGACTAAAGCTCAATTCAAAGTAAAACTAGACACATGGTTTAATACACCACCCAGTCCCTGGTGGTTGGAAAAATAAACGTGATGATGTTTCATTGACGAAGAAATTGGTGACGCATCTCGAAATTACGGATTATGGAACTTTAGATTAATTGTTCACAAACATCTAGAGAATCCTTCGTGGTCTGCCTAAAAAAATATCAAAAGTGTTAAAATTCCCAAAGTCAACGGTGTGTCTTGTAATCAAACGTTACAAGGATACTCTGAGTGCAGATAGAGCACAGCGCATCTATCATAAAAGTTTCACTAGGGACAAAGAGCTAAACAGAAAGGTGTCTACGTAATTTGGCAAACAAATACGATTCCAACTTTTCCACCGTGCGTAACATCCTTTCAAGAGAAGGATATAAGTCTTTTTGTGCCAGTAAATATCCAAATCGCTCCTTGAAACAAAATTTAGTGTTGTAGAAAGAAATGTTCGCTCATACCCATGAGGCACCAAGAGTGCACATTAATGTTTGTAAAAGATATGAAGATATAAATTTAGTGGCCAAAAAGCGAACACGATTACCGTACGAAATACGAGTTTTGACGAAATTTTAAACAAATACCCGGACGAAAATTTTACCTGGCAACGGGTTATGGGGATGTCCCTTCCAGATATTAATTCGTTTTTGCAGATAAGTTTGCTCGAAAACTAATGATTTGGCAAGGAATCCGCAGTTGTGGCCCTAAAACCAAGGTTTTCATCATATCTCACACAGTGACGTCGAAGGTTTACATTAAAGAGTGTCTGAAAAAGCGGATTTTACCCTTCATTCGGCAACACTAGTCCAACGTTATGTTTTGACTGGATCTAGCCAGTTGCCACTACTCTAAGGAGGTACTAGAATGGTATGCTGCAAACAGTGTTAATTTCGTCGCCAAAAAGATTACTCCTCCGAATTGCCCTCAGTTCAGACCGATCGAAAAATATTGGGCAATTGTCAAGCGAATACTTCGAGGATGCGGTAAAGAAGAGGCAAATGCCCAACAAATGCGTTGGAATAAGTCGCCGGTACAGTGTTACCAGCGACTGTGCAGATTATGATGGCATCGATCACAAGTCAAGTGCGACAGTTCGTTCGAAACGGTGAATTGTAATAACTCGTTACATTTGAAAGCTGAATAAATACCCTTTTGTTTGACGGTTTGTGACGTTTTAATTCTTGAGTTATGATCTCTTAAATGCGTCCAAATTTACTTTGAATTAGACTTATCTA
Source organism: Aedes japonicus (assembly GCA_034211315.2). Taxonomy (NCBI): domain Eukaryota; kingdom Metazoa; phylum Arthropoda; class Insecta; order Diptera; family Culicidae; genus Aedes; species Aedes japonicus. The sequence continues at coordinate 204,987 of JASCZW010003204.1, read as the reverse complement.
GAAAGCTAGAGTCTTCGAAAAAAGAGACCAAGGGCATCTGAAAAGTTGGCCATTTTTTTCAAAATTTAGTCTTCATAAATTTTGCTCAAAAGCTACGGTTTAGCGAACGTTACACAGTTTGGTTTGAATTTCTTCCGCTATATAACAAAAGGATTTTTTTTAAATTTGAATCATTATGGATCTGAATTAATTAAATATTCAAATAATTCGAAAATTTTCAGGTCTGATGCATTTAATATTTCAGTAATTCCAGCTATCATATCTTTATTCAATAAAGGTAATATTATGAATGCGACATAAGTTTTCAGTTTCATTCATACTATTATCAATTTTCCGTATGATTTATCAGACGGAAATCTCGGTTTCACATTTGTTATATTAACCATTAAAGGGACAGAATGTCATTGAAGTTGGGTGTTTCTAAACGTTAAAGTTATGTTTGTTATCCGTAATTACTATAAACGATATTTATTGCCTATCAATAAAACATCACTCATGGTTGACTGTTTCGAAAACAGTAGCAACAGAGTACGACCAATATCCAGCGAAACTGACCACACTCGACGTTTTGTGTGTGTGTGTCCATCCAAAAGCAATCACGTTAGTTCGTTACGTCAACTGAACCGTGACCAAAGAGCCAATTCGAATCGCACTTCGCAACCACATTGAACCAACAAATGCCGCCGCTCGCCGTCGCCCCCCGTGTCGTGGAGGTCCGTCCCGCTGTCCCAATTCGAAGGGTGCAGTGCACCGGAGTCGTTGTTGTTGTTGGGCTGCCAGTGGAGGAGGACGTGCATGGCGTGTAGTTATTTGTTTTCCCGCCTCGAAACACTCAATTTCGGTGTCGGTTTTCACAGATTTATTAACTATGTCACGGTGCTCATTCACTTATTTCACTTAGCCGCAGCAGCGGCAGCGCAACCGAGACAGTCATTCGCGATGTAGTTAGCTGGTTCGTTTGGTCGGTTGGTTGGCTTGGCAAAGCACACCACCATCATGCCAGCAGGCTGCTCAATCGTCACGGACTTTTGCTGGCTACCTTTTTCTCTTTTTCTAGCTGTCATCACCATCGTCGTCGTCGTCGTCGTCGTCGTCGTCATTCCTTCTTGCTGCTGCTGCTCCTGCGCTGATGGGTATTGCTGGTGTTGCTCCAAGACTTGCCTTGCGGCGCACAGAGGGCCTTCTGTTCGGGGCGATATTTACACAACGAAAGTCAGCTCACTTTTTGAACAAGTCGTTAATGTGGCCCCTTCTCTTTGGCAAATGTACGCTTTTATTTCGTTGGCGGTTTTTGTCTTCGCGGGTCTCCATATTTCTTTCCCATCCATCTGCTATACTGTGCTGTGTGCATTGACGTTGGAGTTGATTCGGATTTCTCAGCTGCTCTGTACCGACAAACCAACCGACCATCAGCCTCTGTCTTGTACAATACATTCCGGGATACTTGAGGCAAGAAACGGCAAAAAATCGGAAAGAAAAGATTCAACCGAACAAAAAGAAGTAAAATGAGTCTGTTTTTGCCTCTGTGTAGTGTATAGGTACTGGCTCTGCTGCTGAGCGCTTTCAACTCTCGGCAGAAAACCAAGTCAGTGGCAATACCTATACATAGCGTGTACAAGAGACAGCTTTACCCCGACGTACACACAGTGTTTTATTTTGTCATTATGGCGATTTTTCGAGTTTTGGTTGTTCATTTTCCTTTGTTATCTCGATTCAGTCGTCGTCGTCGTCGTCGTCATCGGGGTATATGCTGCAGTAATAAAGACATGATGAATATTTTGTTGGCTGGTACATAAATAACTGCTTAAAGTTGTCACATTTAGCGTGACAAATATGTCTGTTTTCAGCTTTCTCTTCGCCGTCCTCCCCCGCTTCCATGGTGGAAATGCTGCCCCAATCCGCCCTTGGACTTGTTTTGATCCAATCTGTCTTCCGATTTATGCAGATAAAGTTGTGTTCGGAACTTCGATTACACTTGGTAACAATCGGATAAATCTCCTTGAAGAAGGTCGAATCGGATGCACAGCAATTGTATTTTCATGAAGGAAATAAGTCTTCGTCTTGTTGGCTTGGATTGGCGCTCTTTTCGACGAGTTTTCGCTTGCTTTTCACTTAGTATTCTAGAAGCACTTCCACAGTTATTAATCAAGAGATTCTCTATGAAAAAACCGATGTATGAATTTGTATAATAATTGCAAGGCAAACGGAATGAAACCCTCCGCCCAGAGAAGTTTAGAAAATTTCCATCTCGAAAGATTCCCTCCACCGGGCCGGGATTGGAACCCGCCGCCTTCTGCTTGGTAAACCGTGTCCTTACCGATTGAGCTATAAATATAAAAATGACTGGTTTGCTCAAACAATAACATAACTCAACAATGGTTTGTTTGATCGATTTGGAGCCTTGAGCAAAGTTGTTGACAATAAATAGAACTATTCAGAGAAAATAATACACTGTAAAACAAATATTTTTTTATTCCTTTTTTATTTGAAAAAATGTTTAAAAATAAATTTTCACTTAAAAATGGCATTTTCAACAGATCTTATTGTTTTATATATTTTAAAACTCTATGTTATCAAACTTATGAAACATAAGTTATGATTTTTTTTAAACAAACCAAGTTTTTCGTAGAATATCTCAAGCAACCTTTTTTTTACGTGTTATTGCTTTCGAGTGATAGCGGTTATTAACACGTACGTCCCCAACCCCTCTGACAAAGAAAAAATCGAATTTAAAATTAATGATAATCCACCGTTAGCCATTGGATTTTGATGTGGTTTTTTGCAATAGATCACAAAACTATCCTAGTTAGTGGATCTGTACTGGTGAATCCGAAAATGTCCGTAGTTTCGAATTCCAAGGTGGGAGTACTGGGGTAAGTACCTGTCCAAGGACGGCGGAAAAATATGTTTATATGCGAAACATGTCATGTGGCATATCGAAATTCATGATTTACCAAAACTAGGTCATCAGAAGTCATTCTGAGGACTCCTGACCGTACTGGGCACTTAGGAAAGCCCTGCAAAATATGTGCTCCTTCAGAAAAGTGGCCATATTCAAATCTTTTCCAAAATTTAGCTTGCGACTTATAAAACATCATGATTTTGCAAAACTTTGTCTTCGGGAGACATTCTGAGGATCCGAATTCCTCCAGGAAAGTGGCCATAACCAAATCTTTACCAAATTCTAGCTTGCGACATATCAAACTTCATAATTTTGCAAATCTGTGTCTTCGGAGGACATACTTTGAATTGCTTCCACACTGGTCACTTGACCAGTTCGTCTGGAAAAGTAGCCATACTCAAATCTATATCAAAGTCTGACTTATAACGTATCAAAATTCATGATTTTTCAAAACATAGTCATCCGATAACATTCTGAAGATTGCTGACTATATTGGCAACTCAGAGTGACTTTCTGGTATTCAAGTTTCTTTGGAAAAGTGGCCATATTCATATCGTTACCAAATAGGAAATTTAGCAAAGTAAACATGACATTTTGTTTATTGATGTCTACTATTCCGCAGACCCTCCCAAATTGGCCAGTATGGTCAAACAGAAAGTTTTGGATAATAATGAAGTTTGGTGTGTTAATCCAGGTTTTGGAAAAGATTTGAATATGACCACTCCTCCGGAAGAACTCGGATCCCGCAGGGCTTTAGGTGAAATTTGTTTTTCATTTGTATGACACCCCTCTCTAACCACTATGGAGTCATCGCCTTCAAAACCCCTCACATGTCAAATTTGGTTCCATTTGCTTGATGAGTTCTCGAGTTATGTTGAAATTTGAATTTCATTTGTATGAGAGTCGCGTTTCCATAGAAGGGAGGAGTCTTAAACAATCATAAGAACCTTACCCAGCACCGAAAACCCCTACATTCACATTCAGTTCAGTGGTTTCCGAGTCTATAAGACTCACAAACAGACAGACCGAAATTCATTTTTATGTATAGAAATCCTGTCTCCAAAACCCCCGCATGCCATATTTGGTTTCATTTGCTAGATTAGTTCTCGAGTTATGCAGAAATTTGTGTTTCATTTGTATGATAGCCCCCCCCCCTCCGCTCCTTTCAGAATTTGTTTGCCACCCCTTTTAGAAAGGGTAGGAGTCTTCAGTCACCTTAGAAACATTCACCTGTAGAATTTGATTCCATTTGCTTGATTATTTATGCAAAAATGTGTGTTTCATTTGTATAAGAGCCCCCCACCCTTTTTTAGAATGGTGAGGGGACTTAAAGGTCAATCGAAATAGTTCTTCCTTAAAAAAACTCACGCTAAATTTGTTTTCTTATGCTTGTTTAGTTCTCGAGTTATGCAAAAATGTGTGCTAAATTCGTATGAGAGAGAGAGGTTGTAAGGTTTTTATGTTAACTAGAGGGGTCTCTAGTTAACATAAGACCCTTACAAACAACATTTTACGCCGATCCAGTTCAGTTGTTTTCGAGTTTATAACAGTCAGACAGACAGACAGATAGACAGAAATCCTTTTTTTTTACTATAGATTTGTCAAGCTTCCTGAAAAAATATGTTCAAGAATGGAGAAGTAACATTTCAAAAAGGCCGAGTAACATTTCAAAAAGGCTAAACATTAGAAAAAAGGTCATAAACTGCAACTTTACAACCACTATAAATCAAAAACGACGACACGTAGAAAAAAAGTTGGTAAAATATTTGTTGATGCATAATTAAAGTTCTTTCAAAAGCCATAATCTGATGGGAAAGTTATGCAAGTTTTGATATATTCTGCGAAAAACTTCATTTGAAAATCATAACTTTTGCGATAATTTTCTCACAATACTTCATTTATCGAAAAAAATAGTGAATTTTAACAGGCGCCTAAAATTTCCACTCGTTCACTCGTGAGCCAAAGAGTAAGTAACGAAATCGCTTGCAATCTTTCATACAACAAACTAGATTCATGCGCTATCTGGCTTCAACTTAGGAGAAATATCTCTTGAACTTATGTCAAATATAGCATTCCATTTATGTACATTAGATAAAGCATTAAATTACATGGTTGTTTTAAACGTGGGGGTTCATTGTAATTTCGTAAAGGTGCTGGTTCGCAAGTCGTGTCCAGAGTACGTACGGGACTTTGAATTTTCAATTTAAGACTAATAACTGCAAACGTGTTTTTTGTTGGTAATTCTTGAAATACATGGTGTAGATTCACATCTTCTTAGATAACTAAGCATTCTAAAAACTTGAAGAACGTGAGATGTTCTGTTCAGTGGAGCCTCGTTCACATGTGTGCTTGGTGAGAAATAGCCTTTACCGAATTGTTTAAGCTGTTGTTTTTAAAAAAATAAAGCTATAAATGCCTGTTTTGAAATCAACAAGTAGCATCCGTGGGCGGTCAATCATGCTCATGCTCTTGTAAATTTAAGAACAGACGCACATTTTTGCCTGGCTCCTCTTATGTGCATCCAAGGAGATTTAAATTTACACGATATTTTGTAAAAGTGTAGACTGTTGAAGCTTGAAATGCTCCTTTAAAATTAACAAGTCATCTATGGAACTCATAGTTCATCAAAATACACCAACAGCAGAAAATAAACATTTCATAACAACTAATAAAGACCTAAATAAGAGCTAGACCATGCGATATTGGATTGATGCACTAACTAATCAAACACAGCTTTTATTTAGGTTCATTGTTGGGTTGTTATAAAAGGATTTATAGTCGTTATTTTGCGCTTTTTGTGAATTTTGATGAACTATGAGTTTCATTGATGACTTGTTAATTTCAAAAGGGCATTTCAAGCTTTAACAGTCTACACTCTCTTAAAAAATATCATGTAAATTTAAATCTTCTTGGATCCACATAAAAGGAGCGGCCCACCAGACAGAAATTTGCGTCTGTTTTTGAATTTACAAGAGCATGAGCATTATTGACCGCCCGAGGTTGCTACTCCGCTGTTGCCAGATCACGTTATTGCACAGAGAGCCAACAGAGGATATGAGAAGAAAGATTAGTATTTTCCATTCAATTCCAACTACCTTGTGTGGCAAGCAATTTGCACGTGTGGTAAAAAGAGTAAATCATTTGTCACTACAGGCACAATCAACAAGGAGATCTATCAGAAAGAGTATATGCAGAAGCGAAAACCTTTGTTTTGGACCGATTTGGCATTATGCCACTATGCTAAAACTGTGATGGAGTGGTACGAAGCAAATCAAGTGAACTTTGTATCAAAAACCTCAAACCCGCCAAATTGCCCAGTGCTACGACCAATCGAGAGATATTGGGCTCTGATGAAGCGGAAGCTTTCTGGAAAGAAGCAAGCAATCAAAGACATCAAACACTTCCAGCAAATTTGGACAAAGACGGCTTCTACGATTTCTGAAGAGTCTGTACAAACCCTAATGGACGGAGTTAAGCGTAAAGTTTGAAAATTTTATGCAAATACCGAATAAATATGTTTTGTCTTCACGAATTGTTAAAACACATCCCATGAATCTGAAATAAACAACTACGAATAAAATTGAAAATAATAGACAAAAATATCTGGAATCTAGAACAACATTCAACCTTTTCTTAAAAATGTAATTGTTTCAGCATTTATCAAAATAGTTATAAGTCCATTCTTTGTAGACTTAGTTTCTAGATTCTCTTGTTAAATTTTTAACACTATAACGTTGTCTCCATTGTAACAATTTTGTAACTTTTGCGTTCAAAAAAAGTTAGAATAATTAGATCGACAATTTTTTTTTTTAATGCAAACATTAAACATTTGTGATTCATTTTTGACAGTTTTAGGACCAAATAATTATACTTACTGCCGCTCTTATTATTTTATTTCATTTTTTAAGATTGTACTCATTGAACGGATTGAGCATTGGGACACGAGGCGTCCCGAAAATGTGAGGTATTGAGAGTGTGCTTATGGATCCTCAAAGAAAAAATTGTCAAGCGGATTTTAAGGTTTTTTTTTTTTAGATATTCTTACGAACATTCAATATATGCCATTTCACTTTGTTGAGATTTTCGCCAGTACTTGTTGGAGGTCTACATATGCTTTCTAGTTCTGTCTCCAAATTTATCAATGAATCTCCCCTGATCTTTGTAGCAACTACTTTGAAATTTCTCTACATGGGTCAAGATTTGTAAAGGGCAAGGGAGGAATTCGTATTTCAGCGAATTGTAGAAATGATGCCATTCAAACTATTGAAAATATGTTCTAACTAACTTCGAAACACATCTTCTTTGTTTTTGTTGATAATTTTCTATGTTTGTTCTTCGATAGACTAAAACTAAGACGACTGTATGACAAAAACGGGCACCGGCAATTAATATATTTCAATGACATATTGAAATGTCATTTTATTTATGCAATTTAGATTTGAAGTAAGAAAGTTGGTACACCTGTAATAGCTAATATATTTTTTCATAAAAACTGCAGAAAAAGTTTCCCAAATCAGTGACAACGATTTATAAAAAATAAGCATCATGTCTTGAAAGTAACATATCCAAAACACGCCCTTCGCAGGTAGCTGAATATTCTCAAGAAATTTCATCCCTACTTATCCATTCGCCTTCAAATGCAGTTCTTCGTAAAGCACAACGCCCGCTCGATCACCGGAAGCCAGCTTATTACCGTCGTCGGATCTCCGTCTGTCGAGGGCAAGAGAAAGCCCCCAGCGAGATTTACCACAGGCGGATAATGGCGAGCCACGACTCGCTGCTGCACAGCAGATTGATTAATTTCCCAAAACTCATCAAATGCGGCCATCTTTTTCATCGCACACACAACAAAACGCTCTCCCACGGCCCGGCCAGGCACGTCCTGTGTCTTCCTCCTCACCACGGGGCAACCCATCAGTCAAAGCGTATACATACCAAGCATAGAAGTGAAGTGAAGAGAGTGGGAAAATGAAGAAACCTTCGAAAGGCGACCAGCAGAGACCCAAAGACGAACGACGACGCTAAAGTGCCTGATGCCTTGGGTGTATAACAAACACCGACCATCCAAATCAAATTATGGATTAAATAACATATTAGCACGAACATAAAAACACAGGCAAAGGCACCCGATCAGATTGCCAGCCAACCAACCCGAAAGAGGGACAGAGGGATTTTCCGTGCGGTAGGGGGAATTCGCCGAGGGATGTTCGATTTAATTTCGTTAATGGAAAAATTAAGATTTTCATCGATGAAAATTGAGCAACCCTGAGTTGGGCCAGCGCAAGCGTTTTATACCATCGACAAGACTCGGCATAGTAGTACCTACCGACGAGCTACGGCAAATCCGGATTCATTGTGTTTTTGTCAATGATAAAGTACCGAGCCGAGAGTCAAATAGGGATAGAGAAAAAGGGGGAAAGAATTCAAGAGAAGAAACTCACAGAGCCAAAGTGAGCCCAACCGCATGACGAACCGTGTGCCAATCTGCCGCCCCTATATTCACATTGTGCCCTTTTCGGAAGAAGGGTCGTCGTCGTCGTCGATTCGGAAGACAGGAAAATGGTGGCAAGCGACCGTGGCAATACAAGCCATCATGACACGAAGCGCCGAGCAATAGCTCTATCGCTGAACATATATCGCTACGTAGCTTCATCAGCACCCAGGCACCCTCCGGTTCTATGCTACCGAGGGGGAGCAATGCAACGACGACGGAGAGAGTGACTCGTGCACGAGCACGAGTTCTGCTTCCCTAATAATGTGCTCGGAAAAGTAAGCACATGCATACATACGGTATCAGTGGTGCGAAGAATAGGCAACAAAATCACCCTCATTTCACTTTACTAAAATGCGATAAACTCATTGTTATTATTAGGTATAACAATTCATGTTTATGATCATCAAACACAGGAAGGAACACGGGCAGCAGCGGCGGCAGCCATCGACTATCTAGCACTTAAGGTTCCGAACGCTCGTCCCTGTCGTCTTTAGCGCTGGGTAAATATGGTATTAATGCCCTCTAATGGGGGTGTGGGTATTCAGGATGAGGACTTCGGATGGTAAATGTACGAATCAGATATGGATTGATTATCACGGCATATAAGAGGTTTAGTGCCTTGACATTTCGGTGGGACATCTTTAGTATAGCACAGTCATCAGTCAATACCAGCGCCGCTGATGTAGTGGTAAGCGTCTTGTCTGCTACTTGTCACTCCAGTGGGTCTTGGTTCAACTCCAGCCAACAGAGAACGGAAGGATTTTTCTGTTTCGCATGTCACGATTCCATGATCGTCAAAAAAAGGCCTTGATTTTTCCCACTCCGACCTCCTTCGCCTTCGTCACGTCTTTTGTGTCGTCTTCTTCTTTCCTAGTGTTTCAAGCTTATTGCTTTCTCAATATTGCTTGCTCTCAAGTGTTCTAATTGCACTTCCACAGTTATTAATTGGGATGCTTCCGATGTCAGGTACAATTTTTCCATTAGTATGATAATGTGGCAAGTACAATACCCTATATACCCAGAAATATTGTCCTTAACGAAAAATTCCTTGACCAGCCGGGAATCGAACCCAGCTACCTCCGGCATGGCGTTGCTTTGTAGCTGCGCCTTTACCGACTGAGCCCCGTCTTTTGTATGGAAAACCTATTTTTCTGTAAATAAGAGTTATAACGCAGTGAGAACCACCACTCCGACCTCTAGCAGCGTTATGCAATTAGTGGCCCGCATCTGATTTGAATGATGACTGCAGGATCCCATAATCTATTCGGACTAACAAACACTTCAAGCATACTGTTCAATTGAGTCTGTTGATTTTTAGTATCTGACCTATACAGCACTCAGCCTCTGAGACGTGCACACGTATTCTCGATTGCGCTTACCACGAGTGAAACAGTTACAAAAGTTCGGTTTTTTATTTTCGCTGTGCCGCGGTCGCGAGTAGTGTTCGCGATGAGGCGTGAAAACACCTTCAAGATAGACTATTCGAAGTTCTGCCGTTAGGCCGTCGGTCGAAAAACTCTATGGTTTTCGTCGTCACGGTTCTCGGATTGAAGCGAGAAGAAATCAAACGCCTCCAGCCCCACAGAGGGGGAGCATGCGCGTATGTCAAAGTTAGCGACTTGGCACCTGCACAGAAAATCGTTTGCGAACATGACGGGAAGCATGAAGTGGATTGTGGTGACGGGAAGAAACATAAGCTTCGCATTACGCTTGAAGATTGGAAGTGTTGAAGTGCGGGTTTACGATCTTCCCGGAAGATGTGCCTGAAGATAAGGTCACTGTCTTCTTATCCGCTTCGGGGAGGTGCTTTCGATTCGTGAAGTAATGTGGGACGAAAGTAACGAAAATGAAGGCATACCACTCGGTATATGGTCTGTCCGTATGCTGATAGCGCGAAACGTCGACTCGTGGGTCTCCATCGAGGGAGAAGAAGCGCATATTGCCTACAAGGGACAACTACAAACCAGCCGCTACTGCAAAGAGCAGGCAACAACTCGGGCATATCATGTGTCCAAAACAAGAAGCTATTGTTCCAAAAGAGCCACGCGATTGTGGCGAAGCAAACTGGGCAGAGCAATAGGTCAACAACCGGTCAACAACCCAGACCCAGACCAGCTGGTGCAAAGCCACCGACCGCGAAACCAACCGCTCCAATTTCTTCTACTCTCACCAACACTTCACCACCGCTCGCATCGGGCGTTTTTCCTGGCTACCACAGCCCACGTGGCCAGAGCGTGTTCCCTTGCCCGAAAACGAACACAACTATCCAGCCAGCTGCAAGTGTGGCTACCACACACTCGCAACCACACCTTCAGGACAAAGTTCTTCTAACGTCGTTCCTAGCACTACCGCAAGCTGTGGTATCTCTGGATGACGTTTTCAAAAACCGAACACTACAACGGAATCGCAAAGCACGAGCGGCAACGGCAACGGCAACGAATCTGATTCCTCCACTTCCACGAGCAGCAGACGAAGCAGACGACGACCAGCAGGCAAAAAGGCCTCGCCGGGATGACGTAGTAGACGGACGGGAGAGGAAGAACTTCCCTAAAATGGCTAACACGTCCTACAACATCTCTGTCGATTAACATCGGCACCATCACAAACCCTACTAAAATAAATGCGCTTCGAACCTTCATCAACAGCCAGCCTCGATATCGTGTGTCTACAGGAGGTTGAAAGTGAAGAGCTCTCCTTACCTGGCTTTGCTCATCTTCTTCAACGTAGATCACACGAGAAGGGTACAGCTATTGCTCTGAAGGAACACATCCAGGCCACTCACATCGAGAGAAGTTTGGATGGCTGTTTGATTGCAATGCGAGTACAAGATACGACGATCTGTAATGTCTACGCTCCCTCCGGCTCTTCGCAACGCGCTGCGCGTGAAACATTTTTCAATGGAACGCCAGCGTACTACCTTCGCCACAACACTCCACACGTCATTCTGGCCGGCGACTTTAACTGCGTACTTCGAGCATGCGATTCGAGTAGCCCAAACACGAGCCCCAGCCCTTAAAACAGCCATCCAACAACTACAGCTCCACGATGTGTGGAAAAACTATGTCCACGTGATTCAGGTTTCACATACGTCTGCCGAAATGCACAGTCGCGCCTCGATCGCATCTATGTGGAGCAGCAGTCTGTGCGACAACCTACGAGCAGCGCAAACCGCATGTCTGCTCGTTCACCGACCACAAAAGCGATAACGCTCCGAATTTGCCTCCCCCACCTCGGACACGAGCATGGCCGTGGTTTTTGGTCCCTTCGTCCCCACCTTCTGACCGACGAAAACGTTGAGGAGTTCCGATATAAGTGGCAATATTGGACCCGGCAGCGCAGAAACCATGGCTCATGGATCGAATGGTGGATTTCGTTTACGAAACCAAAAATTCAATCGTTCTTCAAGTGGGAAATCTCGAATTGTCTTCAATGAATTTCATAATGAGCACCAGCATCTCTATGGACAGCTAAGGGTAGCATACGACGGGTACTACCAGCACCCAGAATTGATAACAACAATTAACCGGCTGAAAGGCGAAATGTTGGCGCTTCAACGAAGATTTTCGCACACGTTCATGCGAATAAATGAAGACATACGTGGCTGGAGAACCCATCTCAATCTTCCAGTTAGGAGAGAGCGAAGGAAGAGGACCGTCATCAAACAAGTTGCAGACAGAACAGGACGAAACAATAACAGAGGCACGTGCGATCGAACACACATGGTCGACTATTTCTCAACTCTCTACTTCGGCCGAGGCAATAGAAGAGAACGACAACAGTTTCGTCTGCGATCGAATAATCCCACCAGATGACCCCTAAACGATGATTGCACGAACACGATCACGACGGATGAAATTTGGGCAGCAATCAAAGAGAGTGCTCCCCGAAAGTCCCCTGGATCTGATGGGATTCCTAGGGAGTTCATCATCCGCGTATTCGACGTCATCCACCGAGAGCTAAACCTGATGCTTAAATGAGGTTCTCTGCGGAAATCTCCCACCACAGTTCGTGGAAGGCATTATAGTGTTAGTCAAGAAGAGAAACAGCGACAGGACAGCACACTCATATCGACCAATCTCACTCACTCAACATCGCGACTACAAACTCTTTCCCGCATTCGTCAAACCCGGTTGGAGCGAGTAATGCGAGAACATCACATTTTTGAGTGACGGGCAGAAATGTTGCGAACTCAGAGCGCAACATCTTTTCAAGCCACTCTTGCTCTGAAAGATCGGATTGCCTATTTGCGTCACCACCGCTTCCCAGCGAAACTCCTGAGTTACGACTACAAGCAGGCATTCGATAGAGTGCCATACTCGTACACATTCGCAAGAATGACTGGAAATTGGGTTCCAACCCGAATCTCATCACTCTTCTCGCACGCATCGCCAGCCGGTCCACCTCACGGCTATTGATCAATGCGGAATCTGTCTCGATCATTTGAGATCGAACGCTCGGTACGACAAGGGGACCCCTTTCAATGCATCTTTTCGTTCTTTACCTGCATCCACTGGTATATAGGCTCGAGAGAATTTGCGACTGCGTGTGTATGCGGACGATGTGACGTGTATTAGTTTCAACAACGGAGCAACTCAGACGCATTAATGAACTGTTTAGCCGATTTGAGAGAGCCGCTGGCGCAAAATTGAATTTGCGTAAAACTGTTGCTGTCAATGTCGGGTTTTGCAGAAGGCAACACAATCAACACCCTGGGCTGCAAACAGTTAATGTTGTTAAAATCTTTGGGTGTCGTCTTGGCAAACTCGATACGGCTGATGATAACGTTGAACTGGAATGCGCAAGCGGGGAAGTTTGCGCACCAAGTGTGGTTACATTCCCAGCGCATGCTGACTCTGCACCAGAAAGTAATTCTTCTAATACGTTCGCCACATCCAGGATATGGTATCTTGCGTCAATTCTACCACCGTTGGCAGTACATACTAGCCAAAATAACAGCAGCAATGGGAACGTTCCTTTGGAGAGGGATGATAGGACGTGTACCAATGATGCAACTCGCACGCAGCAGGGAGAATGGAGGGCTGGACAGCTGCAACTTCCGGCGCTTAAATGTAAGTCGCTCGCAATCAATCGACATCTGCAAGAGATCGAATCCATTCCTTTTATAGATCCTTTCTTTCCACGCAAATCCTCGCCCATCTGTCTCGATAGATTTTCCAGACCTTGAGACAAATCCTTTCAAATTTATCCGAAATCCCCTCCAAATCCAACAAAACCCTCCGCCGATCTGATCCACCAGTACTTCATCCAGCAAACCGAACTGCCAGGGTAGAACGCAACAATCCGGCTCTGATCGGCTCACACGCGTGGCGAAACATTGGTTCGAGGAAGCTTTCTTCAGAACAGCGGACGAAACTTCACTTGCTGATGAACGAGAAGATTGAGCACCGCAAAATGCTTTTCGTCATGCGGCGAGTAGAAAACGAGAACTGCACACATTGGCGGAGAACCGCACAGTGGAAACGCTCCTCACACAAGTTTCATGAATGCGCTCGGTCGGTGCCGGCTTGGACGGTTCTTCAGCAGAGAAGTACAGGAATCTTGGGTGGATGGAGAACGACTATCCTTTGAGGGACTTAGTAAAACCCTCCTTGCCAGGAGTAGACAGGAGAAAACGAGGTGGAAGTGCTTAAAATTTTCATTAAATTCATCTGCTTTGTATGCGAAATAATGATAGAATTGAGCTAGACGCACTGAAATTTTACCTAGATCTAGAATAGCAAATTGTAAATAGAAATCAAACGACCAGACAAATAAAACTATTATATATATAAAAAAAAAAAAAAAAAAAAAAAGTACAATACCCTATATACCCAGAAATATTGTCCTTAACGAAAAATTCCTTGACCAGCCGGGAATCGAACCCAGCTACCTCCAGCATGGCGTTGCTTTGTAGCTGCGCCTTTACCGACTGAGCCCCGTTTTTTGTATGGAAAACCTATTTTTCTGTAAATAAGAGTTATAACGCAGTGAGAACCACCACTCCGACCTCTAGCAGCGTTATGCAATTAGTGGCCCGCATCTGATTTGAATGATGACTGCAGGATCCCATGATCTATTCGGACTAACAAACACTTCAAGCATACTGTTCAATTGAGTCTGTTGATTTTTAGTATCTGACCTTCGGGAATTCTTGGGAGGGCATTATCTTATTGAAACAAGGCAGTGATGTGCATATTGTCAGCAGATTTTCTTCAATTTCATCGACTCATAAACACTTTCAGGGCATGGTTCAAAAGCAGAGCATGTAGTTCCTTGAGATCTGAACTCAAGAATGCAGTATTGATCTTTTGGAGCTTCAAAATCAGATCAATTCTCATTTCGTCAAGTGGATATACAAATCAGAAATCCAGGACATTTTGGAGAATCTGAAAGGCTTCATGACTCAGGAAAAGTTCAGTAGTTCAGTATTTGTATTGATCTCAGCTTACATACTTAAGTTAAGTTCGAGTTAAATGCTTGACACACAGTCTTTTCCGTTGAACTTCCAAAGTTCGTGCTTCATCAAGGCACAATAGGTTTCGATCGAACGGAGCTTAGGACAACTTGCTGGGTTCATATCTTCCCGTAAAAAATCCCCAGAATTAGCCTGCACGGGTTTGGAGTAGTGGCATAACGCCAACATAAAAGTGTCGCAACAATTATCATCCTTTAAAACCAACAACGGCAACAAAGAGTTTTGCCTAGACGGATCATTGGGAACAAGACTTTGTGGTTCCACGTTAAAGATGATTTTTGCTCATTTTTAAGTTGCAAACTGATTTAGTGCTCATGTCCCAGCCGAAGGACAATGATCATGATCATCATCATCACCACCATCAGAGAGCGAGTGATGGCGGCATAATCATAAGCCATAGGAAGCTAGGTCTATAGTTAATGCTAAAGTCTCAACCGTTTGAACAGAAATAGAGCATCGCTTAACCTTCTTAGACTAGATTCTACCAACGACCATTTTTGTATAATTTTTTGTTCTGTGCATCAAACACGGCATTCTGTTCAACTATTCTCTCCGACTATTCATATCCTTTTTCCTTTGATATCTACTGGAGGTTACGTGAGTTCCCCGTGTCTTCTTAAGGTAGATACCAAATCCTCCCTATCACCAACGGTTGCATGGACGTGGCCAAGTGAGCGATCGAGGAGTGTTTTCGTGGAGATTATTGTGTGAAGAAACGTATCAGCAACTGGTTTCGTTTCATGGTAGCATGCAATGTCTTCAACGAATTATTCCTCATCGTAGCTCCTTCCACGAGGTGTGCAAACATCAATGCTAATGCTAATTTTAAGTTGCAATGTCACTATCTATCATATGAGCGTCATATTCATCATCAGAAGCCAAAAGTTGTTCAGAATGTATTCACTGTTTACCAACGATAGGTTACTGAGTAGAAAATGATATATACATTTTCATGAACATTATTTCGGTTTCGATTGGAAAAACTGCAGACGCCTTGCGAAATAATGACGATTGTTTGTATCTTATGGCGCAACCTTAATGTTCAGTGAAGCCACTAGCCATCTGTGCAATGAACAGATGGAACATGCGGACGGGACACCATTGTTTATAGCATAAAAGATAATTTTGGATCCCTAACCTATTCTTGGTAACAACTTTTGTACCGATAATCTAGACGATGTTAACGTGGACCACAAGTCTATATTTCTACATGTTTTCGGATAAACTAAAGTACCTCAAAATGGAATTTTACTACTCAGTGTGCGTCAAGTTCCTAAATCTTCATGTAGTTATGACGGCACCGGTTGTGTAGTGCGAAGTGTGGTTGACTCTTACCAAAGTGTCTCTTCTATCATTTCCTGATAGATTCACATCCCTTCGAAAGGGATATATAGCCATTTTCACTGCCCATGCGTTAATGTCTTCTTGGCATGACAAGCCAGCCTCAGGCTAAAAGTCACATTATTTCGAAATTAAAAAGAACGAATCATGACGTTATCTTCTTCTAACTGGCTTTAGCGTTCTTTTCAACGAGCTTTCGTCTGTTCTCAACATATATACTGCCGTGAAACGCATATCAGTCCCATATGGAAAATCATCGAATGGAGAAAACAGTAATCCACTATGTTGCAATTTTGTATTGTTGTCTATAGTTGGCGCTGCCATATGTTTCACATACTCTCGATTAAGTACATCTTCCACTAGCTCTTCAACTTGGCCTCGTTGCACATGATCAAGATTTCTTGATGAGTTCCGATGAAGATTGTCCCGAATTCGATTTGGCATCAACAAACATAGAATGGTTTTCATGTCGTGAAGTGTAAACATTAAAAAAAACTTCCAAAATCAACGTAATTATGAAAGATTGTGGGTGTAGTAAGGAGTGTACCACACAGGTATCCAAAGATAACAGAATGAATCCTTTTTAGACCTGGTTTTTCAGCATTTTCGAAAGCGCCATTCATACATTTTACCTCGACCATGTATCGACAAAACATGTTGATGTTTAAAATGGATCCTACCAATTACATTACAGCAGCTCTGTAGATGGAAAAACCAGTAGCTTCGTAGATGTATACGATGTGGATAATTCACGCTGTTCACGTGAAGCTATAAACCACTGTAAGCTGTTTTCGTACTAAACCGTGCGAAAATACCCTTCGGAAAAATTACCCATTCATTGGAACCTTAACAGGTATAATTTTCCACTCTACTGTAGAGGTAAGGACTTCAGAAAATCTACAAAACATTCTTTATCGTTCAAATGAACTAAAATAAAACAACAAAGGGCAAAGATATGATCAAAAACATTTACAAATTTTGTTTGCAGAGTGATTCCATACTTCAATGGCTTGTTTAACTATAGTATTGATTCAAAATTTTGCTAAAATATCACAAATATGAAGATGTTTAGAAGGAAATATTTTCTCAACATCAGTAGTGGAGTGAACAGTTACTTTGCTAAAACGAAGATATAAAGAGAAAGTGTTGATAGTTCCGTTAGTGTAAGGTACCGTACACTATCGGAATTATCAAGACTTTCTCTTCATATTTTCATTTGAGCAAAGTTACTGTCTACTCCTAGAGCGTCATGGCGATGAGAAAATATTTCCATCTAAACATCTTCACAATTCGTTACTCTGCGCATAGAGAATACAAAAAAATAACTTTTATAGATCACAAATTAGGTTCGATTGAGTATGGTATCAGTATTCTACTTAACAAATCCTGCGAAAACCTGCTATGACTATACATTATTAATTTCGGAAATTGCTGCCAACACAATTTTAAATATATTGAGCCAAACATCAACAAAGTAAGTCCTATGTATTACGTTTCAAATGAGTAGAATAGAACTGAAATTGGACGTGAAATGGCGGAGATATGAAAAAAAGCACTCAATTTTGAACTTACTATCGGTTATTACTTCGTTATTAAATACATAATGGATTGTCATGAGTTTTATGATTGGAGCATTGTTATACAAACGCCTTCTCAAAGATCATGGTTATCACCTTGTCGTAGGTGAGAGGGCTTATCTCATGCAAAAGGCCGTCATGGGAGACCAAGAACATGATCAGCAATGATAGTATCACACTTTTCTTTTTTTATTGCCACGTCGTAGTACGTTTATTTGAAGGCACTGAAAGAGGTGTGATACTGGCAGGTTTAACCGAAATTCACTCTTAGACGAAGCCAGGAACAATCTACAGATACCTAATATCAAATAATTTAGGGAAACGACAAAAAGTGCACTTTTCATTTGTTTGACAATTCTTTCATTGCATATTCTCTAATTTGATTAAACCCCTAATATAGTTATACAGTTGGTATGATTAATAATCTTATTGATCGCTTCATTATCGAAAAGGGCGAGTGTTTTGGTTATGATTGTAAGCAGCTAATAATATGTCCTGATGTTTCTGGTGCAGAAAATTCTACATTCAAATATATACACTCAGGTCTTTTTATACGGTTTGTTTTCGGCGATAACTCCAGAACGGAACAACTTATCGACCTAACTCGAATCACCTTTTACGTTTTGGGCAAAAAGTAATGGCAGTTTAAAAAAAATAAGTATGTATTATACAAACGAAGCAGTATTGAATAAAATCTCACAAATAAGGGAATTATTATTACTATTCGGAATAAGAATATCGCCCACCCCAAATGAACTAAGTTAAAAAATAAAGGTAATTAATGTGTATCGAACCACACGACATCCAAGTGACCCAAATAGCACGTAACAAGCTGTTTCCGCACCGCGAAACCCGATAACTTCACCTGGTCAGTGATCCTTACCCAAAACAAACCCAGAGCAGGGCAGTGTCATGATACCCTTGCCAAGTCAACCTAAGAAATAAACAGGTATGTACGAAGAATGCAAGACAGAACCGAAACGAAGAAATCACAACCTTCCAATCCAACCAACTAAATACCAAATCCGAGCTCACTTCACTGTAAAATGAGACCGCACTACAACGACGACATCGCATCGCATCATCGCCGTGTAAAAGAAAGCCAACCCAATTCCCCGAGGAAATTGTGCTGGGCAGTCGAAGCCGAGTGTGCTTCAGTTACTGCGAGCTGCTAACAGAACCAGAACATGCGACGAACGGAGCGAACGATCCAAAACGAAGTGGAATTGAATGCCCACGACTTCCCTTCAGCCAATCATACCCTACAACCTACAGCGGCAGGCATATGCATAAGTTTCATTTTATTTTCGAGTTGGAGTTCCACTGGGAGCAGTAATTCAGCTTGCATGCGGTGCGGAACTTGGTATGCTCAATTATGTTAATACACTATTTCATCTACCCATCGACCAACAGCGCGAGGACCCAGACGAAGGTGGACCAACTCCAAGCGACATGTACAGTAAGAAGTATCCGGCGGGAGACTGGGGCTAGTTGTTGGATCTTCTCCCCCCAATTGTAATCGATACTGGATTTAATGGAGGCTTGCTCGAACTTGAACCCCAACCTTCACTATAGTCCGCCAACCCAAGCCAGGCCAGGCCAGGCCAACATCAGTATCGTTGGGACGTAGCCAAAGTTAAAAGTCAATCTGCTTACATGTATAACAATTTGCGTTGGCTGTTTGCTCGCATATATATATATATATGTAGGTACCTCGACAACGACGGGTCGGCTCTGATGATGGTTGCTCGTTTTCGTTCGTTTTGCTCGCCGCTCTTAATCGTTATGACTAAGTGTGAAAAGAGACGGCTACGCTAAAGTGGCAGCTTATTATTGATTATACAGCTAATTTGTTGAAAAGTACGCAGTCAAGCGTGTGTTTTGTGTTTCTTTTTCTCAGCCTTTTTTGTTGCTGTGTTGTTTCAGGGAATCGGGCAACTGATAGGGCAGGGAATGGGAACGGCGAATAAGTTGCTAGAGATTGAATTGAGAAGTCGAAAAAACGGTTAGTAATGGTGACACACTGAGCCAGCCGAGCGAGCGGTGGTGGCCATTTGTCGCCACTGGATAGCGTTCAGCAGCCGAGTGATTAGCGTTTTTGTGTCTTTCGGTTCGTTTAGTTTGTCCATTCGGCTGTATTGGTGAGGTGGTGCAATGAAATTGATTCTGATAGGCATGGGTGCCGATCGATAGGTTTTCTAATATTTGAGCTTGCGATCAGCCGCCTGGTTGCGTAACTGAGTAAGGTTTGGTCCGGTTCATCTCCTTTGGGTCATCGGAACTTGTTTCGGTGAGAAACAGATTTGCTGATAGGTCCCAGGCATGACACTCGAAATCCTATTAACTTGAAAACGTTTTATACTAATTCATAATTTAGGCGATATCCCGTTTAAAAATGTATAAAATATCCCTTGGATTAATGCCAAGCATAGCATTCCAAATATGTGCTTTAAAAACCCATAAAAACCATCACAGACTTTCTATGGTGAATTTCTTGACAATAACTTCTAAATATGGTATCCTTTGGATCATTCCATATCCATCGTTTTTCAGAATAAACCCTGTACCTTTAGTCAATTCTAGACAAACTTTTAAACAAGTCCTATCTATTTTGATCGATCAACTTTTTGGACCTTCTTTTCCAATAATAACGGCTGTACAAACAGGTTTCGAAGACGATTCCCATTTTGCATTCTAGAAGTCTGACATAACAAGGATTTTTTTTTGCATCAGAGTTATTAATAACAAAGACAGTCGATGGAGTTCTGGAAACGTCGAGCGGGAATGTACAGCGGTATCTGCCTGAGGTGGAACAGTCAATGACACCTTTAATCTACAATGCATCCTAACATTCTTCCAAGAAATCTATACCACACTCTTAGAAAAAATCTTGTAAATTTAAGTTTACTAGGATGCACATGGAAGAAAGGATTAATTAATATTACATGAACTATGTGTGTCCAAGAAACTGTTGTAAATGTTCTATTCGGACGTGATTTTGGGTGTGACCATATATATTATTTTTGGCTTCAGACTAAGGTGTAGCAATACGTCAAATAGAGCAAAAAAATGAGTTATATTTATGTTTAAGTCTTAAAGGTTTTACGTGCAACAAGGATTACATCACTCTTAATATTCATTATTTTTAAGAGTGCACATTTGCTGAAGAAGACAGGGATTATGAATATTTCGATTTCTTCCCGGAATTTTCAAGGGACACCGGAGTTAGTTAAGTCGACTTTCAAGACATCTTGGATGGTTTGAATAAATTAGACGTTTCCAAAGGTTTTGGCCCTGATGGAATACCATCCGTATTTATGAAAAACTTAGCATTGGAACTTACAGCACCTTTATTTTGGCTTTTTAATATGACATTGGAATCTGGGATCTATGAAAAGTTCCTACCAAGTACCTATTTTTAAAAGTGGAAAAAAATCTGACATACGTAACTATTGTGGAATTGCTATTATTTCTTGCATTCCTAAACTTTTCGAAGCAATTAATAATGAAAAATTGTTCACTCAAATCAAAAACAGAATGACTAACAAGCCACATGTATTCTTCAAAGGACGATCAACTCGCATAAATTTACTGGAATTCGTTAACTATTCGCTTATAGCAATGGACAATGGTAACAATGCAGAAGCTCTCCATACAGACTTCAGCAAAGCTTTTGATCGCATTGACATACCCATGCTTCTTTTCAAATTTATGTGAATGTGAATTGAGAAAGGAATTCTCAAACGGCTCGAATCCTACCTGACTAACCGTCGACACATAGTTAGATTCAAAGAGAAGAAATCAATCCCTATTCAAGTCCCGTCTGGAGGTCCCCAGGGCTCTCATTCAGACATTTAGACATAACTACCAATTTAGGGAATCAGCCAGTTGAAAAGTGTAAAATATAGACTGTTCCAGAAAGTTTAAGCACACTTTCAAAATAACAAAAAAGTCATGTTTTTTTTTGGTATTAATAATTTTATTTGGCAAATCATATATTTGTATTTGTGTTTTATATGATATTTTACTCTCGTTTAATCAAAATATTTAATCATAGCCAAGACTCATAACTTTTCCTCGAACATGAACCATTACATTCTGCACAGTGATACTTCCCACCATTTTGACCACTTTTGGCCAATCTTTTTTAAATTTTTGGATGTCGTCCGCTGGTTTTATTCATTTTCGAAGCTTTGCTTTGCTTAAAGCCCGAAAAGTCTCGATTGGCCGTGCCTCCGGGCAGTTCGGCGGATTCATGTCTTTCGGCACGAAACATACATTTTGACTTTTGTACCATTCTAAAGTGTCCTTTGCGTAATGACATGACGCCAAAACAGGCCAAAACACTACTTGACCTTCGTGCTGCCTGATCATCGGCAATAATCGCTTCTGGAGACATTCCTTAACGTATTTCTGAGTGTTCATCGTCTCCGTTGTCATGTACGGACTAGATATTTTACCACACTCGCGTATTGCCTGCTAAACCATAACCTTCTCATCGAATTTTTCGGTAAAAATTGCCTTCTCCGTTTCAGGGATGTCTTTGTTTTCGCTTACAGTATAGAATTGTGGTTCGGGAAGCGTTTTGTAATCTAGTTTCACATAAGTTTCATCGTGCATTATTATACACCCAAAATTTCTACACAATAACGAATCGTAGAGTTTGCGGGCCGGTGGTTTCACGGACGCGGCCTGTTTTGGGTTCCTTTTGGGATTTTTCTGCTTCTGGTATGTTTTAGCCCAAGTCTTTCTTTAGCACGCATGACGTTACTCGACGAGGTCCCTAGTTTTTTCGCAACATCTCGAACGGAAGTCGCTGGTTTTCGTTTGTAAACCTCCCTGATCCTTTTCTCGATATCCGGACTAACAGGACCGGGTCTCCGATCACTCTTTGGTGTACCTTCAAGCGTACACTGTTCTCTATATTTTCAAATCGCAGATCGTACCGCTCTTACCGACGCTTACGCCCTCGTCCTTGGCCAATGTTCTCAAGGAGAGTCCGCTCACAGTGCACCATTTGTGCACGATACTTTTTCGTTGTTCCGGAGTAAGACCGCGCATTTTGATAGGTAACACAAAACTGAGCACTTTTTTTATGATATGTCATTCAGAAATGTGCAAACAAAAGGACGCAGCCAAAACATGTTGAAATATTTCATTATATTTAAAGTAACCGTTAAAATAAGGTGTGCTTATACTTTCTGGAACAGTCGTTATTACACTATTCAATACTCAAACAGCCCAACTAGTTTTTCTTCAGCCAGAAATCCCTCAACTATTGATTTGGTTCTAACTGATTAATGTCAACTTTGTTGTCAATTGATGCTGATCACCTTCCAGTTACATTTGAAATATCTCAAGAAATCATTTCATATTCCATCAGTTCTACTTTTCACTACCATAAGCTGATTGGGATCAATATCGAACATTTATGGAATACAACTTTGATCCTTATGTTCCACTGCAAAAAAAAATGATATCAGTTATGCTGTTTAATCTCAGGGCCTTTTCAATGGTTAGAGCAAGAGCTGCTTCAGTCCCAGTATGGTTAGAAATCCTCAAAACGTCTTTTCATGAGCTAGTTTTGAAAAATAATGAAGTTTGATTTGTCGCAAGCTAGGTTTTGGCAACGATTTGAATATGGCTATTTTTTCGGAGGAATTTGGACTCCGGAGTGTCATCCTAAGTGGCCAGTATGGTCAGACACCCTCAGAATGTCCTCCGAAGACCGATTTTGCAAAATCATAAAATTGATATGTCGCAAGCCAGGTTTTGGAAAAGATTTGAATATGGGCACTTTTCCGGAGGAACTCGGATCCTACAGAGATCTGATCAGATAATTCTTCAAAGAAGCTTGGGAAATTAAGGGAATTTCTTCAGAGGACTTAGAAAAAAGTTTTTCAGAGAACAACAGGAAAGTTCATCAAAGAGCTACAGGGAAGTTCTTTACAGAAATTCAGAGAAGTTCTTTATAGAAGTTCAGAGAAGCTCTTCAAAAATTTCGGAGATTTTCTGCAGAGAACTTTAGGAAAGTTCTTCAAAGAATTTCAGGGAAGTTTTTCAGAGAACTTCAGGGAAGTTCTTCAGAGAATTTCAGAGAAGTTCGGGAAAAATCCTCAGGGGATTTCAGAGGAATTTCTGGGAATTTCTTCAGAGAACTTCAGTAAAATTCTTCAGAGACCTTCGGGGAAGTCCTTCAGAGAAGTTCTTCAGAGAACTTCGGGAAAGTTTTTCAGAAAAGTTCAGGGAAGTTTTTCAAAGAAGGTTTTTCAAAGTTACTCTGAGGAGTTAAGGGCAGTCGGTTAAATTCGTTGCTTTGAGGTTTCAAATTATTCGTATGAAATGAAATGATATTGAAATGGCAGATTTATTTAAAATTTGTATATTATTAAGAAGAGTAATGGCTGTCAATTTCACGCGACTTTGAAGAAAAAAAAATGCAATTTTCCAATTGTGTAGGAGCGTTAGACGGAAAGCACGTTAGTTTAAAAGCCTCTTCAAAAAGCGTCAGTGATTATTTAAATCATAAAAAGCAGTTCAGCATCATTCTAATGGCTATGGTGGATGCTGTATACAAGTTTACGTATGTCAACATAGGAACAAAAGGAAGGATGGTGGGGTGTTTGCCGATTGCTGTTGGGGAAACTGATGCAGGATCGTTGGCTCCTAAGATGTCTGTTTCGGCTACGGTAGTGGGCAAGTTCTATGGCTCATCTGACGCGAGGACGATCAGCTGCTCTTGAGACATTCTATAAATTATTTTCTCTTCATAAACCTGCTCAAATTTGTTGTTCAAGTTCCTTAAAGCCACCACACATTTGTTATACAAGGAATCTTCAGCCCATAACATCTCCAGCGACGAGTTGGTCGATTTACGCCATCTCATCATATGATGACTTTTTACGCTTCAAATTGCGCACTGCTGGCTTTGGTTTCGATCCACTCGGATTTTCAAGTTTCAAAAAGGGGTGATTGTACGTTGGAGTCAGGGATCAAAATCAATAGTTGAACTTCGAAACTAGTAGAATCGTAATCTCAACGTTATCATCTTCAAAATACTTAGTACTTAGCTAGGTATCAATATCCCCTGGTCTAGACTTTCTTAGGAAGAGGAACTGCAAAGCAGAATAATACACTACATTTGAAGTATACAATTTGAAAGAAGATTTGAAATTTTCAGTGATTTCGCTTGAATTAATGTTATTACATTTTATCATTAAATCGCGAATAAAAATCAATAGCTCAATTTAAAAACAATCAGCCATAAAAACTTAGACCTGGACATTCTTCTTTGATTCTTTGGGAAAGTGTTTGACACAATACTAAATCAATTTGAAGTAATTTGAAATACTTTTATTTGATGTTATCATTAAATCGCGAATAAGAATCAATAGCTCAATTAAAAAACAATCAGCCGTAAGAACTTAGACCTGAAAATTCTTCTTTTACTCTTTGGGAAAGTGTTTGACACAATACTAAATCAATTTGAAATAACTTAATTTAATTTTATCATAAAATCGCAAATAAAAATCAATAGCTCAATTAAAAAACAATCAGCCGTAAAAACTTAGATCTGGAAATTCTTCTTTGACTCTTTGGGAAAGTGTTTCAGATAGAAATCGAAAAATTTCACTTGATTCGTTGGCAGATTGTCTCGTGCGTTTGAGGAGTCCGGACGGTGCGCTTCTTTTTTTCCTCTCCCTATGCAGTCATCTAGCGTTCCAAGCTGTTAGTATCGTCACTCACTGTAGATTTTGCCATATTCAGGGTCTTTGCAATCACTGAAACAGTTTTTCCTTTTCGAAAAAGTTCAATTACACCTGCGCGCAACTCATTCGGCTTACCACAAAAGTTCAACTCAGTGGACGCAGTGGTTCTACGCCCCAACAAAAAAAAAACTCATTCGGCTTCTTTTAGAATTAATTAGGAATCACAACTGTACCAAACTTACTGCGTATGAAGACAATGGGTCAAGATGTTAAACCATGGAGGTATGCTTAGTTTAATCCACTTGGTTGTGTTGAGGCATGACGACAAAGTTTGTACGGATAATTTGCAGACACCCTGTAGATATAACATAAACAAATTGAAAGCTCATATGCACACAAGTGCCGTGTAGTGAGTGAGTTATGAACATAGGTGACCGCTACCCGAATTTGCTTAGCCACTAGGACAATTTTGACAAATGAAGATACAGCATAAACAAACTGGAAGCTCATATGCATTTTAGCGCCGCGTGGTGAGAGAATTTCGAATTCTTGTATCAGTGAATACTTGGTCTACGAGAAAAGAAAATCGTCTGATGAAGCTATGTTTTCAAAGTTTTTTTTTCAGAAGCCTATACACTGAAAATTTATTTTTGTAAATTAGCTTTCACTCGTTTCATAAACATAGATTTTGTACATAGTACAAATGTCTCGTATATTGTATGAAACATTCATATTGCTTTTTATCTGGTGAAATGCTATCATTACTCCTTTTTGTATAATGCACGAAATGAAGTTCGTGAAAACCAGTCAATCGCTGCTTCTTTTTTAGCGTATTCATGCATGTTGGTGTGTATGCTGGGATGGGCGGGAATGATTTATTTATCCCAAAATGAACATTCAAGCGCCGTGGAGAGTTATAACTTCATACTCATTAATCAAGTATCTTCTCACGAGTCATCATGACCTATTGAGATCAACCACGGATTCAGTAACAGATCTCTCCAAAAATATAGGCATGAATCCCACACTGAAAAATTATTTTCGTAAAGTTTGTATAATGTACGAAATGAATTTCGTGAAGACCAGCCAATCGCTGCTTCTCTCTTATTGTACTCATACAAAATGGTGTTGCTGCAGGGATGGGCGGGAATAATTTACTTATCCCAAAATAAAAATTAAAGCGCTGTCGAGAGCTATAACTTCATGCTCATTAATCAAGTATCTTTTCACGAGTCAAAATGCACTCTTAAAAAAAATGAAAATTACATGAGCTGCAATTGACTTAAGATTTAAATTTCGTGTCACGTAAATCAAATAATCGCTGAATTTTATGAGCAAATAGACGCAAATTCAAAAATAATGGTTGTAATTTAAAAGAAAATACAATATGATGGAAAATAATGCCTTGTGAGGAAATATCACATCTGGAGTTGAAAAATATGTCATGAAGATTTAATTGCATGGCTCAAACGACCGTGAACCTACACGGCTCATTTGTTTGCATAGAAGTATAGAAGTTTGCAACAATCATGCCGTATTGACAACGCACTCTGCAGTATATCTTTCTTTCCCTCCGATGATTGACACAGTTGTGATTGAAGTATTATTTTATCATTACTTCAAAACATTCAATTGTTCAGAAAAGCATATGTTTTATCGTTTTTTTTCTTTCGAAAATACAATATAATTATGCCTGCATCCATGTTGAGGCTAAATTATATCTTCAATGGAGCTTATTCGGTTCTTTGGTTTACATCTCTGAACAAAAACTTTAATCAAATATCTCTCTCTAATTAAACTCATAAGAATTATAAATATAATTTATAATTTATAAAAATATATCAACGTTCATGTCGTTGTGACTAAAATTTACGTCATGATATGTAAAATTGAGTGTTCAGTTTTTGGTTCATGTAAATTTGAAAGAAGATGTAAACTTAAGTCTTACGAATTTTGCATGAAATTTTCTAAGTGTGTGGCTTAATAAGATCAACCACGGTTTTTGTAGCAATTCTTCCCAAAAATGCACGATCGAATCCCATATTAAAAACATTAAAAAAAGAAACGTTGGCACGTGGTTGCGCTTTTTTGTCAATTACAATTGGAGTCGATATAGTAGATCTGTAAGTCATTCAGGCATTTCTTTTTAATTTATAACACAATATTCGTAACTCTTTGTATCGATTTCGTACAATGCACGAATGTTGTTTCTGTGTTATCAAATGCTTCGTGCTTTTGACAGTTTCGCTTGTGCCATTAATTCCGAATGTATCTTCATAAAAAGTGACAATCAGTTTCGTTGCTTAAAACAACGAACAGATTGCAGTTCTACCTTCGATTTCGTAATATAAAGTAAAATTAACTTTCAGTGCATGTCCGAAATATTAAAAAAAAAGGTTGGACAACTCCACGTGGTTGGACTTTTTTTTTATTCAATTTCGAGTCGATAAAGTAGATCTATCAGTCATTCATGCAACCACCAGAGAGACGTTTCTTTTCAATTTGTAACAAAATATTCGTAGCTCTTTGTATTGTTTTCGTTAAATGCACGAACGTTCTTTCTGTGCCAAGGTATCTTCATAAAAAGTACAAATCAGTTTCGTTGCAGAAAACGACGAATAGATTGGTTAGTTCTACCTTCGATTTTGTAATATAAACTCAAATAAGTTTTCAGTGTATCCATTCAATTTATGTGGAATCTTACAGGGTATTACTAGGTACAAGCTACTGGTTACTAAGTTCGAAGTAAATATTGAATACTCTTGCAGATAACCAAGCTTGATTTTTGTAGAATATTCAGGACCCAATTTAAAAGCGATTAAGTAGGGTAGATCATAATTAAACATTTTAGCCATGTTAGCAAAATGTCTAAACGCAAGGCTATGTGACTGTGAAATCGTTTTCGAATGTGTTCTTCGATCAACTTGTATCTTATCTTACTAGATGGCACGCAATAGATTATCGAATTACGGCATAACCACGCTTGCGTTATCTATGATTAGATATGTCTCTTCAGTGAATTTCCTATAGTCATGTTTTTACCTGCATCCACAATTATTATTCAAATTAAAAATTCAAGAAGATGTCCAAACTAGAACCTCGAATTCGCTTCATTATGATACATACACTGATTCTTTGTATGGCTTATCCCCTTCGGAGTTATAAAAGCAAGTCCAATTTCATAAATCAGAAAGCTATATAAACTAAAGTCATGTTTTCCTTCCTTCCCATTACAGACTGCACCACTCTGCCGCTGCCAAACAGCCATCCCCCCAATCTGGCCCGCCAAGTGCAAATCGATGAAGACTGAACGGCTCAACGCTAGCTTGCTGCTGGACACTCGGTTCCCACGGTGCGGTGTCTAGTTCTCCCGTCCGAGTCAGCTTTGTTTCCGTTAGTCCCCACAGCCAGCGAGCAAATCCATCGATCTGGCACCTGTGCGCGCCAGCAGTAGTCTGCAGCCAGCCGAGTTGCTGCCACCGCCGACAAAACGGCTCATTCGACGTCTTCTCGTCGCCCTCTGGTGGTGCTAGGTCGTCCGGCAGTGCTTGAGAGGGGCTAATATGGCCACACCGCCAACCGAGGGAGAAATCAGAGTGGGTCCCGGCCATCAGGTAAACGATATCTATGTACGTAAGCCCAATTGTCCAAAAACTCACTGAAATCAACACACACACGGTAAAGCGGATTTGTTGTGGAATGGAATTCTGATATATAGAGTGTGACTTTTGCTCGGTTCAAAGGGAGTTGAGCGGTTTAGTTGATTTTTTTTCTTTATCGGTCTTGTTTTGTTTAGTTTGTGTGAAAAGTACCCGCGGTAGATCGTTAAGATAATCGTTGAATTTATAACTGAAGATAGAAAGGAAAAAATATTACAATCTCTCTCATCTCCTCGTCGTTTTCGGTTGATGCAATCCGCGCTCGCTCTCCGGGCGCACTGTTTATTTGTTTGAAAAAGAAAGAAGATTTTCTCTTCGACCTAAAACGTGAAAAATGGGGATTTGGTTTCCGCGATAACCACATAAATTAATACAACTGAGCGAAAAAAAGAGCACAGAAATTGAGTGGAGCAAATTGCCAAGAGGAGGTAGATCATGAAAAGTCAAGAAAAACAACAAGCATAAACACCACATACCTAACTATTCCGTGGCTGTGCTGAGCACATTCGTCGCTAATCTTTCATCTGTGGCAATTTTTCATTGCCCCTTTCAATATGTGATGAGATACAAGTCCATAAGCATGTAAACACGTGCTGCCGCTATTGCCGATGATGCCTTTGCGGGGTGCGATGCAAGAGTGGAGTTGATTTTGGTTTGCCCGACTCTGTAATCTATCGGTCTGCACTGACATACTGGCAATGGAACTAATTATTTGATCTTGTTAACTGAAATGTATGATTATCTGTATTTATGTTGGTTTGGATTTTTGTTCTGCTCAGTGGATTGGATGGTTTTAAATGTGTTGAGCCTGTTGAAATATGAAGCAATCTTGAAGCCAGTCATCAGCTCAACCAAGGAAGTAATGAGATGGATATTTAGTGATTAAGTACCCTGTCAGGTATAAATATTGATAGCTACTCAACAGGAAAGCTTCCGGAAATTTGATTAATATATCGAATCATGTGTGTAAAGTCTTATCGCCATTATGTTAAGAACCATAAAAGGGTTGCCATTTTATGGCTTTTGAAAAAGTGATTAAGTTTGGGAATGCCATTCTAAAAATTTAACTCGATTGTTTATTTAACATCGAGTTGTATAAAATTGATCTCACTTGACTTGAATGATTGTTCAAACATGGATTTAGTGTTTCTTTACATTAACCTTTTACCTTTAGTTCATACTACGAAATCGATCGTTTGACTCGCCAATCCATTCGATCCATTCCATCCTGCTCAGCAGCAACACCAACATGTGCGGGTACGATAGAAGAAGAACAGTGATTGGCTGGTAGTACGAAATTCATTTCGTTTTTTTTCTTCTAGCATTTCACGCTTACTGCTTTCACAATTCGCTTATTGGTTGCTCTGAACTTAGTGTTCTAAATGCACTTCCCCAGTTATTAAGTTGAGAGCTTTCGATGCCAGGTACCATTTTTGCATTAGTATCATGGTGTGGCATGTACAATCATACCTTATTTACTTATCGAAAAATTTCAGCGGGAATTGCTTTGTAGCTGCACCTTTACCAACTGAACTTTGGGAGGCAAAAAAACCTTGCTCTTCGCAAATAATTCCGTTCACAAATGTTACCCTTCTAACATCTAGTAGATCAGGAGTTATCGTTTCATTTTTAGTGGACGTGGTATAAGGTTATTCTTATCATGTCACAAAACTGTATTTTGCTCCGTAAAGCTAACGTGGTACAAAACCTCTAAAGCGAACTGATTTTTTGCAAAAAAAAATCGTCCTAATACGTATTTATGTGTTAATAACTGTTGTATTTTTGATAAAGAGACGCATATGTTCTGGATAATACAAAGTTGAGTTATTCTGCAGTCAATATAACGACGAAAAGAAGAAGGAAAGGCAAATATAGGAAGATACGAAGAAAAAGGATTTTTTTTATATCAAACATTAAAGGATCTGGGAGTAACGCTGGACTCTAAACTATCATTCGAGAACCACATTTCCTATATTGTTACTAAGGCCTCGTCGATTCATCTTCCGCATTGCAAAAAAAACTCCAAGAACGTTCATTGTCTGAAGGCACTGTACTACTCTGTGGTTCGACCATTTTTGGAGTACAGTGCCGTCGTTTGGTTCCCTTTCTACAAAAATGCAGTCCAGGGGTTTGAAGCCGTTCAGCAAAGATTTATACGCTTTGTTCGTTGGCAAGACCTTCACATCTTTGTTTGCAAGACCCTCGAAGATTGCCAAGTTATGAAAGTCGGTGTAAGCTCATCAACCTGCACTTGTTGGAGGAGCGTGTATGGTGGCCAAAGTGTGTTTCGTTGCCCTTCAGGGACACATCGACTGTTTCACTGTACTTGGTCTCTTAAACATCAAGAGTCGACGACGAAACCTCCGTTTACCACCTGTCTTCATAAACTGGCACTCAAGGACCAATTACGGCAAACACGAGCCTGTGCTAAGCATGTGTCGCGTTTTCAACATCTGTTATATTTTTCTTCTCAGCATTTCAAGCTTATTGCTTTCACAATTAGCTTATTGCTTATTCTCAACTTAATGTTAAAAATGCACTTCCACTGTTGTTAATTGGGAGCTTTCGATGCCAAGTACCATTTTTTCGTTAGTGCTCAGAGAGTCCTTAACGAAAAATTCCTAGACCAGACCGGGAATCGAACTCACCCTCAAGCATGGTTTTGACTGAGCTAAGGGAGGCCCCAACATCTTTTAAAACGTGTTTTATTTTAATGTATCCCGTGAGGTTAATTAGCGTTGTTTCCAAAAATGTTTGTGTAATATGTTGAATGTAATTCAGATGTCATTGGAATAAACAATTTTATCAGTTGACGAATCAATAAATAAATAAACAAAATTTTCTATGAGAAAACCGTACTTGTCTAATCTTCAAATACCCCTTTCGTGTTTTCACTGACTTCTGATGCTAGAGACCTAGAAGCTCATCTTCGTGCCAGTTTTTCTAACAGTCGATTTAATAATTGTCTAGCCAGAGAGAACCAGAAAATTGGCATTGAATACGAAGTAGCAATCGAAAAAAAAAAACTGGAACATGTTTAAATAATTGGAATGGTCTCACCAAGCTCTGTTGTTCGATGAAATTTAACCGCTCTAGGAAATATTTTAAGTTTTATTTTTTTTTTCAAGAAACTCGTATGTATTCGCATAAATTTGTTCTTGCCAGAGTTTTCCTCGGAACAATAGAACAGAAATATATTCGGAATTGATTATGCTGTGTTTGTGTGTAACTTTTCATGACGAGAGTCATCTGATCTGAATACACAAAGTTTTTTTTTTTTGCACGGGGGATATGTTCCACTTTTACTATGGAACCGCGTAAAAAAAACTAAATAGAGTTGATCAATTCACATGCATAGTCATTTTAATTTTTTTCGACTTTGTTTGCACGCGTTATCTTTTCATGAATTGACCAAATACAATTTATTAAATACTTACACAAAAAATTGTGATATTTTTGAAAAATTGTCTTATGATTACTTTTTGCCCAAAACGAAAAATGTGATTCCAATAACGTGGCTGAGTAGCTCAGTGGTTACCCGTTCTGCTTATTGAGCAGATGGTCGGGAGTTCAATCCCAGGCCCGTCCCCTTCCTTGCTATTTGTCACTTGCCTCTTTCTATCACCACTAGATTTGAAATAATATAGCAGTCTTCTGCGCTTTCATTATTCGCATCGCTTAACACAGTGAGAATCCATGATTTATAAATATCCTGCCTCACTAACACAAATCTATCTTTCCCTTGACAATTGTGGAAACGCAGAGGTAAACACGGTCTCTAACTAACTGCTTCCTTAATTTTTAAAGAATGTAAGATGAGTGCCTCGTTGTTTTCATCGACCAAAGAGCCTCCTTAGAACTGAGACTATTCGAGAAGATAACATGATGGTCTATGAGCATATTGGAAATCATCCTCAATGCGAAATCGATTCCTACCAGCTCAGCAACATATACGGACATATACAAGGTTCCTAAACGTTCCGGAAGGCAGATGAGTGTTCATACACAGAAAAAAAAATCCATGCCCACATCCGTGAACTGCAGTCATGAATTCGAGAACAAGCAAAAATACACCGTGAACTGAATCACGTAATCATGAACTAAATCAGGTTCTTAGGTTAAAATCCTGAAAACGTGAACAAGTTCACGTTGCGTTTTCATTTTCGGGAACGCTTTTGTTTCTGTGTAGTAGACACCGAGTCCAGTGGATCCATCAATGCGTGACCCACGTGACCCAGTGAAAATTCTTCTACTGCAATTGACATGTTGGTGCCTTTTCATTGAAATATGGGGAACTAAAATAGGTCGAAGTTGACTGGAACTTCTTGAACAGCCTGCTTCATGGAGGGTTCATAATCAATGGAGGAATTGTGATAAGTAAAGCATACACTGGGAGAGTTATAGCATGAAAGACTAATATCGGATGACATATAGTAAATACATTTTCGCTAGAATCTAGACTGGGTACTCAATTAGAGCATTTCTTCGAAGTTTTCAATCACAAGGTTGTTACTGATTCCACGTTTGATCAGTATTCTAGATGAGAGATTCCAGAAGCGGTTCTGTAAAAGGTTTAATCCTCCTGAGGCTCCATGCGTGGAGTGCATACAGGCAAGGGCAATACGTAAACAAGGATATTGAATGCGTTTCAATTTCATGAGGTGGCTGTCTCTTGCCGAGAGCAAAAAGAGCCACATTCGAGCACTGAAAGAATAGTTGTTTTATAAAGTTTAATAAGGTCTACCGGGTGAGCACCCCACCATATCCCATAAATTGATCTTAGAAAATTGAATATTTGTTGAGATATTTCTGTTTTAAATACGCAATGTGAGTACTACAAGTGCATTATGAATCAAACATGACTACAATGTATTTGAAGGTCAAAGATTGGGTAATGTCTCTTCCCAATAGCTTGAGGCGCATTTGAGCGAACACTTTTTTTCATTAACACTACCAATTCGGTTTTATGCGGTGAAAACTCGATGCCCAAAATTCTGACTCAGATGGACAGATTATCTAGGGAATTTTGCAATGGTCTTTGCAAGGTTTCCGCACGTGGAATTAAGAGTAAGGGACTTAAACATGATGTTCGAATTTATTAAGGCTTGTTCGCGACAAAATCTGGACAGATTCAATTTGGAATAAAACAAATTTGCTGTTAGTTCAATCCAAGATGCATTTTTTATTCATTTAATTGTGCATTATTGGTCATCTTAAAACTGATTACAGTTACTTAATTAGGCTGCATGATGAAACTGCGGGCTTTTTAGTTTACTCCAGCGATTATGGTTTGGGCAGACTTCCGTATTTGCTCTAAATCGGTCGATTTTCAAGCGACAAAAAAGTTTATATATGAAAATTCCATGCAATTTTTGTGTACTACAACTTTGCCCAAGAATGTTGTAGAACGTCTATTTCTGCAAATAAAAAAGTTAGTTTTTGTATGGGGACAACCCTAATTTTAATTAACATAAAAAAATGGGCCTTAGTGATACGAACCATGTTGTAGAACATCACTTTGCTGTAAAGTTTCAAGCTTCAAGCATGTTTCCTTGTAAATTCGTGATCTGGACCATAGTGCAATGGTACGTATCAAAAGATCTGCTCTCTTCTGCAATATTTTGCTTCAATTTCGCGTCCGTGGTTCCTGAGGTCCCTTTTTTGTTCCGCTCTTAGCCTTCCTAGGTGATATCAAACGTGTATTGAAAGACTTAAGAACGTTATGGACAGTGCTTGCAGGAAAACCCAAACTTTTTTGCAAGTTTTCTTACTGACAGATCCGGATTTTCATTGCGTCCGCAATTGCTTTTCGCACTTGCTCTTCTTTCTTCGATCTAAAAGCTTGTAGTATATCCAAGAATTGATTTTACACATTGAATAGTCATACGTTGATTAGTCTGCGAAATATTTCACGCGTTGATGAAGTATTTCAAGAGATATACGTATTTAGATGTGTCCAGATTTTGTCGCGAACAAGCTTTACGTGCGCCTTAACAATTGTCTAGCACTGTATTTTGTAAAAAATACTTATATATTGGTTTCATGAGTCAAACAGAAAAAAGCAACCAAAAGGCTTTACTTTATTTTCAACATTAAGCATTCCAATGCAACGAAATTCGAACGATCGTTCAAAACTCATGCAATTGGTTGGTTATAACACATGGGGTCATAAATCACGCGAAAAGTTCATTACACCAAGCGTCTATTATACAAATTGTTCCATCCCCAACCTGACGATCGGAAAATCTCACACCCATCATCGAGCATCCATATCCGCCATCTGTTTACATTACCTGCATAATAATGTTGACTATCATGCACTGAACGTTCAATTACAGTAGTTGCTCGCTGCTCCATTTGTGTATGTAATGAAACCGATGGCCGATCGATTGGTGGTCGTCGGGGTGTGAAGATGAACTGCGATTGACCGAAGGAAGTGATTCAAAAGAGCACATTATTGCTTCTCGAAACAGATGAAAGAGTAAACAAAATTCAAATGGAAGCGGAAAACGAGAACTTGTAATAAATAAGAAAACCGAAACAGTAGCAGCACTTACGGTAATGAACCCCACACCACAGAGGCTGGCATTGATGTCGAAGCCGTCCGTTCTCCGAATACTCGAAAACTAACACGCGCATTTGATTGCTGTTGTTGTTTTCCCTCTATTTGAAAATTTATTACCTCGAGCGCTGTACGACGATTGCTAGGCCGCCGCTGCCAACCGCCACTGACTGCTCTGCTCTGCTTTGTAATTAATTTTAAATTGTTCAAATTTTTCACAGTGTATAATTAGCCAATAAGTAATATAAAAGAGCGATGCGCGCGCCAACTCACGGCTGTGAGCAATGTTCATTTTTCTTCTTCTTCTTCTTCTTCTTCTTCTTCACCGATCTATCCCGCCTCGATCTTGTTTTAAACGTGGGGCATTTGAGGCACTTTCGCTATTGCTTGTTACCCGCCCACCGGGCAGCTCCCCATTCCTATTGCTGAACAGCAACAGCGCAGTAGTGGTGAAAACAAGAATGGTCCGACAACCGAGAGGCAGAAGGAATTTAAGAATGAGTTTCAAGTATTTTAACGGTTCTTTTAATTAGTTCTAGGTGGTTTGATTGAACGTTTACTGAGAACGATGCTGCTGCCCTCTCGGCCCGCGACCGGTGCAATGGTGGGTGGTTTGAATGTACTGTGCAGTGGATTGCAAACCGACCGAGGCGCGCTATATTTGTTTTCGTTTTCTCGCTGAAAAGGAAATGAGAGAGATTTATGTTTTGTTGTTTGTTTTAATGGTTTTCGAGTGTGTGTGAACTATTCGAACGGAGAAGAGATTAGAATTAGTTAATTACATTCCAATAGAGCGTAGTCATGTGTAGTTATGCGGGGCCCTATGAAGTAGATTGTGACGGTTGAGGAAGCGAGATTGATTTTATTTTTTCGCAGTTCTGTAAGTGCGGAATTATGGGATCAGAACGTTTACCTTTGCACACATTAATGTAGTTTATTTGAGTGACTTTTTTTTCTATTCAATATAATGTAAATTGATGAACTTCATATTGAGGGCAGCTCACTGCAGAAATAGTCACTGATCAGCTGAAATTGTTCAGGATCTTGACTTAAACTTTTTCCTTAACTTGTCAATTTTGGAGATATAACAAATAAGAAAATGTTATCGGAACAATGAACGTTCATTCATGTATTTTTCACTAAAATATATATTCCCCTTTTTTTAATATGTTGAACTTGATGCTTAATTACATCAAGATTTACACAGTAACCTTGGTCACCACTTTAGTAAACTCCTTGTCACTATTTGCAATCTTTCAAAAGTTTCTACAGATTCGCGCAGGATTGCCAAACATACCTCCACGGTCTATATTTACTTCATTGAGCTACTTTTCCGTCAATGGCAAAAATGATTTTTTTTATCAGAACAGTACAGAACATGTTAGCCTTGAATAAAAAGCCATATGCAATACTGTGGATTGCCTGCGACGAACATTAGCGGATAACGCACATGTTGTAGTATTTAATAACAAACACATAGCTTTCATCTAATCATGATTTTAAAAAATACCTACCTACACCATTAGCGATTTCTGGTATACCACACATATATACAGCTCTTCTAGTGCCTGATGCTTTTGATTACCGTGCTTGATTAACCATTTTCGCAAATTCGGCATTGAAAGACCTTAGTGTCGTGTACATAAAGGGCGTTCACACCAAAATCTGGACAAAGTCTTAGTTTTCTTAGTCAAATCACTACGAAATGGAATGAAACTTGTTATGTATGTAATTAATACATAGACAAACGTATCACACACATTATTTCCAAATCGCATTCTGTATTCAATATGGCGCCGTCTGAACTAGCACGCAGGAAATCTATCTTGCACAAATATTTGGAAAATCCTAATTCTACTCTTTGATTCATCGGAAAATCGTTAAATGTATCAAAATCTACTGTTGCAGATGAAATTAAACGTTATAAAGTGGGAGGAAAGGAAAGCTGAACGTGGTGGTGAACCTGGACAAAGCACACAAACACAAGGAATGAGAAAAGAGCCCTTGCTGCTTTTCAGGCAAACCCAAAGGTGTCAACACGGATAGAAAAAAATCAAATATCAACCGGTTTTGTGCAAAAAGTGTAGTCTAATGCTATATTGAGATCATTCAAACCTCTATCTAGATCGTAACGCAAAGCATCAAAAATCGGTAAAAACACGCTCCAGAAAGCTTTCTAAACAACTTCTCACAAAATATCATTGTGTTGTCATGGATGACGAAACATACTGCTTCAAAAAATTCAAATACACTAAGGTTTTATTTTGCACGGTTTTTTTACACTGATTGTTTTCGGCGATAACTCCAGAACGGAACAACTTATCAACCTAATTCAAATCACATTTTACGTTTTGGGCCAAAAGTAATCATATGGCAGTTTTTCAAAAAATTCACAATTTTTTGTGTAAATACTAAAAATTTTAAAAACTGTATTTTGACCATTGTATGACAAGGTAACGCATACAAAATCGAAGCAATATAAAATGTTAAAGCATGTGAATTTATCAACTCTATTTAGTCTTTTTTACACGGTTCCATACTCAGTGGAACGTATCCCCCGTCAAAAAAAAAAAAACCTGAACATCTGAAACGGAAGTATAAAATCGAATTCCCTGAAAAATATCTGGTCTGGCAAGCAATATGTTCCTGTGCGCTAAAATCTCAGATTTTCGTAACCGCAAGTACCGTAAACGCTGAGATTTTCCGTCAAGAATGCTTCAAAAAGCGGCTGTTACCTTTCCTGAGAAAACATGTGACTCAAACCTTGTTCTGGCCAGATTACGCTAAAGATACAATCACTTGGTATGAGCAAAATAGCGTTATTTGCTTTCCCAAGGATTGCAATCCACAAATTGTCCACAGCTCCGCCCGATTGAAACATACTGGTCAATGGTCAAGGAAAACCTCAAACAGCTTGGTGGAGACGTATCAACGATCCAAGAATTTCGTTCTAAGTGGCTTACTGCTTCGAAAAAAACTGACAAGGACACCGTGCAATGATTGATGAAAGAAGTGATTAAGAAGCGGTGAATCACTCTGACCGCGAAAGATGAATTGGACATAAGTTCGAGAAAACTGGCTAAAAAATTCAACACGTCTCAGTCAACAATCGTTTGAGCACTGAAAGCAGAATATATGAGATGAACTTGAAATACGAAATAAACTTTTCAAATTCATAAGATTGC
The DNA here is from genome assembly GCA_034211315.2 of Aedes japonicus. Taxonomy (NCBI): domain Eukaryota; kingdom Metazoa; phylum Arthropoda; class Insecta; order Diptera; family Culicidae; genus Aedes; species Aedes japonicus. Next base: position 166,083 of record JASCZW010003204.1, on the reverse strand, counting down.
ATTATGATTACCTGCCATAAGAAATCAGTATGAATTTCATAAATTTGCCTTATGAAATATAATGATGTTGAAAAAATAAAATATGGAGCAACCTGGATTCGAACCTTGAACGTTGTGGGTTATGGGTCCTGTGACTTGACCACTAGTATATATCTACGCATGTTATCAGGAAAGCTCAAAAGCGAACAAGAAGAACGTCGTTTGAAACAAAATCCACTCATAAGTCAGCCTTATGAAATTCCAAAGCATCGTTCATAAGAAGAACCCTATGAAATTTTTAAATTTATTTGTCTGAGTGTAAATTCGACGGAAGTACTGTAATTCTGACTTAGTTATTGTGATGGAAAACGAAAAGTATTTCCAACAGTCGTGATACATCCAATAGTGTGTTTTATACCAACTATTGATTGGTTGAACTCCCGAAATTTAGATTTTGTTAAAGAGAAAGATAATCCCCCAATTTTGGTAATTTTGGTCAGTTCGGGTTCAATTGGTTCTATTCAGAACAATTAAAATCTAGGGCTATAAGATGTGCCAAACGGTAGATCTCAATGTCGTCCAGGTCATGATGAGAGGAGTAAAGGATTTTTTTTACGGAAAATTGAGGACCTAGCTGTATGAACTTCACTCTTAATAAGTATTGTATATTACGTTTCGTTAATTTGAAATAAAACCTGATTTCCAAAAAAGTAATGTTTCTTACAATGGTTTCCATTTTGTCCAGCTACTTCTGACTCAACCGTTATAATAGAGGTATAAAATTTATCGGGCAACTTTATCTGGAATATGAGTAAATACTACTCGGCGTTGCTAGTGAATATTTTCAAGCTTTCAATCGAGTTTTGCTAAGCATTCTTAGTAAAACCTTGTCATGATTCTGAATGAATACTCCTTAAGATTTATAACAAAACTTGCTCATGATTTGACGAGAGAATCGTGATCATTATTCTAAGCGAGTTCTCAAACGAATCTAAATACACATTCTCAGTAAAAACTAGTTTGCCTCCTGAGTAAAGCTTGTATAGAAATCTTGTCTGGTGTTCTGAGGAATTTCGGCTCAGAGTGAATCCTGTTCACGATTCCCAACAAATAAGCACAGTGACTTGATCAGGAATCTGATTCAATCCTAGTCAGAACATTGAGCGAATATTCTCAGCACTTAAATCTTATTCTGCTGAGAATTCAAAGCAAAGCCTTATCATGATTCTGAATGAATACTCCTTGAGATTTGTGACAAAAAATGCTCGTGATTTTGAGGGAAACCTGATCATGATTTTTAATAAATCATGGCTCGAATGCTAAGTTAAAACTGTTTTGCCTCCTGAGCAAAACCTGTGAAGAAATCTTGCTTAAGGCTCTGAGGAAATTTTATTCAGTGTGCTCACCGAATCTTACTCTGTACTCAAATCGGATCCTGCTCATGATTCCGAACACATAAGCAAAGTGACTTGATCAGCTATCTGAGTCAATCCCATTCGGAAATCCGAGAATGTCAATCGAATTCTGTTAAGGATTCTGATCAAAACCTTCTCTGGATTCTGAACGAATCCCGCTTTAGATAAAACTTGCTAAAGTACTACTAACTTGCTAAAATTGCTTGCTAAAAACTACTAACTAAGGTAAAACTTGCTCATGATTCCGAATGAATGTTATACGTATCGAGGTTAGCATTCTAAGCCAATTCTACTTAGAATTGCCAGAAATGTATAGCAAAGCATCACAGTGAATCTGAGTACATGGAATTTTTGATTTTGAGTAATTCCTGCTCAAAATCTTGTGGTATTTCTACTTGGGATTTTGGGCTATTCATTAACCACGTAGACTTTCTAGGGAAAGGTGAGGTCTGGCCGAAGCTTACACTCCATACAAAACTTCAAAAAAAATGTATGGAGAATAGTCTACGAGAAGAAGTGGGAGGGGGGGGATTTGGTTTATGAACAGGCCTTTTCGGGTGAATAGTGCTTAGAATTCTGAGTGAGCTTGTCAAAAATTTGAAAACAAAAATTGTGCCCGGAATTAATAGCTTGTCCTCTTCAGGATTCCGAGAAAACCCTACTATGCGAATAACGATCAGAATAAGTAAGTGAACGCTACCAAGAATTCTGATCAAATTCCATCCTTAATCTCAAGCGAACTCAGCTCAGATCCGATCGCAATTCCTAGCAAATTTTCATAAGGATTCTGACCAATCAGGATTCCATGTGAATTCCTCTCAATATTTCCCGTTAATATCTGTAAAATTTCAAAAGAAGCAATTACATCAGAACTTTTACAGTGACATTTTTGCCGTGTACAATATATTGATGCAAATCGAGACATTTTTGGTCCTCTGTGACTCAAACGATTCCAAATCACGCGACCATTCACTTGAAATTTGATCACACTTGATGAGAAAGTAACAATCCACACGTCATTTGAAGTTTAAAGAGTATATCGAAAAAAAAGTTATAAACTGCTTAGTCTCCTGAGCAAAGCCTGTAGGGAAATCTAGCTTAGTGCTTAGGGGAAATTCAACTCAGTGTACTGACCGAATCTTACTCAATACTCAAATTGAAGCCTGCTCATGATTCCGAACAACTAAGCAAAGTGACTTGATCAGCAATCCCATTCGGAAATCCGACCGTTTATTCTCAGAATTCTAAGGATTCAAAATCTTCACTAGAGTCCGGTAATGTAAACGAATTCAGGATTGCGAAAAATAATTATAGTAAAACCCATGATTTTTAGTGAACTCTATACGAATCGAGGTTAGATTTCTAAGTAAATTCTACTCAGAATTGCCAGCAATTTATTGCAAAGGATCCGCGAGAAGCTGAGTCATTTTGATTTTCAGTAATTCCTTGTCAAAATGTGGTGGTGATTCTGCTTGGGATTTTAAATTAATAGTGGTTAGAATTCCGAGTAAGCTTTCCAACAATTTGGAAACGAAACTTCTGCCTGGGATTATTAGCTAATCCTCCTCAGGATTTCGAGAAAATCTTGTTATATGTTCCAAACGGATTCTGATAGGAATCATAAGCGAACCCTACTAAAAATTTCGATTCAATTGTATCCACAATCTCGAGCGAATTCTGCTCAGATATCAAAGCAATTTCTTGCAAATTTGGATAGAATTCCGACGGATCTACGATCACGATTCCATGTGAGTTCCTCTTAATAATTCCCGATAACATCTGGGAAACTTTTAAAGTAGCAAGGATATCTGCCGTGTACAACAGACTGATGCAAATCTAGAAATGTTTGCTCCGATTCCAAATCACGCCCTAAACAACCACTGGAAATTTGAGCAAATTTGATTAAAAACTAACAATCCACACACCATTTGAAGTTTAAAGAGTGTATCGAAAAGAAATTATAATCATTTCAGTATTGAAATAAAATTGAAGATAGCTCGCACATTTTTAAATCAATTTATTTTAATACAGCTTAACATGTTGAAATATCAACTAAACTAACAAATTAATCAAACTTCTAGTTTCGGTATTATGGTCGTACTTCACCCCTTATACCGTCCATCAAGTTCAGCACAGGGGATTTTGTACACTTCCTGGACTCTGCTGACCAGTTTCTCTTGAAGTCTGACTTGTTGTGGGCCACTGCCCTTGCCTCCGTTTCACGATTGCCCACTAGCGTGCCGTTGGGGACAGTTTTGTTGTTGTTGTTTGTCTTTATTTGAGAGACTTTCAGTCGGTATAGAGTTGATCTGGCATTATGGTCAAAGGCCAGATCCGACCAGAAGAGAGGATGAATCTCATGCTTCCGCTATACTGGAAGCAACCTCTTCTGCAAGCACTCTGATCGGTGAATTTCAGCATTTTTCATTCCATTTTGTGTAAAAAATGGAAGATCGTAAGCCACATGTGCAAATTCCTTGCCAAACGACTACCATCTCACCGATTTTTTTGCTGCTCATTGCGTTCCCGTCTTGTACCCGTTATTGTGCCCGCGGAATCGTTATCGAGAATCATTTGAATTGAGCTGTTGTCCGAGACGTTTTTACGATACACCGCAGTCGATCGATTAAGGCGGTGTGTACGATGGGAGGTTCTCCCAGCAACTGATGTAATTCGTGATTCGCCTCCTCCACGTTCCGTTTTCCATCTGTCCTCTACCCTAGACCGTACGAAACACCTTCCGTCCAAAGACAAACAGGGTGCGTTGATCCTCCTCGAGCAATTTTCATGTTTCGTGGCCGTAAAGGACTACTGGTCAAAGCAATGGCTTGTAGATGATCAACTTCGTGGTTCGGCGATTTGTTCGATCTTTGCGTTATTCAGAGTCCAAAGTGGGCACAATTGTCAGCTACAAAGCGCATTTGTATCTCTCTGCTGGTGTTATTATCGGTGGTCACCAATGAGTCGCATTCGTTTACCGCCTCGATTTCATTACCGTCGATCTGAACTCGAGAACTCGTGGAACAAGTCTAACAAGTCTGTAGTTCCACAAGGTAGCGATCTCGGACCGCAATTGTTTATCTTGTTTTTAATTATGCTGCTTTGATTTTGGATGAAGGTTTTAAATTGGTCTACGCAGATGATTTAAAGTTGTACATCGTGGTGCACACGCAAGAAGATTGCTTACTTCTGCAAAAATCGTTGAGTTCATTTTCTGAGTGGTGTCAGAGAAACTGATACTTAGCGTGCATAAATGTCAGGTAATCACTTTTCACCGTATAGAGAATCCCATTTTGTTTGACTACCGTAAGTGCGCTATATTTTGCGCATTTAAGAAATTATAAGTTTGATTTTATTTTTGAAAAGAAGAGTTACACAATTCTTGTCTTGCTCATATTACGTTGTCTCAATCCTAGTAAAAAAGCGCAATGCAGTACACCTCGTAGTTGATCAGAAATTTATAATAATATTAATTTTGGATTGATGTATGTATTGCTAATTATGCGCACTAAAATTAAGATAATCAAAATTTTGCGCACATGTGTTCCTAATTTTGCGCATCATAATAAACTTATAGATACTTATGCAAACATTGAAACATTTGGAACAGTATAGTTTTAGCAATGGACATTTTTATTCAATCACAATTTTGATAGTAAAGTAGGGTAAAGTAGGGTAATTTTCGACCTAGCTATATTTCGATTTATGTTTAAAAATCGATAATTCGTAAATGTTTCATTTGTGTTTCTCAGACACTTCTATTCGCTTGTGCACACATCAGTATTATGTGGCATTTTCCATGAATTTGTGTGGATGTGTGGATTATTTGCCGTGCAGGTTGACAAGATATCGGTCTCCGATTTATCTTTGCCTTATAAGGTTGAACATCGGGTAAACGGGACGCTTTTTCAAAAACATCCTCGTCAGCTGGTTCTGTCACCATTGGCAAATTTCGAGAGGACTAAGTGATGTGATTAGATTGTTGAAGCAAATGTTAGGTGAAATCAAGAAAAACTGCACGTTGATCAACTGTAACAAACGAAAAATCTTTTTAAGTATCATGCAATGTATATAAATGGTTTGTTTAATTAGCTTACCATGCACCAAATCCAGAAAATTCATCTTCAACGGAATGGAACCCAGTCGAACAGAGATGCCACGAGTGACCTTTTGCAAGGCTTTGGCCAAATTACCCGAAAAATACCGCATATACTTTCCTACATGATGGACTGTAAACAATAAGGAACATGGTAAAAAAATTGATGCCATATTGTGCGCATCAAATTATGCTAAGTTTTTGATAAATGTTTACACAAAAAGCCGAAATGTTATGTGATGAATGTTGTACATACCTGTTTTCCTAATTTGGTAGTGATTTCAGCTTTTAAAACTTAATATCTCGTAATAAAATATCTTGTGATAATTGACACTTGTCTTAGCAAACACGCTAACAGGCCGGAAATTTCGATGATTTAAAAGTGCGCACATCTGTTTACAAACCGCGGTTTTAGGTATGAGCATTTTTTCTCATCAAGTATCCCATTAATCGAAAGTCAACACAATTTACAAGCTATTCAATCTCAAAAACGCCGCAAATCATAGTTTCAGCACCAAATATACAAAACTGCGCAAAGTTAGGCAATCTGCAAAATATAGCGAACTTACGGTACTACTTTGATGGCAATACTCTTAGTAGAGTTACCAGTGTGACTGATCTGGGCGTTCAACTGGATTCAAACTGGATCAAACCAAAAGCAACTCGACAGTTGGGCTTCATTTCCAAGGTGGCGAAGGGTTTTTCTGGCCCAGACTGTTGGAAGTCATTGTACTGTGCACTTGTCCGTCCACTTTTGGAAAACGCATCGCTGGTATGGCAGCCTTACCCAGGTCACGTGGTGCCTCAGAATCGAACGATTTCAGAAGCGGTTTATTCGTCTGGCGCTGAAAAAGATTCAGACAACTTGCCACCGTATCTCTATGCCGACTACTAGAACTATTTTCTATGTTGAACTTTCGTGTACCGAACAGAACCTCACGGAACTCAACGTTACTGCAACCAATTTTTCACCGAACTGTGTCTGGATACAATGGACCGATTTCAGCATGTATTCATGTGTTTACTGCAGTCGAAGAACTATATGAGTTTAACAATCTGGACGTTTAGCGAATCGTGTAAGAACGGTGTTGAACCAGTTTTAATAGATACGTGTTTTTATTAATTTATAAGCTTATTTTATTCATTAAGACTTTATTGTCAGATGAATAATTTTAAATACATATACAAATACACATACATATATTTACCTCATGCTAGCATGAATGTGAAGAGTCTGTAGCAGACAACTGAAATCGATTGTCTGCTTATAACTCCTTCAGTGTCGTGTACTAATAACTCGACTTATTAGTACACGACACTGTTATTAGTTATTAGAACACGACACTGAAGAAGTCTGCACATTGCTAATAGCTGTTCATTGCCGAAACGTTGCCCAAAAATGTTTCTCCCTTTTAACCTCGAGTAAACTGCGAGTCCAATTCCTGCTTATCATAGTAGTAATAAGTAATTCTTGTTATCATAAAACAAAGAAATATCGTGGAGCTAACGTGATTTAGCCTCCCAAATAAATGAACTAAGGAGTGTATCGAAAATAAGCTATCCACAAACTTTCTTTCAAATTATGTTGAAAACCGATATTTTATTCGTACAAAAAATTGATCCTTTATTGTACGAGGTTAAACTTGAACATAATGAAGACCGGATGAAATTTAAGTTATTCCTTCACGAATTTTCTAACTTTGGATCAAATGCTCTTCATCAAGTTCCAGACAAGTGTTGCATCGCATTTTTTGGACGCTTGAGCCCATATTTTTTTGAACTCCTGCATGTTCCCAGCTGCCTTACCAGTCTTCTTGAAGACCCTCTTCACGATTGCCCAGTAACGTTCGATGGGTCGAAGCTGAGGGCAATTTGGTGGATTGATATTTTTCTCAACGAAATCTATACCCTTTTCCGCAAGCCAATTGAGAGTGGTTTTGGCATAGTGAGCCGACGCTAAATCTGGCCAAAACAGTGGAGGTGTACTATGCTTCCTATATAAAGGCAACAATCTCTTCTGGAGACACTCAGATCGATAGATTTCCGCATTTATAGTTCCGGTAGTGTAAAAAATGGTTGACTTCAAACCACAGGAACATATTGCTTGCCATACCAGTACCTTTCGACCGAATATCTCCACTTGAATCGACCTGTCCGCATCGCTCACGTCCTCCCCAACGACGGCAGTAAAGTATTGTGGACCTGGAAGGGTTTTTGAGTCCTCCTTTACATAGGTCTCATCGTCCATCAAAACGCATGCATCCGGACGCTGCAAAAGACGCAAATACAATTTCCGGGCCCTTGTTGCTGCTCGCTTCTTCTGTTCTGCACTTTGTTTCGAGATTTTCTGCTTCTTGTAGGTCTTCAGGTGGTTTCGCCTCTTGATACGCTGGATCATTCCGATACTCGTTCCTGCTTTTTTGGCCAAATCACGTATTGACATTGATTTGTTCTTCATGATTAGAGATACCACTTTCTGCTCCAGTTTCGGGTTGGAAGAACTGGGTTTTCTGCCTCTTCCTGGTAGCTCATCCAAAGAATAGTGTTCCCCAGACTTATTTATGATGGTTTTAACACTCGCATGATGAATTCCAAACCGCTTCGCCAATTTTCGCATAGTAATACCCTTCTCACTTAGCCATGTGTCCAGAATATTAATTTTCACTTCCTTTTCAATACGCGACATTTTGAAAACGCAGAATTTGAAACGCACAAACAAGTAAACAAAAGAAAGCTGACAGTCAAATGCACAGCATGCAGTGTTCAGAGCATATAAAACCATCACAAATACATGCGTACAACACAAATGTATGTGGATAGCTTATATTCGATACACTCCTTAGATAAAAGAAAAAAAACTGTTCAAATACACGCTAACGTGAGGCTAATGTTGTCGGCTATTCTATTGTCGGACAATATTAGCTAAGATGTGAATGGGACATTACTAAGCGACAAAAGGATTTTTCGAAATATATAACTAGAAATTTCTTTTCAAATCATTGTAAACTTTCTAACTAGTTAAAAATCATCAGAGTTAAACTTACTCCAATGTTTTAGGAAACAAAAACAAAATCTTGATTAAATACCTATTACATTTTCGGAACTTCTTGTATAATGATAAAGCAATCATATTGTATAATGATCAAGCAATCACATTGCCTTCCTCAACCGTGCAATCTACAAACTTGAACTTTTCAATGTAGCAAAATCGTAATCGTATGAATTGAATTTGATTTTATCGGCATGTTTATTTGTTTTCCCTGCCTTCGTTGTCCGTTGAGGTATGGTTTCATTATTGTGGAACGTCACTGGTGAGTCCCTCTATTGTAACGAAGAAAAAAACCCATCGAAATACGTAATTCAAAACCGCTGTGTGTGAGAAAATAAAATGCATTGAACCGCAACTGATTTCAGATTTGTTTTGGACCTTCCTCTCTAGGTCAATCCATCAGCATCGTCACCCCCTCCATCGCTGATGAAGATTGACTGAGTAGATTTAATCATCATAATCATGATCATCCTACAACACCCTTCAACAACCATATTTAGTAAACACAAGTAGCTGGCATAACACTCCGATTTCCCTTTTTTCACCTTCGCTTCTTTTCAAAACATTTCATTCATAACCATCTTCAGCGGATCGTGATACATTTTAACACCACATTAAAACCAATTTTGTCCCAATAAATCACCTTGTTATTTTCGGCTTCAGACAAGCTGTAGCATCGCGTCTCCAACCGTATTTTTATGCACTACTTACACCCTGACACACACTGAATGACACCCGCGAAACACACGACAGCTCCGTACAAACGCATCCGATACTCATTCTCTTCCATTTAGTCGATTTCAACGCGCATTTTCTTAATTTTATCTCCTACTTTTATCTTAATTTGCCTTTTTGTAAGTTTTTGCGTTTTCCTCCTCGTTTGGTTGGTACGTAACTACACTGGTTAACATTGGGGGATTAATTTATGCTTTTTCGACTTACCTTTTTATGTTTTCTCCTCCTCTCTTCCCTGCAACCAACTATCATACACTGGGTCGAAAAATTGTGTGCACGGATCAAATGTGCTCTTGGTTTTCTTGAGTTAATAATGCATGGGTCAAGACAATTTTTGGACCCACTGTACATACGGTATAAGGTGTTTGTCGCTCTTTCTTTCTCTGCTGCTTACCTTTCTTGGTATCACACATGTATGCATTGTATCATTTTAAAAACACCCGCAACGTTGTGTCATTTTTTAGTCATCACTAAGTGAAGTAGTCATCAGTTGGGATATTGGTTATTATCAATTATAAAGCCTCAGTTTTAACCAAACGTATTCCCTCCTACCTGTAGGCAACATTACCAGACTATCAACCAATCGAGAACTACCGCTCCGAGGACGATGAAGATCGCGACCTAGAGGATCCTAGATGGACCCCCGGCATCTACATTGACAACGATCTGTTGATGTACCTCACCGCTGCACGTTCGATCTCTGCGTTTCAGGGCATGTGCGAAGAGGATGGTTGCATGGCAGCTAGTCGCGACGATACTACAATTAACGCATTCGATGTTGTAAGTACCAACGGGCTTCTGACAGTATTGGATATCCTTCTTAAATCAAATCTCTAGTTACATGATTCTGGATACGACGCCGGTAAGGCACTAGAAGCACTGTTAAAGTGCCCAGTAACGAAGGGAATCGACAAAAAGTGGACCGAGGAGGAAACCAAGCGCTTCATCAAGGGTCTGCGTCAATTTGGGAAGAATTTTTTTCGCATTCACAAGGATCTACTGCCACATAGAACTACGGTATGATTACTTACATATAATGCTATCCTTCTATTTTATACACTCTAACCCTTGCGTAGCCCGAACTAGTGGAATTCTACTACTTGTGGAAAAAGACACCCGGTGCCAACAATAACCGGCCACACCGGCGACGTCGCGCCGGATCGCTACGTCGACGCAACACGCGTACCAACAGTAATGCTAGCAGCAACAATACGCCGCCAAACAGTAACAAACCAGAAGCTACACCAGAACCGGCCGTGACGGAGTCATCCCGGCCATCACCGATCTCCAAGGAGGAGAACAGTTCCGTAACCGAGGACGATATCAGCGAGTGCGACTCGGATTCCAGTGCCACCAAGGCAATCAAGGAAAGTGCCGCGGCAGCCGTAGCACAAGCAGCAGCGGCCGCAGCAGCAGCAGTAGCAGCAGCAGCAGCAGCAGCAGCCCGCCGCCGGTGCCACAACGACACCTACTACGACGCCGACGACGGCCGCAGCAGCAGGCGCAGCAACGGCTACAGCAACACAGGCAGTAGCAACAGCAGCAGCTGCTGGGGCAGCAGGAGGAGGAGGAGGAGAACCGGGTGAGGATTCTCCTTCGAGGATGAGAACGCGTCAGAAACCGACGGCGAAGGAGCAGCAACAGCAACAGCAGGCCAACGCCAACAACAATACCAGTGGCAAGCGTCCCAAGCGGGGCGGTACAGAAACACCGGACACTATTGACAGCCCGAAGACACCCAGCAAGAAGGAGGATTCGGGTGGGAAAGGACAGAAGACGAAAGCCAAAACGGATACACCAAACAAGGGCAAGAAGCGGGCCAATGAGTTGGATCCGGATGGAAATGATGAAAAAGATGGTCAGAAACGGAAACGATCTGATGTGAGTATTTTGAAAGTTCCTTAAAATTGACGACCCACTAATCCATTTGACATTTTTGTTTTCCTCTACAGAGTCCCACAGATAGCATCACCACAGACAGCCGACCCGGATCGGTGTTGGATGAGGCTGAATCGAACAGCGAAGCCGCTACCGAAGTCAGTATCAATGTCAGTGCCGCCGCGGCTACTCCAACGGCACCGTCGGCCAAGGAGCTGGAGGAAAAGGATCCTCTCTCGCTTGGTCCAACTGCCGAACCGATGGTCACGGAATCGCCGGAAAGCAGTAATCCTGCAACGGCTGTCACCAAAACCGGCGACGATAAGGAAGAGGACGGTTCTGTCGTGGCAGCACCTGCCTCAGTTACGGCAGCTCTTCCAACTGCAGCCGACACTGCCAAACTTCCCGAAACGGAAGACATTACTCCACCTTCAACGGGTACATCAACTCCGGTAGCAACACCTGCTCCGGCTACAGTGCCAACGCCGGAAGAAGCCATGGCTGCCGTTCCTACCACAGTAGCCGAAGAGCCACCGGAGAAAGCTGCCGAGTCTTCTCCTACGGCACCGCCAATCCCACCTCCGGAAGCGGGTGCTGCTTCGGCAATCGCTGTTCCTCCTCCAGTACAAGCTCCTAATGAACAGGAGATGCTCTCTAAACTTGCCAATATGAAGCAAGAACTCAATCCTCAAAATGCTATGCCCACCGATTTCAACACAAAGGATGTGTTTATCAAAAAAGAACCGGGTGAGGAAACGTCTGAGAGTCAGCCGCCTGTGAATGAACAGCCACAGGACTTGAAACTTAAGATCGAGGTCAAATCGGAAGCTAAACTTATGAGGGATCCCGGAACACCCGGGCAAAGTGATGCTCCTTCTGAGAGTAAATACGATCCGGAGAACCTGACAATGAAGCCTGCCTACGAGAGTCACATAAAGTATGGTCCACCTGAGGACGGACTCAAGTACCACGGTGATATGAAATATCCTTCACAATCATCGGATGGTCCACTGAAATACGGCCAGGAGGAACCACTGGAATACGACATGAAGCGATTCATGGAACCCGGCAAATATCCTCCGCAAGATAGTGCACTGTCAATGAAAATTGGTCCACCTAGTGGTCCAGGAGGACCTTCCGAACTAAAAGGCTATCATCCGGATTTACAAGGCCTCAATATGAAATATCCTCCACCCGACGAACGCTCTAAGTTTGCTCCCTCCCCTGCCTCTGATAGTGGTAGTGCTGGAACGCAACCTGGCTTGCCACTTATGCCAAAGAGCCACTATCCGGATCAGCTGAGTATGCTCCGTCAACAGTACGATCCGAGCGGGATGATGAAGTTCGATCCAATGGGCAAATATCAAGGTCCACATTCATCGTACGGACCACCGGGAAGCCAACCGCCGTTGCAGCAAGGTCCACCAGGTGGCCATGGTCAGTTGGGTCAGCAACATCAGCAACAACCTCAAGACTTGAAATATCTTCCACCGGAATCGATGTCAGGTATGAAGACCAGCTTTTCAGCTGACAATCTAATGAAAAGTTCAACCTACTCGCCACATGCTGACCAAACTCCATTGGATGTTTCAGCGTCTTCTCGTCTAGCAATTACTCCGAATCAAGACAGCCAGGGTAGCAACAGTAACAACAGCAGCTCGCAGCCTCCAATGCACGGAAGTATAGCATCCCCTCAGTCTGTTCATCCTGGCATGCCTCCTTCCGGATATTCGGGTCATCCTGGCATTGTGAACCCGGGACTGATGTCAGGATCGCATCCCTCATTGATGGGATCGAATTCATCGCCAATACCTGTGTCTCAATCAAATCATCCCCCACCACCATTACAACCTGGAAATGGATCTCATCAACCGCCTCCTTCATCACATCCATCTCAAGGGCCACAGCCTCCTTCGTCGGGTCAACACCAGCAGCAGCAGCAGCAACATCAGCATCAACAGCATCAACAACATCAACAGCAGCAACATCAGCAACATCAGCAGCAACAACAACAACAACAGCCACCTCACATGTTACCAAATACCAGTTTACCATCGCACATGCCAAGCAGTCCGTATCTGTCCTCTTCCCACCGACAACCGCCACCACCCTCGGATGGTTCCCGCCTACAACCAAATACTCCCACATCAAGCTCAGCTACGACGCCAACCTCAACTGCCCCAGGCATGAGCTCCCAGTCCCCGGCACCGATGCGTCTTTCCGAACCTCCGCATCCTCGGGACCTTCCTCCCACGAGGGCTTCTCCCATCAATTCCCTGCTACAGGCAGTTCCACCACCACACGGCATGCTTTCACATCCTCTTCCACTGCATCTGGGTCATCCGGGCATGCAACTACCGCCTCATCATCCGGCGGCACATCTTGCTGGGCCCTTAGGCCATGCTGGTTTACTGTCGCATTCGCTGGGTGGACCTGGGGGAGCTATTCCGCTCCTTGGTGGACCAACTCCATCCGCACTTGGTAGTTTGATGGAAGTGGCAGGAGCAGGACGAAGATCACCTTCGGTATCAAACAATCCCTCTGGACATCATCCGCCAACGTCGCTTCATCAACCGAGCCCCTTAGCACAATCACCGTCGACTCCAACTGCTCCATCCAGTCTCAGTCGATCCAGTCCCAGCGTACAGCAACCTCCATCCGGCCCAGGCGGTTACCAATCATCCCATCATCATCGGTCCAGTTCACCGGCAAATTCCACCAGCTCCAGTCTAAGTCGAGCGAGCCCGATGCATCTAAGTCACCATCCATCGGGATCGTCAGCAGCAGCTGCTGCTGCTTCGTCCGCAGAACGGGATCGTCAAATTATGCGCCAACAATCACCGCACATGACTCCTCCGCCATCATCATCGGCATCGTCCTCACTCATCTCTAGCCCGTTAAGTAAATTGTACAGTCAGGCCGGCCAGCGGTCGCCACCTCCAAGTCATCCGTTCCGCCCGGGTGCATCACCGCCAGTCATCCGACACCCACAGATGCCACTGCCACTCTCCATGACTGGACCAATCCCAGGAATGCCTGGCTCAGTGATGCATCACTCGCAACCTTATCCACTTGTTCACCCATCTATGTACAGCCCGCATCATCACAATCCATTTTTCGCTCCGTACCCCTACGGGCCTGCTTATGGTCCTGGTTTCTCGTACATGAAACCGGCCGGGTCACCGTTAGATAATCCGATGCTACATCCAGGTCATCCTACAAGCATTCCTCCACCACGGCCCGAAGATTCGCAGATCCACGGCAATGCTGGTGACAAAAACAAATCCGGATCGAAACCTCCTCAAAACTCGTCTTCGTCGTCCTCTTCGCATTCTGGGTCGGGTTCCAAACCACCTGGCTCTGCACCTGGAGGACCAAACAACAATAGCAGTAGCCAAAGTAGTAGCGGTCCAGCTGGTGGACCGTCTCCAAGTAGTGGAGGACCACCGGGTGGTCCGCTTAGTGGGAGTCCATTCCAAGGTGGTCCCCATCATCCGTCGCCCTACCAGCCTGGTCCACATAATCCCTTCATCGAGAATCAGCTGCAAGTCAGTGGCAAAACCAGCCATATGGATGCCCTTCGAGCGCACGCTCATGCGGCTGCTGGTGGAGTAGGTCTTGGACCACCGCCGGGTCATCCTGGTCATCACCCCGGTCATGGACCGCCTCCGGGACACCACGGACCTCCACATCACCCGCATCCCAACGAACCGGTGCACATCGAAACGCTGGATATCGATCCGGACCCGGAGCCTCCGTCGCCGGTACATGATATGAACCGAGGGCCCAGTCCCGAAGCGAAGCCCGACGACACCGAGTGCCACCGATCACAATCTGCAATGTAAGTGTGTCCTTTTTTTCATGTGAACTGTGATCCCCCTAACACAATTCAATACATTTTCCAGATTTGTCCGCCGATGCGATCGAGGTGACTACAACTCCTGTTGCCGTACGGATCTGGAGTTCAAACCTACACCTGACTCCAAATTGGCCCGAAAACGGGAGGATAGGGATCGTAAGTTGGCCGAGAAGGAGAGGGAACGTAAAGCCCAGCAAGCACAACAACAACAACAGCAACAGCAGCAGGCAGCTCAAGCACAACAACAGCACCAACATCAACAGCAGCAAGCAGCAGCAGCGGCTGCGGCGGCACAAGCGGCTCAACAGCACGGGAAACCTCCCGGTGGTCCGGGATCCCTTGGCCCCGGTCCCGGTCCTGGTCATCCAGGACACCCTGGACATCCATCACAGCAGCAACCTTCAATGAAGCCGGATATCAAACCCTACCCGGATACACCGGCTCTGCGACAGCTGTCGGAGTACGCCCGGCCTCATGTCGGTTTCAGGTACGTTCGTTCAATGCTTCCAATTGGCCGATAACACACAGGAATAACATGACTGATTGTGCTTGACGACGGGCAATTTAACGGCTAGTTTTCGAACATTTGCTTGCTGACCAGTGTTTCTATCCAATTTCAAGAACAACCCAAGAGTGATAGGACTTCCTCGTGTGCATAATAATACCTACCTATAATAGAATTTGCGCTATCATGGCATTAACATAAATTACACCCTTGAATCGGTCACGCCTGCATCTATCGATGACATTTTCGTCAGAGATGGAAACAGAATGCTACTAACCCAAAATGACGATCAATTAATTACCTGTACTATCATCAAACATTGCCCCTATTCTCGCGTGTGCTTTTATCTGATCATGTATGATTATCTTGTTTTTTCTTTTTTCTTTCTTCTTTTCTCCTGATTTCCATCCGTACGGTTTATTTGTAGTCCTGTGGAAACGATGGTAGCACCACCATATCATCCACTTTATAATAGAGAAAGGTATAGAACTGCTACAAATTTTTCTGTTTTGTATTCAACTTTTCAATATTAACATCTGTTTTCTTTTCGTCCTGTTTGTTTTTTTTTTGGTTTTGTGTTTGTAACGTCACTTGCTTCTGTTGTTTCAACCTATATTCATTTTCATATTTGTTGTGACCTCATTGAATGGTTTAACAATTTCATTTTCAAATGTCATTTGATTTCATGTTTCCTATGGTTTATGTTTTGTTTCATTAATTTTTGTTTTTGTTCGAACAAAAGTCACCATCCTCATCCTCTGAATTGGTTGTTTCTCGCAGCAAAGCTTGCAACCCGTGGATCATGTTACAGTATGAGAAAAAAAACACTAACATTGTTGCATGATTCATTAGAAAGCCCCCTGAAAGCAAAGTGCTTGACCAAAAACCATATGCATAATATGCTCGATCAAAATTCATTCCATTCCTTTGCTCTACATCCATCCATGACCTTCTTTCCCTTGAAACAGTGGTGCAGCCGAAAGAGATTGGGTTGAGGGGGGGTGAGTTCAAATTCCATAGCCAATTGCCTCAAAAACCTTTTATTAAAGCCCATAAAGGTCCCGTAAAGTTTTGGCCAGATTTGGCGAGTTGCCACTACAGTCGGAAAGTCATCCAGTGGTACCGCGATAATAACGTAGATTTAATCGATAATAACATAAATCCACCCAACTGCCCGCAGTTCCGGCAAATGATTTGTATTGATATTCTTTCCTTAAAGTACAGTGAATAACCTTTGTTTTGATGAATCTTTTTGGAGATATGTTAATCAGCAGCGCAGGGAGTCTGGACTACCACCGTCCATGGTTTTGAACGGTGAAACCGCTTCCATTCCTCAGGATATTTGCCGCTTGTTTTCGAACAAGTTTGCCAGCATATTCACTGCCGATCGATATCAGTATTGAGATGATCTCCAATGCCGCATCGCAGCTCAAGTCATCCTTCAATCCTGGCCCAGATAGAGTTCCGTCAGTATTTCTAAGAAAACACAATTCCATTTTGCTGGCCCCCTTGCATCGTCTGTTCTAGATTTCCACATCTTCTGCTGTTGGGGGTAAAAACTCACTGCGGCCACTAATTGACCTATTGTGGTAAGACCCATTTCTTGTGCGCAGTTCATTTCTACATCTACCAGTATTTAGGACTGGAAATTGTTTTTTAGGCCTGCGTTATACCCCCGTCCGGAATAGCATCCATAATGAATGCTACTACCTTCTTGGGATTTATATTCCACCAGATATCTCGAGGTTGCATAATGCAACTCCCGAAATAACGTTTCCTCTTAATAATAAGAAAACTGCATTCACAAAGTAGATGCTCTGAGGATTCAGTTTCGAACCCACAGAGCCTTCTTCTTTAGCTTCATTAGGAGTTGTCGAGATGGGCAGTGGCCGGTTAATAAGCCTACATAGACACTAAATCCGCGCTTGCCGAGTTTCAGCAGTGCATTCGTGCTTTTCACGCTTGGAACAATGAATCTTTTTGACTGGTTTATTCCAGTTGAAGTGAGCAAATTTGCTCCTACAGCCTGTTTCTACAAGTTTCAAAGCTCCATCGATAATGCACTTGAGGATACTCCACAGAAAGGTTCTGGTCCATAGAAGCTGCTCAGAGACCCCTCCCTAGCAAGTTGGTCAGCAACTTCGTTGCCTACAATGTTACTATGACCTGGTACCCAGAATTGGAGGACCCTATTCTTTGACGCCAGTTCTTTTAGTAATTCAATGCATTCCCACGCAAGCTTGGAATAGCACTCAAATGCGCTGATAGCTTTCAAAGCCGCCTAGCTTTCTCGTGAAGATCCATATATTGGCGTGTCTGTATTTCCATTTAAGACAGATGGCAGCACATTCTAAGATTGCTTGAATTTTGGCTTGAAATACCGTAGGCCATTTACCCATTGGTATGGTGAGTTTAGTCCATACACTCCAGCCCCAGTTCTATCACCCATTTTAGAACCGTCTGCGTAAAATACAATAGGTCCTGGTGAAACTGTTGGCCTACCAGATTCCCACGTGTTTCTAAGATGGGTTTTTGTTACATCCAGTCTTCATTTTGTGTCACCAACGGATTTATGTTGGCATTTTTTATCCTGTCAGGGCACCCTTAAAGTCTTTTTGTACCTTTTATGTTTAGGACACTTTTTACTGCCTCTACCTGTACAAATTTATGCAAGGGTAACAGATGCATTATGGCATCCAGAGTGATAGTGGGTGTACTTCGAATTTTGTTTGTGACCATTGTAGAAGCTTCTTCTAGTTGTTCTGCTGTTCTTATATTTTCGCCCAGTAAGAATTTGTTTATAGAGATCCCAGTTGGTGTTCCTGAGGTCTCTATAGAATTCCCTCAGTTCTTTTCCCTTCTCTATTGAGAAGGTGATATGTCTATGGTCTGAGAGTGATTCCTCGTCGGATACTTCCCAAGAGAAAATCCTATCCGTTAGTATTTGACTAAAACTTGTCAGATCAAGTACTTCTTGTCGCCTCGAGCTAACAAAAGTTGGTTTGTTCCCCATATTGCATATCTAAATGTTATTAGCAGAAATATATTCTAAAAGGGACTCACCTCGTTTGTTGACATCACTACTTCCTCACACAGTGTGGTGAGTGTTGGCGTCGCAGCCGATGATGAACTGGTCATTTCGCTGACTGCCGCCGTTGACAAACTCGATGATCAGGGACGGTAGAGTTTCTTCTGCATCACCAGGAAAGTAAGCTGATACTACGTTTACTATAGACTTACCCCTGACTGTTGGAACCTCTATCCTGATGGCTACGATGTCTCTCTTGATGAATTCTGTAATGGGAGTAAAATTAATCCTTCCTCTTACTAGGATAGCCGCATTCGGGGAGGGATGGCTATCATCATGGAGTAACTCACATTTTGGGACTGAGATTCCCAGCACTCTATGATTGTTGACCCACGGTTCCTGTACTAACGCCAGGTCGAGGTCTAGCAGTTCCTTTTTGGGGCTCAGTACTCGACGGTGTCTGACGTTCATCACTGGTACTTACTCTGCTTGGCCCAGGGTCTTGTTGCTCCTGGTCCACAGAAGGGCCCATTTGCGTATTCCCTGGGATTTTTACAGGTGCCATACCAGCAACTTCCGTCTCCACCGTTCTCGCCTGCTCCTTTTTGTCGCCTGCTCCTCCTTTATTACTGTCGCGCTGGTCGGTCCTGCCTTTCTTCACCCGACGTAGTTTGGCAGTGTGATACAAGTAGTTGATCCTGAATCCCCACCTTATCACCTTTTGCATGGACTCATCGTTCGTCGTGAGAACCAATTCGACGTCGTTCCCATTGGGGATAGTCCTCTGGAGAACTCTCCAAGATTCCGTACTCAGGTCGTTCTGGGTCTCTATGAATGCCATTATCTCCTCATTGGATTTTGTGGCGCTTTTTGGCAGCTAGGCTACCATGATTTCCGATCTCGGAATATCCTTTTCGTCAACCGCTAAGAACTCTCCCTCGCACACTTGTATGCTGGGAGTTATGTTCTTTAACCAGTCCGCTGTGATCATGACAGTTGATTCAGGAAGCCTATTGTTATTATGCAGCCTCTGAAGATCGGTTTTACTGCTGTTCCCACTTCTCAACTATTTTATTGATTATGGTGTCTTGGACCAAAATCAGTTGTTGTGTTGTGTTGTTATTCCCGGACCCTTGGTTGTTTCGGTGTAGCCGGCTGTTCACCGAAGTAACGTTGGAAGGCTTGCTGCCGGCCTTGTGTAGCCCCCGTCGGCGTGAATGCCTCCTTCGTTTTATTTGGGTTTGGTTTACCTTCCCCAGTAGATACATCAGCTCTGGACCTTTTCGCTGATTCTGGCTGCGAAGTCTCACTTGGTTTTTGTGCAAGGCGATAGGCCTCCTCCTTGCCGTAGCCTTGATCCAACAGCTTTTTAGACGCTTTTTTTCCGGCTCCACTCAGCTTAACCCGGTCTGGGTTCTGAGGTTCGCATGTTTTAGCCGCAGCTGATTTGATAGTGACGTTTACTCCATCGTTCTCGCCACTATCTTCCATCTCGGAGGTTTTTGGTGTGTCCAGGTTGATTGATGGACAGGTGGACATGCTTTCCAGTGATTTGCTGTCTAACTGGGCTTCGATTTGCTCCAGAGAGTCTCCCTGGTCTGTGTCTATCTTTTCCGGCTGAGAGAGGCAGTCGGTACCTTTTGTTACTTTGTTTACGCAGTTACGCAGTTTATTACGGAAAATATGGCCGAAAGGGCGCAAACGAACGTCAGCTATACAGGCCTTTCAGCAGCTTTTGACAAGCTCAACCACGACATCGCTATCGCAAAATTACACAAGCTTGGAGTAAATTGAAGTCTCTTGCAATGGTTTCGCTCCTACCTCTCTGACCGTCTGCTGACAGTTAAGGAATATCTCAAGGGAGTCATTTAAGGCCGCTGGTCTTCTTCCTGTACTTGAATGCTTTAAACCTAGCCCTCGTAGGCCCCCGTATTTCGAATGCCGATGACCTGGAGATTTTTTGTACGAATCCAGTCTATCAACGATTGTCATCTCCTACAACAGCAGCTACAAATCCTTGCTCACTGGTGCAGCCTCAACCGTATGGTGGTTAATCCGGAGAAGTGTTCGGTGATCACTTTCTCTAGAAAAAAGGAGCCGATTCTCTTCGACTAATAGCTTCAAGGCACGGTAATCAAACGTGTGACTTACGTAAAAGATCTAGAAGTTATTCTGAGTTCTCAGTTGTCGTACAAGTTTCACATCTCGTACATCGTGGACAAGGCGTCAAGAGCTCTAGGCTTTATTTTTCGGTTGGATAAAGACTTCTCCGATATTTACTGCTTGAAGTCCCCTTATTGTTCCTTGGTGCGATCGATTCTGGAGTATTGCTGTGCCGTTCTGCCATCAAATGGATATCTGAAGAATTTTCACACTTCCAGAATCAAAAAATAGACATTCTTGATCCTGGCGTGTATATTTTTTGTAATACGAGGCTAAAGTATATTTTCTATAATACAAAACGACCTCACAAAGTTCCTTATCCAATGCAGAAAAGCTCGTCCGCGGGTGCGGGGCTAAGCACTAATAAACAAGAAATTGGGAAAAACTACCGATGCACGAAACAAGGTCACAACACACTTTGAGTCGGAATAGATTAAATTCACAATGTCTCACGCATGGCACTAGGATATTTATAATTTAACTTTTTATTCTGATCGAATGAATTTTTTTTTTTCGCGAAAACAGCGCAACAAAAGCAAAACACGACAACTTCAAAGCACGGCTTGCTGCGATCTGCTTCAACCAACCTGAAGACTTACACCGAAAGTTTTGTTGTTCATAACATCTACAATTTTTCTTTCATTTCATTGATGCTTCTTGCTGGGAATGTCTCTCACCTGACATCTTTTTTCTGAATCATGTTCCTAGAAAATCGATTCTGTGTTTTTTCCTAATCCCACGGGTAATTTCTACTGTTTTCAAATTTGTTAAATCTCTTTCCCCCCTCGAAAATCTTACCAAGGCATCGCCACTGCTTCTCACTCATCTTGGGTTTTCCTTCTTCTTTTGTCTTTTCCCTAGTGCGTTGTACCGGGGAAGATGGTTTCTGTTTTGTGTTGTGTTTCCTTTTTTATAATTGTTATATTGAACCATTATTCTGACATTGAAAAATGATATTGATCGAGTTTTGGCGATTCTCTACGATTAACAGGGACATCTTTTTTAGGGAGTTTGACGAGCTGAAACAACAACAAGCCATGAACCAGTCCCGGTTAGAACCACACTGGATGGAGTACTATCGGATGAGGTGAGACCCGTTGGACGGATGTTCCCGGCACGATATATTTGAATAAGTAATTACACAAACTATTTTTAACTTTACAGAGGGATGCACCCGTCGCAGTTTCCAGCACTGTATGGCAATCCGGCCGCCTTAGCACAGCTTGAACGGGAACGAATAGGTAAGCTTTCAAGGAAATTTAATTTATACCTTTAAATGTTATATTCTTTCACTCTCTTTTTTTTCCTTTGGTGTCAATTCTAACATCAAAATCTTTACTTCTGTGATGTAATGTGTGGTACCTGCCGAAACACGTATAAACTGAACCATACAAAAACACGCTTCAACAAATTTAACGTGAAAACTTAACCAAACTAAAACAATATGTCATTTATCGAAAAATACAATCATATTGATTGACAACCTGGCAAAACCGACCTAAATCGAATATGGGGTTGCTAAAATAAAACATAACACATAAAAACATCCCCGCCAAATAAACCGCATCCGGTTGTTGTCGTCTGACGTGGCTTGCTTCTCCGTGTGTGTGATGCGGATCGTGGCGATCCAAACTATGGCCACCTTTTTTCAATTCTAATCTACCCAACCGTACCGAACCGTACACGCACAATATAAATAAAAACAAAAACAAACAAACTTCCAATCAGGCCTGCTGTCACATCCCATTGGGCTAGATCCGGCCGAACAAATGGTACGTATTAGCAACCATTTAGTCCCATACTTTCTGAACTGTTGACCTTCCATTGATAAAAGCAAAAGTAAAAATAATCTTCTTTCAAGAACAAAAAAAAACCCACCATCCCTGTGTACACTATTGTTTCGTTATGTGGTTATCGTCTGTTCACTTGTTACAGTTGCGCTTGGCCGGTGAATACCACGCTCACTCCCATACGCACTTGCATTTGCACTCGCAGCAGCAGCAAGACACGGCGGCGGCAGCGGCGGCGGCCGGTTTCCAACTACCACGTGAGTTTGTATTCAAAGGATCATACTTTGCTCTTTCTCGATACAAGCACCACCCATAACCACCACCATTCTCATCTGCTACCACCCACCGAGTCATCTGTGTCTGTATAGTTTAAAGTTCATCATTAAGTGTCTATCCCTAATCGCTTGGTACCCACCGAGCCATTTGCTCATCATTCGGTCCTACCCTTTCTGTGTGGTCCCTGTGATAAGATTTTGTTCAATCTGTTCCATCTCATCATTAGCGTCTGATTTACTTGTTTTGAGTTTCGTTTTCCATAACCCCCACTGAACACTGAGGACGACAACACCGACCCGGACAAACTTTGCTCATTGATCATCGATCGTTGTGTTGTGTGGAAATTTTAATAATGGAACTTGGCATTAAGAGCTAGTAAAATAAGTTTAGGCATCTATACTACCGTACCCATAATTGGCCCATGTTTTGTGGGATTCCCTTTATACATGGGGCAGTAATGCTTATAACGGCAGTATGAATCACCAAAGGAAATTTGATGGCATCATCAGTGGTACTTAGTTCACTGAGTTCCCATATTATTTCCATAACATTTTACATTTTTCATTACGACCAAATTGAACACTCGCAAAAGTGAACCGTCAAGAATGAAAATCCGGAGCAATTTGCGATTAGGGCGTACATGAAAAATGTAAACAAAATGATTTTTCAATACAATGCATAATTATTACCACTAAATCATGAATTTTGAACTTTTTGTCCTGATGTGCTTTAATTTCGTTAATTTAATATTGTTTTCGCAAAGGGCGTAGAGTTATTTAATTATCAAAACAATTTACTTTGCGGTTTACGCCATATTTATTGTTGACAAAGTGAAGGGCGTAATTTAAATTAAAACATAAACTTAAACATAAACATAAACTTAAACTTAAACATAAACATAAAAAACGCATCGCGTTGGTTTGTGCGCTCCCATAAGCTGCCATGTAATCTCACAGCGGCGATTTTTCCACCGCGATTTCGCTGCCGCGGTGGCAAAAAATTGCTGCAGTTTGGTGGAGCCTTCATTTGTACGGCAGCGGAGCTGGTGCAGAGGCAGCTGATGGTCACGTAGCAGCTGGTGGTGGTAAGTAGCAAGGCTCTCCCAAACAGCGATCATCGCGATGAGGCAAAATGGCGGATTATGAGGGCGCACAATCGCGTCGGTTTTGTGCAAGCCGCCATCTTACCTCTTCGTGGCGATTGTTTCGCCGCGACTTCGAAAACGCTGCAGTTTGGTGGAGCCTTGAAGCAGCTCCCTGCGACCAGATCCCAGCGACCAGCTCCCAGCGACCGGCTCCCAGCGACCAGCTCCCTGCGCTCCCTCCGCACAGCTTCAATGCTGCCAAATGACTGAGGCAAAATTTTCCTTAGTGTTCGTTTTATGCCGTTCTCAGCTGCGTGCGAGACGTACATGGAAAGCCGAATGACATGATTGGTTAAAGTCCCTCTCTAACACAAAGAAGAAGAAGATGATGCAAGACGTTCCTTGCTTCGATTTGAAATCTGTGATAGGAAATTTGGTAAATTTACTCTGCAAAATGACATTATAAGACATCACCTTATATTTGCGTTATTTTCAATAGTTTACTATTGATTGAGAAAAATGTTTGACAATTAAATTGGAGCGCGGTAAAATTTCCGACCGATTGAAGAAGAAATCATGTAAATCTATCGTGGATTATTTGAGTTATTCGCGTACAAAACGTACGGTTTCTCGTGACGGTCGCAAAATTTTAGATTTTCATTTGACACCCTACCCTTGCCGTAAGACGTAGTCTACGTCAAAAAAAAAAACATTTTTTTATGCAAACCGTATGATGCAGATGTCTCCTGAATAGCACAGGGGTGGAGCATTCCCCAAAGGGAGCGTTCATTAATTATTTCACGCAAAAAAGGACCATTTTCAAAACCTTCCCCCTTTGTCATGTTTTTTTATGGACCTTAAATTGTGTGTAAAGCTTATCACAATTCCCAAAGCTCCCTTCCATTAAAGCATGACATTATTTATGAGCGACCCATCCATTGCTATTTTTCAGTAGTTCACCATAATATTAGACAAACAGGAATACTTCTTTCGTATGCGGTGTCAGTACCTCAGAAATAGTGAATGGAAAATTATGATTTATGGATATTAAATACATTTACATTTAAAACAGATGAGTATAAAGGTTATTTCTGGCCTATAGACAAAATTCCAGCTAACTAATTCACGGTAAAATTGAAGGACTAGCCTCCAAACACGACCATTGTATGTATGGAAATCGGGCTTTGGTCTTATTGTATTGTCCGTCGCTGTGTAAACTGTTGGTGGTGTGTGGGCCTCAACATTTTGCAGTAGGCGACTGTTTTGCGAAAAATGTACATTTACCACTGGGTATGATTCCCAAGAAAGGGCAAGAACAAGGTCATTGGCATTAAGAACATGAGCACTAATACTCCTGGTCTGATAACATCGTTATGATTATAGCGCCATTACTCGCTTTCTAAAAAAAAGAAAAACAGCCATGCAAGACAGGCGTTGAACAAGGTTTCGACAGTTGAAATGTGCATAAATAGTCTGGTACTAGCGACCACATATGTTACTTTTTCGAGGTCCCAAGTTCACTTATTGAGGGTCCGCGTGAAGAAAGCCAACCTACGCAGATCCAGTTTGCTTGTGTGCCGATTTCCCGGAAAATACCGCAGAATACTAGCTAACAAGCACAGGTTCTCATAACGCAAACGTATGAATCCATTCTTTCGGTGTTGGATAACATCTTTCGGCAAAATATGGGGGTAATCTATATTTGGGAGCGTCATGAAAATGGTCAGCTTTTGAACGTTAATTACTCAAATATTCCTCGTTAAAATTTCTTAATTCTTGCATCAATCATTTGGAAATCTCGATACGCATCTTCTGAAAGGTCTTATGGTTACGTTATTCATAATTTATTCACCAAAAGAAAAACTGCGTTTCCCTATCACAGTTTTCATAATCAAGCATATGCTTCATTTGCTCGGCTGTTTTCTTTCGGGTTTTCTTTCTCAAATGGGTAGAGCTATCAGGAAATGATTAAGTACCTACCACTACTTGCGTGCTTACATAAGTGTGAATGGCAACAATGCAAGTCTTCTTTGATGATTCTTCGCATGGTTTTGTTCAGAAATGTTGACTTTCTTAGTGAGTTTCCTGATGAAACGTTCCAGTTTACGAGGAATTTTGGTGGGGACCGATTCGATCATGTTTGGCTTACGTGCAAACTGCACACCTTTACTTCCCGGCTTCCGCTGCTTGGGGCCATCTTAAAGAGATGAATTTTTGAAGCGATAATATGTTGGCCAAATAACAACCTATCAACTAGGCAATCTCCTTCAGTGTATTTTGGACGAGCCGCAAACTCGTAATCACATCTTTTGCGTACATTTTCATAAAATGCAGCACTTGAAAGTAAACATAAAAAATACTCTGTCAACAGAAATAAGTCATTAGTTAAACAAGTTAACCCAATATTAAAGGTGTAAACATTTGTGCATTTTTTTCGGCTACACCTGTTAACCAATACGCCGGAGTTGCCCCGTACAATTAATAACTGCTGAAGTAGTCTGCAGTCTGTTGACTTCCAACCTAGTGTTCCAGATACATTTTTCCTGTTAATTATGACAAGCTAATTATGATAAGAAATATTCTATAAAACATTGTCTACGCCTAAATAAAATGTGAGTACATCTCGTTGAAGAGACAGGAAAAAAAACCAGCAGGAAACAACTTTTCCCGAGTGATGCTGACAGCAAACTCACTCCATTGTCATTACGCATAATACGGTTGTGACTTTATTTTACCATTCCTTATAACCCGTTCACACTACAACCTATATTACTTGATATAACTTGTCTTGATATCAACATTTATACACCTAGTTTTCATTGGAAATAATATGTACATATGATATCAAACTTAGGTCTTCCATTTCATAATGATTTATTGTATTAGATAATATCTTTTCAGGACATTCTCAGATTAATAATGGGGGTAATCTCTAAAGTATTCTACGCGCTCGAGTGGTTTTGAAATTGACGACAAACTATGCCTAAGGTATAGGATCCGAGGATAAATCATGTTGCTATGTGGCAACGTTGAAAGTGAGCCGCATAACGGCATCGCTTTCCTCTTCCACTGCTTTGACGAATGTTTTAAACATATAAACAGTTTTATAAGTAGTCATTATTTGAAGTCTCATAGTGTAGTCGTCAAATTCATAGGTGTTCTAGTTTGGATGTCAAGGGTTCGATTCCCGATGCAGTCGAATGACTTTTCGGGTAAAAAATTTGCTCAACTGCCTTGGAGCATACGCGTACCATTGTGTTTGCCACAACCTACACGATTTGATACCAACGAATGGCAAAGAAAACACTCATTTAAGAACTCAATCAAGAGACAAATAAAGCCAGGGAAGTAAATTAGTAGGCATTATCAGAGTCACTTTTGTAACCTGTGAGATGTCACTGATTCCATTCCGTTCCATTCCTGCCCCAAGAGTCATAATCAAAACAAATAACCAGAAAAACATAAACAAACATTCCGCTCTCTTTATTCGAATGCTGATTGCGTGTTTGCATAATAACATTGCCCAATGTCCATTACGCCTAATGAAAATTATGCCTAACATCCATTATGTCTAACGTCCGTACGCCCAATGTACTTACACCAATTTTGGGATATACTACTTTTAATGAATGTTTTTTTCTATCCCTCAGAACGTTTACAATACCAATATTTAGAAGAATTCATCGCTAAAAACTGCAAGTATTCAATTTACCACCTAAAATTACCATAACATGCTAGGTCCTGCCGGTTTTTTTTTTCTCGGTATTGGAGTTACATTGTCTAGGGTCTAATCTCTGTGATCCCAAGAATGCATTATTTGATATCTAGGTTCTTGTTGAAACATTGTCGATTGATAGTAAAGCGTAAACGAGGGTTTAAAATCCAGAAAAGACACCGCATTTTACCACAGGGTAATCGCAAAACCTTGTGGTAGTTCAATGTCAACCGGACCAAGTGTCGGTTGAAAGCCGCTGGTATTTAAATATTTACTTTTTAATGAATTCATGTCTAACCGACGATAGATGGGTAACATGTGCATATCAGTTGCGGAAGGAATGTATTATTTATTCTTGAATCAACTTTGCTTCATCAGTTTGGTTTTTGAATCTTAGTCGGTGGCTTATGGAAAACATCATCACAAAGACATTATATTTTGACGAATGTTTTTGAACGATTTGTGATCGTCCTGGATTTAAAATAAATATTGCCAGAAATCAAGCTCAAGTGAAGAAAAGTTGTTGTTAAGTGCTCCTGGAAATATCAAACATGAAGCCTTATTTCATGTCTTAGGAGCATCTAGTCAAAGAAGGTTAAGTGATGCTCTTTTTTAATAATTAACTTTAGTCCTAGCTGAAAGGCGCGACATGTAACGAAATAGGTTTCGAGCATCTTTTCTAGGACCTAAAAAATCGCCTTCGAACAAATACATGTCAGCTTCTCTAACGATAGCCTGGTGGCGTAGTGCCGCATAACCGAAACAAATGTTAACGAACACTACGAAATACCCGGTTCACTGGAACCGCTCTTCGCACAGTCACTTCCAGTTCACTTCCAATCAATGAATCAATGTTTGATTTGAATATTTTGTATCGAATACTGAACAACATGTTTGTTTTCGCGAAAACGACGGACCCAAAGAAAAACACGTCAATTCATAAGCACGGCTAGCTGGGATCAGTCGCTTTCAGACACACTTACTAGGTTTACTCCGTGGCCTCCTTCCGTAATGGTAAAATGTCAAGTCCAGCCAAAGCAGCAGGGAACCATCGTGTTACATTAGGAAAATCATCAAAGACACCCGGTCACGTAAAATTCCTGGTTCACGGTCCCGGTTGCAATGAATATCTTTCTTCGTAGCCTCAAACGCATATTGCTTTCCAAACCAGATATTTGATAGCGAAATTCGACAGTTTCGTATTAAATTCCAGCCCATAAACTGGTTTCAATTCTGCCTGACGTTGAGATTTCGCCATCCATTACCAGGCAATCAAACTTGACCAGCATCTTCGAGTTTAGTTTATTGTCGCGATTCCGTGACGCAACCTCTTTATAAACCGACAGTCTGGCTCGCTTGTTTGCTCGTGGCATGATTTAGACGACATACCCAGTTTATTTGCGACATCCCGAACGGAGTCGTTGAGGTTCCCTTGAATTCATTGACCACTCTTTTTGGCGTCGCTGCGGTTTTTGGTATTGATCCAGGCTTCCATGCTGTCGACAAACGTTCCTTGAACACTGTTATTAAGGTGAAACTGAAGGCAATCGTTCTTCCATATGATTCATAGGTTAGGTTAATTATCACTTCACGATTTTTGGGACTAAAAATCACAAACAAAACTAAACAAACAGAGTTCCAATTGCTAACCAATGGATGCTGCAGTGGAGTGAACGATTCTTTAAAATTTCACGCCTGAAGTCCTAATAGCATTTGAGGTTTGTGCTCAGAAAATCTCGAAGTGATAGGGACTTGATTCCGTGTGTTCTTAAGTTAGCGACAGTTAACGGGGCATAACTAACAAATGAGAATGATTTTAACTCTCTCATACCAAACCACAAACGTGCACAGAGAAAAAAGAGATTTTGTGAATCAATGCTCTCTGTCTCCCCATCAAAATCGCATGTTTTGTTTTGTTCCAACTTGATCAGTCGTGCTCAAAATACCGTCGAAGCAAGAAGCATTACACGAGCGGATTGTACAGTTCTATCAAACGAACATAAATCACGGGAATAAGTTCACTGTGAACCCTTTTTCCAACCGAGTATATTCCAGTTTCAACCATCTATCGTATCCTGGCATCCTCAGGGACAGCTCGTAGGAGTGGTAGTGGGAGACCGGCTAAATTAATGGACAAGAACGGGCTTAGATTGCTCCATAGTACTTTGAACAACAAGGCTTCGATTAGTAAATCTGATGAAGCAAACAAGTTCAAGACTACGCAACCTTACATCTGCAAGATGTTGAGGAAGATATGGATAGTCTGCCACAAGAAATCAAGAGTACCAGAATACACATAGCAACAGATATCAACCGTAAAATCCCAAATGCCGCTGGACCCGAAATATAAGTTTAAGCATTTGAGTTTGAGCAGAAGGTGATGCTCGTTATTGCCATATCTGAGAGAGGAATTTTCAAGCCATGGTTCAAGCCCAGTGTTTTGGCTATTAATCAAGAAGTGTTTAGGTGATGTTGATGTGTTTACACGGCTAGTCTAATTAGTATTGAAATTTTTGCTTCAGAAAAACGTATGATTTTAAAAAGGCAATTTTGCCCAGCTCGATCCACAAAGCGTTTTATGAAAAAGTCATGCAAGTGTTTGCGAGCGACTGGTAGCACACAGATTGCTCGAAATCAATCATTTGTCTTCATCTATGTACCGCTTGATGCCTCGACCAATCGAAGCAACCGTAAGGTATTTATTCAGTTACCCTCAACTAAACAGGAAGTCGCACCGCTGTCGGCCGCGTTTCGAATCTCGTCGTCGAATTTCGATTGTTGTTTTTTTTTTCTTTATTAAAGGGCGATACGGTCAAAATTTGGTCAATATCAACTTGACGTATTTCTTTCAATTTTGCATTTAAAAAACCTGAACACCCCTCATTTTGAAGGTGTGTGTGTGTGTAGAATGTTGCTCCTATTTTGATTTTGGAATTCACTCTTCAGTTGTCAAAATGCCGTCCAAGCAAGAAGAGCAGCGTATCAAAATTTTGCTCGCGCATCGCGAAAATCCGAGCTACTCGCACGCAAAGTTGGCAAAATCGCTAAAAGTTGCCAAATCAACCGTTACAAATGTAATTAAAGTGTTTGGGGAACGTTTGTCGACAGCCAGGAAGTCTGGATCGGGAGGAAATCGAAAACCGGAAGCCGCTGAGACGACAAAGAGAGTTGCCGGTAGTTTCAAGCGAAACCCTAACCTATCTCTCCGAGATGCCGCAAATAAGCTGGGTGTATCGTCTACAACCGTGCATCGAGCCAAAAAACGAGCCGGACTATCGACTTACAAGAAGGTAGTGACTCCAAATCGTGATGATAAACAAAATACGACGGCCAAAGCGCGATCCCGGAGGCTGTACACGACGATGCTGACGAAGTTTGACTGCGTGGTAATGGACGACGAAACCTACGTCAAAGCCGACTACAAGCAGCTTCCGGGACAGGAGTTTTATACGGCAAAAGGAAGGGCAAAGGTAGCATATATTTTCAAGCACACGAAACTGTCAAAGTTCGCAAAGAAATATCTGGTTTGGCAAGCCATCTGTACCTGTGGCTTGAAAAGCAGCATTTTCATAGCTTCCGGAACTGTCAACCAAGAAATTTACGTGAAAGAGTGTTTGAATAAACGTCTGCTGCCTTTCCTGAAGAAACACGGTTGTTCCGTACTGTTTTGGCCGGATTTGGCATCTTGCCATTACGGTAAAAAGGCCATGGAGTGGTACGCCGCCAACAACGTGCAGGTGGTTCCCAAGGACAAGAACCCTCCCAACACGCCAGAGCTCCGCCCAATTGAGAAATACTGGGCTATTGTCAAGCGGAACCTAAAGAAGACCAAAAAAACTGCTAAGGACGAGCAGCAGTTCAAGGCAAACTGGCTTTCTGCGGCGAAGAAGGTGGACAAGGTGGCTGTACAAAATCTGATGGCAGGGGTCAAGCGTAAGGCCCGGCAATTCGGATTTGGAAAAGCGGAAGCCTAACTGAATATTTTTCCTGAATTTTATACTAATTGAACTTGAAAAAGAAATTTAATTTGATTTTTTAAATAAACGATTTCACCGATTTACACGCGTTTTCCCTTGACCAAATTTTGACCGTATCACCCTTTATGCGTTTTATGAAATAAACTAGCCATGCAAGTTAGGGCGAGCGACATATTGGTCGAAAAACATATTCATTTGTGTTTATCGTATCGCTTAGTGTCTCGATAATCGAAGCAACTGTCAGCAACTATTTGAGGGTTGATATCTCAGTAGTTTCTCCAAACATTTTCGAAATGTTTGCCTCAATTGATCGGAAATATTTCTACAAGTCGATTCTAATAATGAAAGCTATTGGTTTTCTATATTAAACCATTGAAATTAACGCAAATATAAGGTGATGTCTTATAATTTCGTTTTGCAGAGTAAAAATACAAAATTTCAAGTATTTCCCTTTCACAGACTTCAAATGTGAGTAAGGGATATCTCAATCTCATATGCAGCAGAGAACGATATATAAGGGGGACACGGCTCGGCAGCCATGAAACTGTTCAGCGCGGCCATGACCCAGTATTGAATTGGCAGCTGGCGTTGACAAGTACCCTGGAGGGTTCACTGGCGAGTAACCATTGGATAGGTAGCTGATGGCACTATCGCCATTGTCTAGGCAATCATTGTTTATGCGGTCGGTTAATTAAGCCTGTGGTTTTTTTTTGTTGCCAGCTGGTTGGCGCAACCACGAGTGAAATAATTGTGATCTAGTAGTAGCAGCCATCTTTCGGTAAGACGGTTGACTAGTATGAATGGCTTATGCCAGCCACCATCATCATCGCTTTGTGTAATGTGTGAAGAAAACGCATTACCTTGCAACATTATAATGATCAGCTACTAGTAATTAGCAGGTAATTGATAAGAATTATCTGCTTACATCTGTTGCAAATATGACGCTAGTATTGCTGGCTGATGAAATGTCGCCCAATATTAGAAAAAATGTGAACGGACGACAGGTCCAAAAAAGATCGATGAAATTCGTTTTAAAATGATCAATTTGATTTTCTCAGCTAAAGAGTAGTTGTTTTGGGATGGAATATATCTAAATACCGTTTCAAATTATTATCAATTCGAAGCCAGCGGTGGCTAAAAAAGTCTCAGCTTTCCTTTCATCGAAATTCTAAATCTTTTGTACAATTTCAAACACGGCTCGGAAATTTAAACGGTCTTTTTGTTATTCCAGAGCGCAAATATAAAGCAAGTTTTTGCCAAGAGCTGCAAGCCAAATAGAAATTTTATAAATGGCGATCATCACGAAATATTGAAACAAATGATTACAACATTTATTCAACATTGCTACGTCACCTTCGCGTACAACCTCATTGGGCTGCCCCTTGTAGTTTTTTTTTCTTTTGTGAGCTATCAACCGATCATCACTCAAATCGCACACTACACATGAACTACACCACCTCACGCACACATCGAATTATTCGAAGCAAATTGATGTGTTCCATTTTTGCCCACAGCCAATGTTGCCTGTTTTCTCCCACTCACGATCTATAGCCACAGAGAACAGACATCCAAGCTTGAGTACCCTCCGTGTGTAAATTTTTGTAACTGCCATTTTAAAATATCTGCTCAATTTTAGTTTGCCAAAACATAGACTAGACTTAAAAATTGACACACTAACTTGGAAAAAAAAAAGTTCTACCTGGATGTCTGTTCTCTGTGCTATAGCGTAAAATAAAATATCTTGTGATTTTTTTTATTATGGGTGTAGTACTAATTGAAATCCATGTAAAGCATTGTTCGTTTTGTTAACCTTCGCTAGGCTTAGTTTAATTTTGAGTGTTACTTCTTTTACTTTCCTCCTGAACTCAAAAGTTGAAAAGGTGTCACCTTGAGCTGAATTGACTGGCCGCGTATTTTTCCGAAACGACCAATCGGAGAACCGCTGTTTTCTATAGTACTGCACACACGGAAACAAATCCGTTTCTATTTTCATGAATAAAAAATCATGATACAAACTCTTATCTTGTTTTATGAATTCATGACTCTTATTCAGCGTGTCATGATTGAAATGACAGATACAAGTCATAAACTTTGGAAGTGTTGTTTTGCTTGTAATTTAAGGTTGTGTAATCAGCTTCATTCTTTGAGAATTTATTCAAGTATAACAATAGCGTAGAAAGTACTTTCACCAAGTACTATCACAGCTCTTCACATCAACGCCAGGTTCGAATCCTGACAGTGGATTTATTTTTTGGATACATTTAGTATTACATTTAGTCGCTAAAGACGATTTTCCATATGCGTGAACAAAGTGTTCAGTATCAGGAATTCTGCTCATGGTTTTAAACCCGATTGATTCATGATTTCATTGCGGCGAAAAAATAGTTCATGATATCATGAATATTGTATTTATAACACGAAAAAACACTTAGATTTTAAAAAATAAGTACGTGGTTGATGAACAGGCCCTTTACAAAATAGGAGTAGCGAAGAATGTATAGTGAATTCATCTTTACGATGGAATGTGTGTCAGCCCTGGCATCGAGAAACGCCATTAAATTAAAATGAGGGCCGTACTTTGTAGAGGCTATTTGTTTGATTTCCACAAGACCGGAAGAAAGACTTCTAGAGCAAATTTTCAATATATGTCGTAAGAAACAATGGAAACAAAAATGATGTTTTTTCAGAGAATGATAGCTTGGGTTCTCCTCAATATGAATCGCTTTTCAGTTTGACTTAAGAGTTTTTCTTTGCTCCGCACCGATCTATCCAGTCGATTTGTTTTGGTGTAAGCAACATTACAGGTGATTGCATGTCGCAACAGCATTGGCGAATGCGACATATTATTTAGCGGCACGACTTAACGCATCCGGCGAATGTAACGTGATAACTTTCCAAACGACTTATAATGTGGTCGTATTTCCCTTACTGAAGTTAGCAGACCTTAAATTATTTTTTCTTGGAATTGGTTACGAAATTTAACTGAATGGAAATCTTCATCGATGTAAAGCTTATCCGTGCTTAAAATTCCGTGCTAATCCGTGCTTAAAATTTGTTGGTTCCACATATTTGCTACAAATATTGTCCCTTGGTTCAAAAAAAGGAATTGAAATGAATTTCCAAAATTTCTACATTAATTTTCTTGATGATAGCAATATGTTAACAACGACCTTTTGAAAATTTGCTCTAGACTTGGTCTACGGGCCTATCTGGGAATAAAAGTCACATTCTAGTTGAACTTGAACTGGTAACCGCTGGCTGCGGCAGATGACGAAATTTCCAGTACACGGAAACAGGTAGAAAATATCACTACGCATACGTGCCCGGCGTATCGGTGTTAAACACTTGTTCGGGGTATATCCCGCGGCAGCACCCGAGGATACACGCTGCAACACGCACGGATCGGGTAGACAATCATAGCGGACACCCGGCACTGCGCTCCGGGGGAAAACGCGCGGTTCGTACGTTCATACACGGGTCGTCAGGAGACACCATACGAGTAACACTGGCGCACCGGTAAACGGTGTGTGGCACATATACCGTTTGTAGAGTCCTCGGAAAACATGCACAGGGTAGACGTGTTCGGTTTATTGCCTGGGCCACCTTTACTGCTAGACACACATTCGATCTGGCCCTCTCGCTCGTAAAGCCTCTTCTATTGGGTTAGAAACGGTAATAATCCTTCCACAGGTTCACCTACGGAAACCTTGGTACGGCTTTTACTTCCTCTAAATCAACAAGTTCGGTCAACTTCAGCGAGTCAAATGTAATCCTGAGGGACTAGCAAATGTTCACCTTCAAAGACCTCACTAAATATTCCGTCGGTAGTAGCGACGGGCGGTGTGTACAAAGGGCAGATAAGTAATCAACGCTAGCTAATGACCAGCACTTACTGGGAATTCCAGGTTCATATGGACTATTTCAATCCATAATCCCGACTAAATGAGCATTTAAGCGATTTCCCGGACCTCTCGGCCAAGGATACGCGCTGCTGCGCACATTGTAGCGCGCGAGCAGCCCAGAACATCTAAGGACATCACGGACCTGTTATCGCTCAATCTCTTTGCTAAACACAAATCGTCCTATTAAGCAGAAGCCCACCTCGATGAGTTGGCGTATTATCAGGTCACGGCCGAAACCGCACACAGCCCGACCGTCGGTATCAACATCTGACTGCTGATGGCGTTCTATTTAATTTGATTGAGTTACGTTCGTTATCGGAATCCACCTGACAAACCATTCCACGAACTAAGAACGGCCATGCACCACTACCCTTAATTTTGAGAAAGAGCTATTAATCTGTCTTACCTCAATAAGTTCGGACCTGGTAAGTTTTCCCATGTTGAGTCAAAGTAAGCTGCAGGCTCCACTCCTGGTGGTGCCCTTCCGTCAATTCCTTTAGGTTTCATCTTTGCAACCAAACTTCCCCTGGAACCCAATTTTTGTTTCCCGGGAGCCACTGAAAGCACCATAACATAGCGTCTCCCAATTCCTAATTGGCATAGTTTACAGTTAGAACTAGGTCGGTATCTAATCGTCTTCGATCCTAACTTTCGTTCTTAATTATTGAAAGGTCTAAACAGTCACTTTTTTGCGTGACATAATTAAAGGATGTTCCGCTGGTAATTGCTGGTAAGTTCGAATGCACTTTTAAAATGTGTTAAAAAAATTTAAAATACAAGATATTATTTTCTGAGTCAATTTTTATGGAAGCAACTACCTAACGGCATATTAGCTGGGAGCACCCTTCCTTTGTGCTGTATTACGAGCTTGAGACGTTTCTCAAAAGAATCGCAAGCGACACGCACCTGGTACATCGGCATCTTATCCCAGATCTTGAAAATGCACTTCCTCAATTGGTTCATAGTACTCAATTGATATACGCTCTGCCTGGCCAGTATAAACCCATCATACGTATAAGTCCAGCAGATTAGGATTCGGGAATTTTCTCGACAGCACGCTTGGATGATATTCGCCGTGTGGGCCGGTGCGCCGTCCTGTTGAAAGACGTAATGATCCTTCCCGTAGAGGTACCAAAGTGCCAGGGCCACAATCTTCTCCAGAACCTTATAGATCGCGGCGTTGATTTTCACGTTTTTCTCGATAAACACCAGTGGGAGCTTCCACGCCTGGATACGGCCGCCCAAACCATCATCGACGCGGCGCTCTGGAACCGCGAGATGTTTATGTGGGACGGGGGATGCTGGTCAATGTCGGCGCCCACAGCCGATCATTTTGTGCGACTGTTGCAAGACAATGAGTTTCTCATAAAAAAATACGAACTCCTGACCTGCGTGCCGCGAAAGTATCAGTTTGGCTCTGTCCAGCGTCTTCTTCGTTGTAGCCTACGGTACCCCGTGAGCCTTGTGTTTCTTGTACGGCTTGTATCCCAGGTTCTTCGTCATGATGGTGTGGGCAGTCCCGATCACCACATTCAAGTCAGCAGCGGTCTTCCGATCGAGCGGTGCGTTTTTTGACGAACCTGCTCCCTCACCACCTTGTTGGATGTTGACCTCTTCACCGAACTCGGCCTCTTGGATCTCGCATGTACCGACGGATGGTGGTATAGATGATATTCCGCGTCACCCCGGGGGACTTCGACCGCCATAATATGTCGCCGGGTCGCTCAATTCTCGTAAACAACTTTACTACGACGTCGCGGTATTCCACAACGATGAAAAGTTGTGTTCGAATACCCTGTACTTGCCAAACTATCATACTATATGATATGATACGATATGATATGGACTATCGCCCATTGTAGCACCTGAACTATGTACGACAGCAACAAGCTCTCCTCCCTGTTTGACTTGATCAAGCTTCAATAACTACTGATGGTCCTCACCACGCCAGGCCAAAAACAGGTCGTGTGGTTCGCAATGGGAAGTTGGCATTCCAACTCTCCCCATCTATTCTGTTTGAATCAGGTGCCCTGACGGTCCCTCCCATTTCCTAGTATTAGCATGAAATGCTCATATGTAGACTGTTCCGAAAAATATAAATACACTTTCTTTCTCAAATAAAAAATACCCTACTGTGATTTTTAATTATTTTATTCTTAAACATAGTAAATAACAATATTTTATTTCCATCTTCATTTCAATTTGCTTGATTTTTCGTAGGGTAGGCAAGTTCTCTAACTTTCACTTAACACTACTCATAAGCTTCCGCACAATGCTTTCTTCTACCGTTTTCACCACTTTTGCCAATCTTTCTTAAATTTTTCAACACAGTCCGCTGGTTTCATGTGTTTTTTCCCAGCTTTGCCTTCGTCAAAGCCCAGAAAGTTTCGATAGGGCGAATCTCTGGTCAGTTTAGTGGATTCATCTCATTTCGTACACATAAGACGTTGTTCCTTTTGTACCACTCTAGTGCATTTTTAGAGTATTGGCAGGAAGCCAGATCAGGCCAAAGGGCAGCAACCTTATTTGCAGCCACTCCTTCATGTAGCTTTGACCGTTCATTGTATCTGTCGTAATGAATGGACAAGATATTTTTCCACATCCGCGTATGGCCTGCCACACCATTACCCTTTTGCCGAATTTTTCGGTGGTAATGGCTTTCACTGATCCAGGAACATCTTTTTCCATCGGCGAGGTTTAGAACTGTGGTCCCGGCAGAGTTTTATAATCGAGTGTTATGTATGTTTCATCATCCATGATTACACAGCCCGATTTTTTGGTCAGCAGTTTGTCGTACAGCTTTCGAGCCCTCGGTTACACAGATTCAGCCTGTTTGGTGCTTCGCCTTGGCTATTTCTGCTTCCGACTAATCTACAATTCCATTCTCTCCTTGGCACGTAAACATTAGTCGCCGAAGTACTTGAAATAGTCCCTTACCTTTCTGTAGGGTCAGCGGAACCGGGTTTTCTACCCCGTCTCGGGGAATCTACGAATAGGAACTGTTGTTGATACTTCCGTTATGCGGTTTGATTTGCTCCGACGCTGGCACCTTCTTCCTTCCCCAGTTTTCTGATCAAAAGACCACTGACCGTTTGTGCACAATCCGTTTTCTTTGATAGGGAGAAAGACCACGCATTTCCAAACTTCGGTGCGAAAAATTGGAAAAAAAGGACAAAATCAGTTTATTTGGATGTAAACAACAGGACGCAGCCAACAGTTGGTTTAATACTGCACGCATTTTTAATTGACGTTTAATCATTAGTGTGTTTAGAATTATCGGTACAGTCTATAGTTATGTATTTATTTATATATGAAAAAAAATACTACAAGCATGTGTATCTATTATATGTTAAAAATGATACCAATGTTGTATATCGCTTCCTGAATAGTCCTGGTATA
Source organism: Aedes japonicus (assembly GCA_034211315.2). NCBI lineage: Eukaryota > Metazoa > Arthropoda > Insecta > Diptera > Culicidae > Aedes > Aedes japonicus. Next base: position 127,233 of record JASCZW010003204.1, on the reverse strand, counting down.
ACCTTGTCTAGAATGTCATTCGTATATTCTTATATTAACTTTCATTATACTGAATTGAAATTTTAGATTGGGAGTCAGCAATTTATTCTGTTGGATATTACATGCTGTCACAGGCAAACAGACAAATCAGCTTCAACATTTCATCAAGCAGAACCTTTTTGTGCGAACACTACTGCCATCTGTTGAGTACAGTGTAACATCTGGTAAACTGAACAGACTTTGTTGGTGCAAAAGCGCCAAACAACAGGCAAAAGAACATGTGCTGAACAAGTGGCACTACTACCAACTGTCAACTATTGAGATTGAATTTGAGACAGTGTTCGAAATCTTGTTTTGATGTATTCTGTAAAGGTTAAATATAACAAAATTACAGAATTTTGGACAACATTCCGCTTCTATCGTCATTGAACGATGAACTAGTGCTCAAGGGATATGAAAATAGAGCAGACGAACGATCATACTAGTCTTAACAATAATTCTAGTATCGAAAGCTCTTAATAAACAAGTCTGAATTTAGAATCAACACTTGAAAACGGGCTTTAAACTAATTATGTAAAGCAATATGCTTGAAATGCCAAGAAACAAATAGAAGGACAATAATGTTGTTTAGTGGCGCCTCTAATTGACAAAACACTCGTGCGGTAACACGAATCGGAAATCACCTGAAACATGTTCAAACAATAATAACATAATAACACACACACACGCACACACACACACACACACACACACACACACACACACACACACACACACACACACACACACACTTTCAGTTATCATTTCATAAATTGATAAGACAGGCATGACTCAAGGATAAAAACGTACAATGGTCCATTCTGTCCAATATTTTGCGTTATTTTTCTTAGTTATACTTCAACTGTGATTTGCACACAAGCGTTTTTACATTTTGGAGAGTATTTCCGGCTTGAATAAATTTGTACCTTGTTGTACCTAGACCTGTTCGTACCTTATTGTCAGATACATACGATTATAAGCATTTGCAAATCTCTCGGGTTTGCCTTTCTTTCAGCATATCTTTCTAATCGAATTTATCTTACTTTTTTCTACTCTCTCCCCTGCAAAATAACAGCTGCTAACGTACCATATCCAAGACCGAACGTGCTGATGCCGAGGGATCCCCACTCTGAGGTCCTCCTGCGTATGTCCTACGATCCACTCCAGGTAAGGTTCCCAGGATGGCCGCAGTAGGTCCAGATCGTTCACCGTCGTAAACTGAAAACCTCAACCACCCTAAAACACACTAAAAAAAACCTACCTTTATTGATATTGCAAAGTTCTTAGATTATAAACAATACCAAAACAGCAGCGACGAATTCGATAAAACCGACCGATCACTGCAATAAAGCATCAATCTCCGTTCTATCTATATCTGTATGTTTATCCCCTCTCTCTATTATGTATGATTCTTTCGACAACGCGCAATTACGACTCTGACACCGCCACCGCCACCACTACCAGCAGGCCGCTGAGTTCCAACGTCAAAATGCGTTAGATCGTGCCCACTCGCTGCATGAGCAGTATCTTAGGTATTTAAAACTTCCTGTTTTTTCTTTTTAATATATTAAAAATTCACTTGTATCGATTAGTGTTTTCTTCGATATGGGCTTTTCTTGAAACAAAGTGTTTATGTTTTATATTTGCCTTCCGTTGGTTCCGACACTTTGTTTTTGTAGAATCGAAGCTCTTATGATTTGTTTTTTTCTTTCTTTTGTTTAAGTATTTATAAGAGTGTTAGGTTGAACCTTTTTGCTAATGATACTCCCTTGAACACAACTTTTAGACAACACGAGCGGGAAATGAAAGTAAGAGCACTGGAAGAAGCGGCACGTGGCGGTAAACCAATGTAGGTGAGACATTGCACACTGTAGACTGTAGAACATGATGAAGAGGGTGAGAACAAAAAAACAGAGGAAGGCGGGAACAGGAGTCGACTAGGTTATGAAAAGTATTTTCTTATGTGTGTGATTTAGATCGATGTACATATTTGATAGGAGGACGAAGGGAACCAGTCAGTGTAGTGTGAAGCAGATCTCGAGACAAACGTTAATGCACAAGTTGAATTTCTATCGTTGAAATATCGACATAATTATTTATTTAAAGAAAATTGGCAGCACTGGACACTGCGGTGTATTTCAAGTCGGCCAGAGTCTTAGATAAGGAAGAAGAGACGTTCAGTTCATAGTACATTTTTTTTCTGCGCTTGGCTTCTTTTTCTTACATTGGTCCATAGCTCGTGCACAATGGGTAGTGGTTGGTGCAAAGATGTCCATAAGATTAGTTCACTCATTTTAATTGTGTGCCTCAACTGTTTATACCGACATTTAAAAAAATATCAAGTCGTTGTTACTTATCTGGAAACCCGATTTTACTGCTCATAATTTAGCATTATGTGACAGAAAATTTACCAAAAAAATAAACAAAAATCATTTTGACCAACTTTTATTTTAGCAACGTTGACCCACAACGATTGTTACACGTTAAGAAAAAATGAATCTAAATCAAAGATCACAAAATATCGCAACTGTACTCACCAAACGCTATCTCGTGTTTGAAACAGTCTTACATTTCAATCATTGGTAAAATGATCATTCACATATTCAACCACCGTAAGTTGAACAAAAATGCAAAAGTAAGCAAACAAAACTCATTTGTATGACTGTATACACGAAAACAATGGTAGATAGTAAGTAGATTCGTATATATATTTTATATTTATGACTACAAACGGAACCGGTCGTTCATCTCGATTGAACCCGACACCACTTGTGAAAGAACTGCCGCTCTTTCTCCAACTCTCACAAAAAATCTGGCAACCCTATCTGCTGTTCAAACTACAGCGGTCGCATTATTCAAAGCTAAAAAGAATGCTTCTAATTTTAAGCCCAAAAATCAATTTTCGAAATCTTCTAAGTGTCTATATTCGTATGTCGTTTGAACAAAAAAAAAAACGAAAATGAAAATTTGTGTAAAAATGTAGGGAGTTACTTTTTTTCTTGCTTTCTTTTGTGTTCTCACAAAGACAAAACAAACATGAGTTGTGAAAATTTATTCACAACTTCCTAGAAGTATTCAACTGAACAAACAGAGAACTGCTACAACGTCGCTTTTGTGCTAATCACGTGGAGCTCCGCTCGGATTGGTACTTACCATGATACTAACTTAGTTTACAATTTTTTTTAAAGCTATTCAACTGCATTTTGATTTACAATAAAAAAGAAACTTAGCAAAAATCGAGAAAGTTTGATTGTTTAACATATTTTATTAACAAAATACCATGCAAAACAAACAGAAATGAAATGAAAAACTAGTTGCCTGAACTCTGTTGTTTTGAGTTCACACTTATTGAAATTTTCTAGCGATTATATTTACATACATACACACACACAAACACAAACGTAGGAGGGCAACACATGAATCGTAACACTTTGGTAGACTAAAACTATTTCGTTAGTAAATAAAGCAAACAAAGGAGGGGTGAAAGCTTTCAATGACAGAGCCAATCCCTCCGAAAGGGGTAAGGAGTATATATATATAAAAACAACAACCAGTAAGAACAAGAAAACGTGTACAACTTTAGTGACAAGTATGATTAATAACCGTTTGACAACCAGAAACTATAAAAAAAAGAATGCAAAAGTGCGAACTTGCAACAGGAAAGGAGATGACAGTATGAAACAACAAAAAAGGTATATTATTGATTGATAAGTATCTGATAATAAAGCAAACAAATTAAACAATTATTTAGTGAATAAAGGGATAAACACAAAATCATTGATCTTATATTAAAGCAAAACATATTTAATTATGTATTAGTAATTATATTGATAAAAAGTATAATAATGGAAAAGAAAATCAACACACACACAATTAAAGTGAAAATATAAAAATAGTGATGATAAATATACGAGTAAACAAACTATTGAAAATAAATGTTTATAATTTGAATGCTAGTTTTGAAGAAATAGTTAAGTCCACTATACTTTTTTAATATTCGTTCATTGGGGGAGAGTCGATTTTCAAGTAACAGCGACAAAAAAAAAACAATCATTGCAACACACTACCAATAGCAACATGAACAAAAGCGACAATCAATTGTTGCTGTAAAATTTTCTAGGTTGTCCAAACTGTCCTGGAGTACTGAACTTAGAACCTACATTTGCAACTATAGTTTTTTCTGCTATACAAAATTACGACATGCAGTCAGCCATGTTCTCTGAATCTTTTGGAAAGTCAACATCCATTTTAAGATTAACTGGGATGCTATATGTTACCCAGCTGAGTTCATTACTTAGGATCTACTTATGTTATGTTAGCTTTTTTAGCTATACAAATTAGCGATGTGTATTCAATAAAGTTCATTGAATCTTTTGCAAGGTCAACCGACATTATGGGATAATCTGGGATGTTTTAGGTCAATAACGCTGTCCTGGAGCTCAGAATTTAGGATCTAAAATTGTTACAGTTGCATTTTCAGCTATACTAATTCAATATATTAATACAACCACGTTAATTGAGTCCTCTGCGATTCAAAATACATTATGAGATAATCTGGGATGTTCTAGGTCTTCCAAACAGACATGGAGTTCAGATCTTGCGATCAATAGTTATACCTGTAGTTTTACGGCTGGTCAAATTAACGATATGTATTCAACCATATTCAATGAATATTCTGGAAGGTCAACCAACATTAAGAGGAAATCTGGGATGTTCTGGGGCATACCAGGCTGTTCGTTAAATCATAGCTTAGGATCTACAATAGAAACTGTATCATGTTCAGATGTACAAATGTACGATATGTGGAAATTTGCATAAATAAGAGTGAAATTTACTCATATCTGCATGTAGTTTTACTTAGCCTATGAATGATTTCACTTTTTGCACTTTTGAGTTGAGTTCTACTAGTTTTTAGGTCGAGTCGAATTTTGAGTCGTTTTCCGCGGCCTTGTTGTAGTAGAGTAAGAAATACTTACCAAGTGATATTCTTACTAATTTGAAGTTGCGATAGTGTTAAAAGCTTACAGCAAGTGCACTTCGGTACATTTTAGATTTCGTATCCAGCTTCAAATTGATTGAGTCTTTCCCTTCCTCCCTTTTGAAATTATCAATTGTTTCGCTTGTGTTAGAGGCATGTTTCACACTATTCTGTTTATTTATTGTTACGTTGAGAACCTCCAACAAAGGGTTTCAATGTCTTGTACACCCTCCCATTCAACGGCGTTGAATGTGGCGCTGTAAAAAGTCACAAATTTTTTTTAAAACTTTTGTTTTGATACTCCTAAAGTCAACACTTTTTTTTTACCTAGAGCGGCGATTTTATCTTCGGAAACCTCTTTCCCCAACTTCAACGCATTGTAACTCTTCTGGCGAAAGTTCTTGATTTGTCGCAAACAGTAGCTCAACAATATCGTTTTTGGACTGAATTTGCAATAAAGACCCAGGCTAGAACTTAGCTCCTTGTTTTCGGAACAAAATATGTCTCGCATATTTTCGGACACATTTTCCTTGTCCTCTTTAACAAATGTAGAATCCATTTTTTTTTTTGCAAAACAACACAACGCAATGAAATGCACAGAGAAAATTGCACAAGGAACGGATATTACTGATCGCTCATATATTTGAAGTACAAAAGTATGCAATATTTAGGGGAATGTCGCTAGAAACGGGCCATGGTTGAAAATATGACCACTAGCTTTTGCAAAATTAAATATATTGCAACCGTATGTTTTTCATTAAAGCAGTTGGTATCTATCTTTACCAACTATCCCCTACCCTCTAAAAAAAAAATCGTGAGGTCGAAACTAACAAATTTAAATAGTGACTCAATAATCTTTTTTTTCTTTTAATACTGCTAGCTAACCCACTCGTATGATCACCACAAACAGATGAAACAATTATCACCACCTAATGCCGTATACGTAAACAGGCTAGAAATTCTCGAAAAAATATGTTTGAAATCATTTTCTTAACATGTCCTTCTCGTCTTTGATTGTCTTCTTGCTCTTCCGAAGTTCCTGCTTCATCATTGCCTAGTACTGCTCCACCGGGCGCAGCTCCGGACAGTTTGGCGGATTCATGTCCTTTGGAACAAAATGGACAGAATTGGCCTCATACCACTCCAGGACACTTTTAGAATAGTGGCATGATGCCAAATCTGGCCAAAATAGCGGAGCTTCGTCGTGCTGCTGAAAGAACGGCAAAAGGCGCTTCTCGAGGCACTCAGATTTGTAGATCTCGCCATTTACTGTGCCCTTTGTCACGAAAGGCTCACTCTTCATTCCGCAAGAGCAGATGGCCTGCCAAATGAGATATTTGGAGGCGAACTTCGACTTTTCTTCATTTTAAATTTGTCGTCCACATAGAACTTGCTCTTGCCGGTGAAAAACTCCAACCCCGGAATTTGCTTAAAATCGGCTTTTATATACGTTTCGTCGTCCATCACACAGCAGCCATATTTTGTCAGCATCTTTTCATAGAGCTTCCGTGCCCGAGTTTTAGCCGTCGATTGTTGCCGCTCATCGCGGTTTGGGAAGTTCTGTACCTTGTATGTATGTAGTCCAGCTCTCTTCTTTGCGTTCTGGACGTAGCTCTGCGACATGCTGATCTTTTTAGCCAAATCACGGCTTGAGACGTTGGGATTTGCTTTAATCATCCGCTTCACCTTTCCCTCCGTCTTTATGTTCTCCGGTCCCGGTTTTCTTCCAGCTTCTTTGCCGTGGTCCAACGTCAACCGCTCCTAGAACCGCTTCAACACTCTGGAGACGGTTGAATGGTGAATGTTCAACATTTTTCCCAACTGCCGGTGCGACAGGTCAGGAAATTCCAGGTGTTTGGAAAGAATTTGTTCTCTCAACTCGCGTTGGTTCACCTCCATTTTCGTTGAATCGAAAAACACGACTTCGAGTTTGACAGCATGTAAACAATACACATCAATGAGAAAGTGTGCAAAATTTGGTTGGTTTTTACCCAATGGTAAAAAAGTTGTGCCCTGTTGAATGTGTCGCAATAATTTCGTGTTCGCCCTTTAGTATCAGCTCACTTCAGGCTATTCGTTCGATGAGGCCAGCAAAGCACTCACCATATTTCGTTAGCGAAATACGATCTCTTTTGAGTGCTCTATCAAACAATTCCTACACCGTCACCTTGGTTTGAGTCCCTTCTCATTGCTCCATTCCGGGTAATGAGAAAGCGGACTCACTTGCCTAGGTGGGCGCTATGGCAGGCGATAGTTATGATCGACAAATCGCTTTCAACGATTTTTTTGCAATTTTCCGTCAACAGGCCTTGATCAGCTGGCAACAAAAGAGGATGCAGGGGATTTGGGCAGATGGCTACATTCCATTCTCCCACAGGAATCGAAAAAATCGTGGTTCAGAGGGTTGGATATTAGCCGGGATTTTATCCAGGTACCTTGCCCAAATCCGCCCCCCCCCCTTTTAAAACCGCTTCTATTGTATCGTTACAGCTTAACGCAATGCAACATCTACGCCAGATCACATCGCCAATCTGCTGTTCAAAGCCAACGTTAAGATTCCTACCCGAATCATTGTAAACCCTAACTTCGACCAAACCGCGAGTTTGTCGGCTTTCCAAAATTAACCTAGTTAGTAAGTTATTGTCTTTGTTAAAATGAAAAGGACGCGGCTCCGTTATGCCTATGGCGTTTGAGTCTTACAAATAAACAATTAAGTTGAAAAAAACTTTACCTAAACAAAGGCTGCTCACGCGAGGAAATCATCGACGCCGCGGAGTAGTAATTTCGAGAAAGTTGTGGATACCGACCTAGCCACAGTCTTGCTCGGCACAAAGGGTCAATCGAGTGCGATACAGTTTGTTTAAGTATGGTAAGCATTACTGATATAAACATTCTATATCGTCCGACGAACGAAAACTAGATATGCTGACGCAACGTGTGTTACGCGAACTGTCGCCAACCGCTTATCTGTGGGAAGATAAACATACGAAGTAAGGTTTAGTCTTGTTTCAGCAACCAGAGAAGTAACAGAATATCACAACATCTGAGGTTACAGTTAAGAAAAAAATTTCAATGAATTGTTGATTATCAGAACTTTTGTTTTCTGACCATCAGAACCATCAGGGCTATTTAGGAGCTACACTAGTGAACAAAAGAAGATTCTTTTCCGTGAAACTTTTTTTGCGAACTTTTTAATATCAGACAATAGGCGAGTTTTGTTATTGCCCATCATTGCATGAAATATCAAAGGCAAAACAAAAGCATTTTAAAATATGATTTTCGAAACACCCTAGCTCTTGTCGAATCCATAATTAAATTGTGACTGATCACTCGTCAGCCCTATGGTCACGTTCACGCTAAGTAGTGCTGTTAGCCAGATTGAATTTTGTCATCCACCTTCCTGTCCTTATGAATGATCAATTATACCGTTTCAACGCTGCTGTCAACAATCGTGAATGAAAAGTGTCTGTCAGAACAGAGATAATAATCAAAACACCTCGAATTGTATATTGTCATGGATTTTTATTATGCATCGTACATTGTGTGCCACCTACCTGTATTAGTAAAGCAATTTTGGCACAGACTGTTACCAGCTGATAGCTGAGATTGTGCGGCAGATAAGGTATGGTTTCAATCCCAGTCAGATGAAGCTAATTGTTTGCATATATTCGGAGTTTTCTCTTTGTTGCACTTTTTCTTCTTGTGTTCCACGTACCGTTGGGCTAGAAATTGAAAATATATAATGGTGTTATCTTGCCTTCTGTTATTCCTTACGACTAATTGTTAACCTTTTCATGCAATCCTTAGACTAATGTTACAGAACTACCATATTTTTTCGGATAAAAAAAAAATCTCAAAATAATCAACAACAAAAGTGTTAGTAATCAAAACATGCAACAATGAACCATTTATTAGTAACTCATGTGGAATGACTTCAATACCATCCCGAATACGCATGCAACTAACCAACTCATGCCATTAGCACTGTACACACCTATCAGACTACCGGCGGAAGTGGAATCCTTCCCCATCTCGGATAATTCCGGGTAGCGCACATTACCTTTGAACAGATAGCACTGCTCGAATGCGGACTTCTTCAGACCGGTGAACGTCACCGGAAAATTGTAGATCACGTGCTGATCGATTTCGATCTCACTTTGGAAGCGCTGACCACTTTTGCGAGCTTCGTTCACGAAAAAGTCCGCAAAGTATTGCGCCGCTTTGATGGCATTCGGTGTGTGGGAAATGTTCTTGTTACGAACCCACTCGTAGATGTTCTTCTCCGGATGGAACTGGACGCCGTAGAATGGAAGTCTGCGAGGGAAGTCACAAGCAATTTAGCAGAAGAAAATTTATATGACCAACAAAAACCTAGCATACATTTTGTGCTCGATGGTTGAAATAAATTCCATTCCGTTCCAGTCTTGGTTGGTCGACATGACCCGCCACTCCCGATCTAATCCATAAGCGGTAAAGTTCGTCTCGGTCACGCAATATTGGTGGAAATTCGGTGTGACTGGTTCGGACGCTAAGATCTCGATGATTTCGTCGGGAGTTTCGCTGAACATACGACTTTTTCGGAAATCTGCCTTGAAGTCCAACGGCAGACCTTGGTTGTTCGAACTGCAATGGGCGCGATGTTCGTCGCCATTAGTTGCCAAATAAGTGAGCAACTCAAACCCTAAACAGGTGCCCCACAGTGGGAGAAAGCCACCCTGGACGTTGATTTCTAGTGCCACATCGTAGATGTGGCGACCGGCCTCGGCGTACCCGTTCGATTGGTTGAACCAAGTGGCACCCCCCGGTAGTAGCACGCCGTTCAGCTTGGGCAGGAGATCTTCGTAGTATTCGCGAGGTTTATTTATCCTGAGGGAAAAAAATAACATAGGTATTAGTATAATAGCATCATTCGTCAGTCCATGGCCAAAGTTTTTCAAGCAATCAAATATCGTATGACCTAAAGAAACGTCAGATGTATATAACAGATACACATTTATAATAACAACAACAAAAATGGTACTAAAGATTGCCTCAGAAAGTATGGACGCAGTCAAAACCCGCTTCTATTTTGCAATAATAGATAACTAGAAAACTATGACTGTTCACTGTTCCAATTATGGCTACTGGCAGCGAAAAGAATGATGAGTGGTACCGATGTTTTCAGGCTGGCGCCCGTGTCGTCTCCCTCAGTACTGCCTGGTGACACCGAGCAGGAAATGGCGAGTTTCCCGCGGCACAGGTCGTCTCCGTCCCACTAAAACCTTGGCAGGCTTCCGATACGTTTCATTCTCCACCGGAAGTAGGCTCAGATGACCCTATACCTGTCTTACGCTGATCCGGCGCTGAACACGGTTCCCCATGAAGGGCCGTGTCAACCCTCGTAGGGCCTCCCTGCTCGTATAGACAACCATGGGATCAGAATAGTGACTACTCCACGTGGGGTAGAACTACGGCATCGGATGCAGGTGTCACCAAGCTAGGCGTGGCCATGGATGGGCCAGGATTCATCCGGGCCATGGATAGGATGCGGGAAACCCTTCCTAAAGTGCTGGAGGTGTCTGAACAATTGGACGCGATTATTGACTTTACGTCATCGCGTAACACAACATTGCGAAGGACCTCAAACTGAGCCTCCTTAGGCTACGCATGACAGTGCAGGCTGCATGCAAGGAGAGGGAAGAGCTAGAGGCCAAGCTCCTAGCTGAGCAAAGTGCCTAAGAGTTGGCACGGTTGGCAGCCACCGAAAGGGCGAAGGATATAGCCTCGAAGCAGACCCAGACGGAAGAATCCGTCTCGGTCGGAGAGTACACCCCATCTACCATGGGGGCGGGGACCTCCAAGCGGGCTAGACAGTCCCCGGGCGAAACGGTACCTGGCACTTCTAAAGAGCGTATCGTGTCGGAAGTCCCAGTAGGGACGTGAACCTACGCGAACGTGGTGGCGGGGAAAGAGGGTCCATCCTCGCGACCAGCTTCGGCTGGCCGCAAAGAGAGAGGCTCCGGCGCTAAACCGAGCGAAGCGAATAAGGTCCTAAAAAAGGGGAATAGGACAAAAAGGAAAAGAACTAGCGACAGGTGGCCCGCAAGCGTAACCGCGGAGAGGCCCTCATCTATATAAACAGGCCTAGGCGCCGATATGCGGAGTATACGCCGTACCCGCACCGGCGAGATGCTCCTGGAGCGAAAAAGTCGACAAAGCTTAAGGGCCCGGCGTACAGAGATCTTGCTAGACAGGCCTTAGGTGAGGGTGTGGAGGTACGCGCCCTTATCTCGCAGGTGACGATCCAGTGTAAAAACCTGGATGAGATCACCGAGGCAGACGAGATCTCCACTGCACTTAAGGAACAGTGCAAGGTCGAAGTTGGTGCCGCAGACATACGTCTGAGGGAGGGTCCACTCGGGACCCAGGTGGCAACCATGAGGGTAGCGGCAGTCGACGCGGACGCGGCGTAGAAAGTGGCGCACACCAAATGCTTGATGTGCGCCGGGAAACCAGACGATAAGCACGTAATGGGGGGTGGGCAAGTGCCCGGCATCTAAGGGTATTCCAACGAGCCAACCGTAATGCAGATAACCCATCTAAACCTGAACCATTGTGAGGCCGCCCATCAACTGCTGTGTCAGACAGCTAGCGAGTCGGCATCGGCTATTGCCATAATTTCCGACCCATACCGCATCCCAGCCGGCAACGGAAACTGGTTTGCGGACAGGTCCAATATGGCGGCATTATGGACGACGGGCAAGTACCCGGTTGAGGAGGTTGTTTCTATCACAAACGAAGGCTTCGCGGTTGTAAAAGTGAATTAAGTGTTCTTCTGCAGCTGCTACGCACCACCAAGATGGTCGATCGAACAGTTTTCCAATATGCTCGATCAGATGACGACGGAGCTAACTGGCCTAAGCCGATTGGTAATAGCGGGGGAGCTGCCTTACCAACCCCAGGGGCCAGATTCTTCTGGAGGCCTTGGCTAGGCTCAATGTGGACCTAGCCAATGTGGGTTCCAAGAGTACCTACCATAGAAACGGAGCGGAATCGATCATCGATAAAACATTTAGCAGTCCTGGGCTGCTAAGCAATTGGAGGGTGGATGATGGCTACACCCATAGCGACCACTTGGCGGTTCGTTAATGTATCGTCTACAATACAAGGCAGCGTGTGGAAGGAGGAGCATCCACTCCATTCGCCCGAAGATGGAGGACGTCCTACTTTGATGTAGAGACTTTTAAAGAGGCTTGAGAGGGAACAAAACTTACGTGAAACCTAGGAACCTTGCGGTGAACGACTCGTTGACACTTACTTGAGCGTGCGATGCGACCATGCCGAGGAAAGTCAAACCGAGGTATGGAAGATCGCCGGTGTATTGGTGGACGGAGTCGATCGCCGACTTCCGAAGAACATGCCTCCACGCAAGACGGAGGGTGCAAAGAGCGCGGTCAAACGCCGAGAGAATCGAGCGTAGAGGGGCGCTAGTCGCTGCGAAGGCCACACTAAAGAGCCTGCTTCGAGGGTCTGTGTCAGAATACCAATACGAATCCGTGGGGTGACGCCTACCTGGCAGTAATGGCCAAAACCAGAGGATCGACGGCTCCAACCGAGCGTCCATCGTTGGGGGACTCTTTCCGAACCACCACCCGAGTCCATGGCCCCCCGCCGCCGTAGATTTGTCCCATGACCAGCGTTCCAGTATCCCAGACCTTAACGCTGTCATAGCGAACATACACGGAGGGTATAGGCGGTCTGTTTAATAATCAGTTTGGCTTCCGTAACGGGAAGTCAACGGTGGATGCCATCCTGTCAGTGAACAAGACGGCTGAGGTGGCGAGGAGTACGATACCTTGACGTGAGAAACGCATTCAATAGCGCCAGTTGGGTGGCTATCGCCGACTCGTTCCAGCGCCTACGGGTTCCTGGGTACCTGTACAAGATTCTCGGAAGCTACTTCCAGAATCGCGTACTGGTATACAATACAGAGGCAGGCCAGAAACGTGTCCAGATCACCGCAGGCGTCCCACAAGGTTCGATCCGGGGTCCGGTGCTATGGAACACGATGTACGACGAGGTACTGCGGCTTGAGTTCCCGAGCGGGGTGAAGATAGTCGGGTTCGCAGACGACATCAACCACGCGAAAGACGCGTCTTCCTCTTAACAATAGCTCAGAGCTTGTACCACCTACGATATTGTGCAATCTGGTTTATGCTATGCTGTGTCCGTTTCAGGTGGTATTTGGTCGCTTCTTTTTAATTACTTTTGCATCTGTTGCGAGAAACTAATGACAGTGCTTTGATCCGGACGAATTGTTTGTTCGATGGTAAAAAAATCCTTAAAGATTCATACACATTTTCAAAAGTTATTGAAGATGAAACGGTAAAGACGTTAGAGAATTCTGTATAGTCACGTTGAAACCTCAACTTGGTGAGGAGGAATGATCGCAAAGGTTCTCAACTTTTCAAAATCTTCTGTTAATACCGTACATAAACATTACGGGTTGTCAAAACCCGTGAAGTTTCACGAGCAAGTACTGACAAAGTACAACAGATGTCCTTTAAGAACAATGAAACTTACATGAAAATGGGCTTTCTGATAAATTCTGGATCAACAAATTTTCCTTGCTTATAGTAAGGACGATGCACCGGGTAAATTCAAATATTTCTTTACAAATAAATTCGATCACAAGTTCACTAATAGGGGGTTTTAATTTAAAGAAAAAACATGTTTTTTCCATCTGTATCGATGATGGGTGTTCTTCCTAGCATAAAAATATTTTTTATGAATTTCAACTATTTTTCTCGATTTTTAAACAAGAAAAATCTAATCATTTTTATTTTCACAAACAACACAAAGTATTTTCAGTAACTGGGGCTCCCGGCACTTAATTTTCAGTACCGGGGGCTCCCATTATGACATAAATGTCAACTTACGTATGCTAGAAATCAATGGTTGGTTCATTGGTTTAGGTAGTTTGTAGCGTGTTTCATGGTGAAATAGGATGGTGTTGTCTTGCATTCAAAAAAATTTCATAATATTTTGAAATTGTTTTTTCAATAGTTACGCTTGTCAGAATTAAAAAAAAAATCGATGCCGGTATATTATTATATTTACTATCGAACAATGATATAAACAACATACCCCTATAATACCCTATTGGAAAGCTATCGTCAGTTCAGGAAGAAAAACAAAGGTTTTCATTACTGGAGTGAATGACAATATATTAATAGATAAGTTAACAAAAAGGAATGTCCTCAGAAAAGATTTTTTCCATTTTCCCAATCACGCAAATGTCCCGTGAAGTTCTGGCCCGAATTAGCCAGCTGGCATTATAGCCGTGAAGTCCAAAAATGGTACAAGTAGAATAATGTCGATTTTATTGAGAAAAGTACCAATCCACCCAATTGTCCAGATTTTCGTCCCGTTAACAAATATTGGGCAATTATCAAGTGTAATTTAAAAAAATGTGGCAAAACAATCAAGCAACAATTTGGAGAAATGCTTGAAAAATGGCAGATAATGTGGACAATAGTACTGCGCAAGAACGTAATTTCCTCTTGGAGAAATCATCCATTTTGTGCGGCGAAATTCTAAATGAAACTGATGTGAGTACCTACGACAAAAATATGACTGACAACAAACCCTGTTCACAGAGTTGCTGCTTGATTAGCCTCATTATGTTGCAAAATGTCACCTTTATATGACGTATTTAAATCCTGTACTGCATCGTTTATGACGGCTCTACGGTTGTCATTATCACTATTTACGATGAAGTTATTTTATTTTTGCAATCTGAAATCACCCTTTATTGCACCATTCATAAAATCCCAAGCTTCCTATCAGCGACTATAAACTATTACGAATCAGCGTCAATCTCAAGTAGTGTTTTTGTTGTCACTGATTGGCAACATCGACTAGCACTGGAAACAACACTCACCAGATTGGGACCGCACGTGCTCCGGCACCTTCCACGAATTTGACGTAGGACGCTGCAATGTAGCTTTCGTAGTCCTCTTCGTACTTGGCCGCAAGGAAGTAGGACATTTCCTGAGCTAACACTCCGATTACCGGCTCTTCGTTCAGCTCCGTCTGTTGTCGCATCGGTACTTCCGCACTAATCAACGTTGCACCGTTCGCTATTCCCACGAGGCACAAAACCACCGATAACATGCCGATTCTCAAGAAAACCATGATTTGATGGGTGTATTTTCCTCTGGAAACCGGGATGAACACAACTCACAATCGCACGTGGCAGTGCTGCAGCATACGCGGTTTAAATAAATACAAAAATACGGCACCCTTTGAACGGGAGAAGGATAACCCGCAATCTATGTCACAACGCGACACGCGCGAATCGAACTGTTCGAGAGCCCGGCAGTGTCTGAGAGCACCCAGGCCACTGGATTTGCATGGGACCAGACGATTCGATCTCGCCTCCCCTACAGAGTAAGTGTCGCCTAGTCTTGTCTGATGTGTTATATATCAGTATATTGTCATTTTTAAATTTGATGATTCGAGCAAAACAACAGCGAGCGCTCTTATCGCTCCTTGATTACCAACGGGAGTGTCATGAGTATGCGGCGACGAAAGATTCTCGACGCTTGCCATTATTTTGCTCTTGTTTGTCCATTTCATGAGCTGAAATTCCCATGTGGTGCAAATATGTGTGTGAATGATTAAATTACTTTCTGCTTCGCGACGCAACGGAACGATTCATTGTGAGTGACTGCTTTTGCATGGTGCGATTAAACGTCTCCGGTAGTGAGGGGAGAATGATCGTTACTTTTTGTATCATTTCGCGTGCATTAGGGTGAATTAAAACTAACCGTTGTTTCAATTTTTTTCTAATTTAATTGCGCTGTTTACCAAATCTAGCGTGCATTCTTTAGAATCAGAGTGAAAGTAGCAATTTTATATATTGATGTCTTCGATTTTTTTTTCTAAGTATTCGAGACATCTACTGAAACCAATAATTTTTTTTTTTTATGAATTCACTTATTTGCACAGGCTCAATCGAATCAACTTTACAGAGCCAAGTTTTCATGTTTATATACATCAGTTATTTTAGAACTAAGGTTAACGGGGTAGAACCGGTTACTCGCGGCCGTCTTGAGGTTAATAGGAATTAAAATTTTATGGATGGGAAAATTGGGTTGGTAATTTTGAACAAAGCATAAGGAACAATGGTTTTCTTATATCTAGAACTTCAAATTACATTTTTTTAATTGGACGTTTTTAATTTAAAAAAAAAACACTCACTCACACACACAACCACACTAACACACACAACCACCATCACACACTGACGGAAACCAATAATTTAAACAAACCAAAACATAATCTGCTTTCCGATGATTATGTCGGATTGGGTACAAGTGCCTTGAAAAATCTAAAAATCATCGATGATATCAACATAAATTTTGATGCGTAGTACAACCTGCTCTTCATGTTTAGGATTGAATCAAACCAATCATGTAACAAATAATCAAAATTACTTTTCGGATTTATTGTTTACCAACATTCATGGAGGTTTTTGTGTAACCGAATTTTAAGTCCATTATCCCGATTATCCATATAGACCGTCATTTGAGATCAAGAATTTGAGCAGTAGTGGCAGTATCCCATATTCTGCTCATTTATTTCGCTGCCACACTGTAGGACGTTTAAATCAAATGGCGTAACGAACCAGCCTCAATCTGCATGGAAAGAAATGACGGGGATTTCAAATAACAATCTCGACAGGTGATAACTATAGTAAACACAATTTTGTTTCAACCACAAAATACGATCAGATCAAAGCAATTTTTGAATTGAATCAACAATACTTCATGGTTAAAAGAGCCAGCATTTTTACACATCTGTCATAGGGTTCAATCGAAACAAAAAATGTTCAAATTCCAACCAATGCACAGTGGTCCAGAATGCGAATTTTTTCTGGAAATATTCATTTTCAGCCTAAGTTTGAAGTTTTGGAGCAAAATTCTATGAAGTTGTTTCTAATAAAAAGGGGCATTTTTTGGTGTGAATGAAAACTAGGGTGGTCCTTATTTTCAGAGAAATCGAATATCTAACTTTTTTATTTGCAGAAATAAAAACATACATTCTCCGTAAAAGTTGTAGATTGAACAACTTTTAAGCAACTTTGATCAAATATTTTTTTCTGTACCTTTTGATATGAGGGCCTGTTCATAAACCACGTAGACTTATTTTTGAACATCTCAACCCCCCCCCCCCATCGTAGACGTTTCTCCATACAATTTTTTGAATTTTTGTATGGAACGTAGACTTTTGCCAAACCACCCCCCTCCCCCCAGAAAAGTCTACGTGGTTTATGAATAGCCCCTGACTGAAACAGAGCATTTTTACCTGCGTGGCTTAGGGTGTCCCAATAAAAATAAGTTATTTTGCTGTAACTTTTTGATTTCAAATTTTTCAGCAAAGTTGTCTTCCCGTTGATTATAGAACAATAAAAGGTACAACTTCTCTATCGTATGTCAAGCAAAAGTTATTATTGTTTTTGTAAACAAAGTAGGCCTTTTTCAAATGTTAGAAAAATCAACAATGGGACGAACAAAAATATTTCTCAACGGCGTTTGAAAGGATTTTTATTATTGCATATCGTATCTGAAAACTGGAGATGGGCTATTTTTTAAATTGAGTTAAACACATTTTATAAGAAAATCGTAAATTACTCGCTAACGGTAATATATATCGGCAAGATTTATACGTCATAACTTTTATCTTTTCAAGTTATAAATATCACTTGAAGACAACTTTGTTGGCAATTTTGAAATAAAAAAAATAGCAAAAAACAGTTTTTTTAGTAGGGATACCCTAAGTTCTAGAGAAAATTGGTCTAAATCAGTTTATTCACAAACTACAAAAATGTTTTATTTGCCAAAAATTGTAACATTGATTGTTCTAGAATCAAAGGGGAGACAACTTTGCTGAAAAAATTGAAATAAAAAAGTTACAGCAAAATAACTGCCCTAATAAACATGTACCATTCAGGAACGATATTATAGTTGGTGTGACCATACCACTTACAGTTGGGATGATACCCCGAATTGGTGGTTAGGCACTTCTTATGGTTATTGTTTATGCGGGTGGTTTTTATAGAGACACCCTAAGCGACACATATAAAAATGCTTTAATTCAGTCATATCAAAAGGTACAGAAAAAAATATTTGATCAAAGTTGCTTAAAATTGTTCAATCTACAACTTTTATGGATAATATATGCGTTTATTTCTGCAAATAAAAAAAGTTAGATATTCGATTTCTCTGAAAATAAACACCACCCTAATTTTCATTCACACCAGAAAATGCGCCTTGTTATTAGAAACAACTTTGAAGAAGAACTTCTAACTTAGGCTGAAATTGAAATTGGCTAAATTCGCATTCTGGACTACTGTGCAATGTGTATGCTTGAAGAAACTATACAAACAAATAAAAACAACCTGGTAGGTAGCTTTCAGTTTGCTTTTAAGTTCATCATGGCGTTCTACGAGGAAGTTCTTACTAAGTTTGTGGAGGATGGGAAATTAGTTGAATTATTGAATTAATCATTCCAGTTAAGAGCAGTAGGGGATTTCAATTGTGAGTATTTTTTTTAATAATTCGATCGTTCTACCAACAATTGTACCAAGTAGTTTTGATTTCTTTTTCACCAAATGGCTACGATGTTTCAGCTCTAAAGATCATAGAGCGCGAAGAAGTAGAGGTTCTCCTGCCCCACTATTATAAGAACAGTCAATGTGCAACTAGCCATTTGAAATTGGTTCACTGTTGCAGTACCAACAATTATAAGCTGACAGAAAGTCGTGCATTGACGGTCTAAACAAGTGGCGCTGTTCTTCTAAACATAAATATTTACCAGATTTGAGCAATCATTTCAAAACAGTACTGATATTTTAACAATTAAAAAATAATATGCAAAATCGGTAAGTCATACCAAATTGGGCATGAGCATGAGCATGATTGACCGCCCGAGGTTGCTACTCCGTTATTGCCATCAGCTGTTATTACACAGAGAACCAAAAGATGATACATCCTCAATGTGTAAAAACTGGCGATCCCAAACTAAGGCAATACTGGCGCTGACTTCGCCCGAATGCAGGTCAAGTAGGGAATGGTTGATGTGATACTCGCTTTATTGGAAGCCGAGAACACTTCTGCACTTCCACTGCACAAATCACTGGGATGTTGGATAAAATGGTTGGGTTCGCAGCGGGATCCGTTTTAGTTAACGGTTTGCTGAATTCAACTGACGTCGGTGGCGAATGAGATATTTAACTATGTTCCCGATTTATTCTCTGTAAAAAGATGCACATTAAAGTTATTCAAATTTTGGCACCGACTTAAACCAACAGGAAGGATGTTGTTAGGGCCACTCACAACTGTGGGTGGTTAATTTCAGCAGAATACAAAAATATGTTAAACCATCGATCGGTCCTCAACGATCTAAACCAACAGTAGGGATTCTGATGGGGCCACTCACAAGTGTGGGTGGTATATTTCTATCGAACACAAGAATTAGTTGAAATATCCAATTTTACGACAGATTTAAACCAACAGTAAGGATGCTGTTAGGGCAACTCACAAGTACGCGTGGTTAACAGAAAAATACCTTATGCTACACAGTAGTAACACATTTACACTACATGGAATAACAGGGAAGATTCAATTGAAAGAGAGCCAAAAACAATTGGACACAAAAAAGAAAACAATAAATAAGGCTAAAATCATCTATGAAGCAAAATCAATAAAACAACACTATCAAATACAATGATATTGTGAGTTATGACAAAGCAATGACAAAGACCGAACTGAAATTTCAGACACCAGCCAAACGGTACGCAGCGCTGCATGAATCAGATCAGCTCAGATTTGGTAAAATGACCATTTGCAAATCGGAAATGAAGACTACATTCAGTAACAAGTGCAGAATCCTACCACAGATTTCGTTCTTACATTCAAATCACTAGACATATCTGAATGAAAATGATAATTGGACACATAAGACATACCAATTAAAAGTATATACAACCTATAAGGTAACAATTATAAAACTATTCCCATGTTAATATACAAATCACGAAAACACATGTAATGATAAAAATGGTAATAATGATGATAAAGATTAATGTCAAAGGTAATGAATAAACAATTCCATACAAGATAATGTACACAGTGAAGGGACATTACAATTTTAACTGAAAATCACATGTCTGCCGACCGCTGTCCTGCTGCAATCGCAGACAAACCCGCGCAGCCACCATGAACCAGAAAATTTAGACATGAGAAAAAAAATGAATTCTAAACATTACCTAATTACCTAATTACAATACCTGATGACCCGAACACATCACTCAAGTACATCCCGCAAGTACATCGACAGTACATCTCAAATATTGACAACCCGAAACCAATCCATACGCAATAATATACTATCATATCATAACAAAAAAAAAGATGAAAATGTATTTTGCCACTATTTCCCTTAATGTCCTTCCATGTTCTTAGCATGGTTTCAAGGCAAGGATGATCCCAACCCACCAGGCATCTAATGTGAATAGTAAAATTCTCAATGTGACCTCCAGGCACACGACCCTCTGCAGCAGGTGAAAAAACTACCTGATGTAACACTTCAGCTTCGTGTCTTGGCGAAGAATCCCTATTAAGCCCCCGCGGCACGACAAGCTGGCCAGCTCAGCACAAAGGTCTAACCAGACGAAATATGCTCTGTAGAATAACTAAAAACACTAAAAAGGAACAACTAAAACCAAAAGGCGAAATAAACAGAAAGGGCGAAAAACAGAAATTGTTTGAAATTGTTCGATTTTGTTAAATATAATGGGTACTTAGCTAAATTTATACGATATCCATTGTCATTGATGCAAAGAGCAAGTCACCGGCGCCGCCGCACTAGGGATCTTTGTTTTGTCATTCACACTTTTCTTTTCTTTGCCCATCATCCATACACAAAAACACAAATAGGCGGCGCTTACATGCAGTGTTCACTACATCCGCCGAATCAAAACGAACGTTTTGTGGGCAGCCATCATTGTCCGGGGAGACTGTTCGCAACCGGCACATTCTTTCGCACTCCGTGGACACTTCTTAGTGGCATCTAATCGGTTCGCCAGCGGATTCTGCGACGGATAAGCACGTTTTGGCCCTCGGCGGACGGACTTCACGCAAACTTTGACAACCCCTCTCGAACCGCGCAAGACCCCATTTTTGTCATCGACGCTATATTTTTCACTCCTTCAAAAACTCCACCCCGAAAAACCAACGCACTAAACCACTATAGAATGCATTCCTCTCAAAGTATACCTTCAAATTTCAAAACTTTTAAAAATGGAAGCGAAATAATAAAAAAATCGGACACCGAAAATTAAACACGTTCGCTCTCGCCCAAAGCTAACTTCGATCTTCGGTCATAAATTAATACCAAATTATGTGATAAATTTAATTGCATTCTCATTTAAACGGTTCTGGAACCGAAAATCTTGAACTGGCCCCAAGCATATTCAAACCAACAATTCTTATTCAGTTGGTTCAACTATAATAATGGTTGAATTTACTGGCCATGTAAGCTAACTTTCAAAATATCATTTGTATAGTTGAATCAACCATATTTTACTGAAGATGATTGAAGCATACAAGGGAACGTCCATTAATTACGTCACACAAAAAGTGATTTTTATACCCCCCCCCCCCTTGTCACGTTTTTTATGGACTTTAACATTTTTTTGTATGGATCGTCACGTTTTCCCGAACCCCCCTCCCCCCTTACTGCGTGACATAATTAATGGACCTTCCCGAATAATAGGCTGCCTGAAAAGTCCCTTTAATTTCCTCCAGATGGCGTTGCTAATTGCCAATGTGAACCATTTTCTATGAGCTTTACTCCTTGAATTACGGCTGTCAAAGTTGCAGCCATTTCTGTCCACGTATTCATTAGTGACAACAGTGAGAAGAGACCGATCAGCAAGTTTTTTTTTAAATGGAAAAATCCGAGTCTCGAGTTTTAAAATACTATTTTCTGCGCGAGAAAGCGGCTGCCGAAACCAAAGCCAAGCTGGATAAGTATTTTCCAGACTCTGCTCCGTCGTTTCAAACGATATATAAGTGGTTTATTGCTGATTTTCGTTGTCCAATGGAACGAGTTGGCAACATCATGCATTCCGTTTTGGGTATGAAGAAGCTCTGCGCGTGATGGATGCCGCGTTTGCTTACAATGGACCAAAAACGCATTCGTGTTACAACCTCTCAGGAGAATTTGAGCAAGTTTACACGCAATCCGGAAGGAGTTTGTGCGCCGATTTATAACCGTGTATGAAACTTGGATCCATTACTAAACACCGGAGTCATCGCAGCAGGCAAAACAGTCGGCGGGAAAGGTTATGGCATCCGTGTTTTGGGAAGCACAAGGTGTAATTTTCAACGACTATCTTGAAAAAGGTAAAACCACAACAGGCGCATACTATGCACCGTTATTGGATCGTTTGAAGGATGAAGTCCAGAAAAAACGGCCAGAGAAAAAGTGTGCTCTATCATCACGACAATGATTCACGCAAAATTCAATGAAATTCGGTATCAATTGGTTCCTCATCCACAGTATTTGCCAGACTTGGCCCACAGTGACTTCTATTTGTGCCCAAACCTAAAGAGATGTCTCACCGGTAAGCGATTTTACTCAAATGATGAGCTAATAGCTGAAACCAATGGCTACTTCGGAAAAAAAAATCGCTGGACTCTCTGTAGCGACCTAAAAGGAGAGTATTTTGAGAAATGTGGATGCCGATTCTTTTCATCCTACTATAGGGAAGCGGTACCTATATTGTGCTCAATAAGCAGACCTCCAGTGGGAATCGGTGAATATGCACTGAATACCGAACACTGAGTACACAAGTTATTCACAATTTATTCGTCCATTTACCGTTAATCGTTCAGCAATACACAAAACATTCGATTCTGATAATTTTCTTCCAATTTAATACGGAAAAGTTGAAACTGCTATGTACTTATATTAATAATATGACGGAAAACATTAATCCCATCTGTATACATATGTTAATCGTACTGATTTTAATCAAGAAAAAAATACAAACAAGTTAACGCTCTTCACTACTACACCCAAAAATAAAGTAGATCATTTGACAGCACTTCACGTGTGTTGGGTAGCATGCATATAACCAAGACAAAATGGAAGGGTTTGTTTGTTATTCTCCCATGAGAATATTGACAACAAGACTCACCACAACGTGGGGCATAGAATTCTCTATGAATGATTGAACACGTACACTAGCGTTAATGTGTATGCTATACAGTATGTGAGCAGTGCACCATCAAGCGAATACGTCGATTGTAAACACGGTTCAGAATAGGTGCAAGCGTATTTATATTATTGTGAAAATTAATACCATAGTTTTCTAGTATTTTATCAAGTATTCGCAGATTCTAGTGTGGCTAGTGTAATAAGTGAAGTGTGATTTTTATGGTTTGTGCAATTACGCACCGGAAATGTGTAAGGATATAATGCAATTAAAGAGAAAACTTGGAGTCTGGCTCGAGTATATTCCCTAGTACGGTTAGATCAATACGACGAATTTGTAGTTCAAAGGTAAGCAATTGTGTTGAAAATCTGATTGCTCATTATTTTTACGAAATTTAAGTCTCCGCAACGTTTTTGTAGCTTTTAATTATATTCAGGACCTAATTTTATTTGCCAGAATTATATATTCTTGGTTACTGCGTCCATTTATTAGAGAAATTAAACATCTTTTTACGTTTGAAGTTGGATGGATGCAGAATGTGATGGATATATGTACTATGGTGAAAATAGGTTCCGCTTCCCTACATGTCAATATCAAATGCCCGTCACTAGTGAGATTCACCAACGTCCCTGATGGAAGAGAATTTGATTTCAACCGAGCTAACTTTGCTGGTTTAAACCAAGCCTTACAACTAAACGACTGGTCGTTTTTGGAAAATGGTGATGTGAATGAAGTTGTACAGTCTTTCAACCAGACTCGCTTGTCGCTCTTTCGTCAATATGTCCCTAAGCCAAAAGTACCCCAGAAACCTTCCTGGTCTAATCCTCGTCTTCGCTTGCTTAAACGCGAAAAAACTGCTGCTTTGAGAAAATACAAACGTGAACACGATGAGCAATGTAAGCGTGATTTTAATATCGCCAGCAATCGGTACAGAAGCTACAATCGTTACCTCTCTTCGCGCCATGTCCAGCGGAAGCAAACTGAACTTAAACAGAACCCGACACGGTTTGGTCGTTGGTTAACGAAAAGCGAAAGGAAATTGGTTTGCCAGCATGTATGTTTCTAGGTGAATACTCAACCAGCTCACCCGAAACTACTTGCAATCTCTTTGCTCAGCAGTTTTCAAGCGTTTTTGCCAATAGCGTCTCCAATCAACAGTTTGCTGAGTCCTTGCAATTCGTCCCTGCAAACATTTGACATAAACCCAACGTATTTCATTGAGAACCAAGTAGAGTCAGCTATGAGAAAGTTGACATCTTCAGCATTGAAGGAATGCACTGCGATTCCTCGATAACGAGGAAGACACTGCAATCAATTTTCAACCTGTCACTCACCCAGACAACGTTTCCTGAGGACTGGAAAAGATCTTACGTCTTCCCGGTGTTTAATAAAAGTGACGTTACAAACTACCGAGGCATCACTTCACTCTGTGCGTGCTCAAAACAATTTGAGGTTCTAATCGGCGATACATTACAGCGCAGTGTTACATACTATATTTCCGTAAACCAACATGGGTTTTGTCCTGGTCGGTCGATCAACACTAATCTTGTCGAGTTTAGCTCTTTTTGCCTTCATCACATGGAAGAGGGTTCACAAAATGATACAGTATATATCGACATCAAAGCTGCTTTCGATCGTGTTGACCACTTATACTTTTTTTACCACTATACTTTTGACTAAAGTGCAACGTTTGGGTGCATCGGTTTCGATTGTTCGGTGGTTCGAATCATTCCTATCAGACCGTCATCTCTCTGTGAAACTAGGCAACGTTGAATCTCGGAGTTTCCGAAGCACATCTGGCGTCCCACAAGGCAGCAATCTAAGACCACTCCTGTTTTAGTTGTATTTTAACGATGTTTGTTTAGCACTTCCTCCGGAATGATCTCAAAATATTTCTGATTGTACGCTCTACTGCTGATTGTGAGGAATTGCAAAAACTGATAAATATTTTCTCTAGTTGGTGCGTTAGCAACAGATTAAGTGTCAGCGTATCGAACTGCTCGGTTGTAAGTTTTACGAGGAAGAAAATTTCTATAGAGTATTGTTACACGGTAAACAGCCGACCAATCCAACGAGAATACATTGTGAAGGACCTCGGAGTTTTATTGGATGCTGGGCTCACTTTTCAGGATCACTACAGTCATATAATAGCGAAAGCTAACCAAAACCTTGGCTTCATATGCGGATTGCCAAAGAGTTCCGTTATCCCTATTGCCTGAGAGCTCTATATTATGCGCTGGTACGCTCAACACTTGAAACTGATGCAGTAAGCCTTTACATAGAAATCTGGTGCACTAGGATTGAGGCTGTGCAACGAAAGTTTATAAGGTATGCCTTAAGGTTTCTTCCCAGGACCAATCCAGTCGAACTTCCGCCGTACGAAGGCCGTTAACTTCTGGGCATAGAGACTTTGGCAAAAAGGAGAAGAGATTTGCAGGCTTTGTTCATCGGAAAACTGCTTCGTGGAGAAGTTGATGCTCCAAACATCTTGGCGATAGTAAATATTAACGTTCCACCCAGAATTCTGCGATCAACAGACTTTCTACGCCTCCCTTTCCATCGAACGGTTTACGGACAAAACGAACCAATTCGTGCAATGTGTGTTAGTTTTAATAGTGTGTATCATCTGTTTGACTTCTCAAATAGCAATAATAGTTTCAAGAATTGTTTGCGTAGTTTAAATGTTGTAGTTTAAGTTTTATAATGTAGACCATGTTGTCCGATGATGTAAAAGATAAATAAATACATAAATAAGTAATTTTGACAATTTTGAAATAAAACCGAATTTGGCAAAAAACATGTGTTCGTGTTTGATATTATAGGGACTTTTCAGGCAACCTAGTAATTGTAAAAATAACGAAAGTGGTCATCCACGATGTAAGAAATTTTACTTGAACGATTTACAATTATTATGCGGGTAATTCCTGCACGTATAAAAATAACCCCTCGCGCACAGCTGCAAAATATCAGTAACCAATGACGAATAAAAAAATCAAAATTTAAATAAATCACAATAATGGTTCAACGAAAAATAAAAAACCTGATAGCTCACGAACACTCAACCGTCCGCACGCATCTCAAACTGGGATTTTTCCTCGATTGTGACAAATCTTCGTTATGCCAAATAACCTTATGCGAAATGGTCCACTACCCTTCTAAAATCACCGCAATCATATCGATGATAAAGTGAAAGGAATGTCGGCCTCAACATGGCCAGGAATCACACGAAGCCAGTTTTTAAAAAAAAATACCTACATCACACGAGTAAACATACATTTGTCACAAAAATAATTTATTTTGCTCATACATATCGACTTGATTACAGTTTCACAGGAGTTACTTATTCCGACAGCAGTGGCTGGGGGAATCACACAGGCTCAGTACCATTAATTGACAATGAATGATACAAGATAAAAAAAAAAAAAAAGATCAAGCATTCTCCTCCGCCTCAAGTGCATTGACCTTGGTAATTATCTCATCAAGATTCACAGCGTCCGCTTTTTCCATGAGAGTTTTCTGTTTACTACGCAGCATCTCGATTTGCGTTTCCCGAGTGATCCGCATCTTCTCCATCTCATCTGCCGGCACCAACTGGGCCCGTGTTTCCGTGACAAAGTGCTCAAGTTTTGCCAAATCGCTTTCTACGCGCTGGGTGTCCGCTTTTAACTTTGCGACGTCTGCCCTGAGGGTGATCATTTGAAGACGGGCATCCAGACGCTTAGCTTGCTCCTGGTAGCAGTAGGCATCCACAACGGATGCGTCCATTTCGGCTAGACCGGTGAGATATTTGATTTTGGCGAAGTCGTCCAGCGCTTGTTGTGCGGTGTCGCTCAAGTTGCAGATGTCAATGCCGAAATCTTTGAGGAGTTTGTCGTTTTTGGCATCTAGAATGGATAAGATTAGTTCGGTTATTTTTTGTTTATTAATTAGGATGGGGATGAATGTGCAAATAAGGCATTGGTTAATCTTGTAAATTTAGTCCACCAGCGGAAGGAACAATTGTAATTACTCCCAGGACTGGTTCGTTGGATTGAAGATACAAAAAAAAATTCTCTATTGGAATTTAAAGGAATTTTCTCGCTAAACGCTAAACGCTGAACTAGTAAAAATTAAAAAAAAAAAGTGTTTCAATGCTTTATATTTTACTTATTTTAAAGTGATCAAATTAAGTGTTAATTTTAAATTCTCCAAGTTTCCTAATCACAATCGCTCAAAAAAGTTTTTTTAAATAGTGTTTGTAAAAAAAGTGAAAGTGAACAAAAAATATTTCTAGGGTTTTTTTTTTCATTCGGGCGAATCTGTAATTGAGAGACTCTCTTTGATTACTTTCTCTTGAATTCATATTCCACTCAGCTTTACTCTTTTCATTCTACTATTTGTAGAGTATGCTAACCAGCAATGTTGTGTTTCAATCAGTACCAAAGAATCCCTCAGAAGTTTTATAATGGCGCTGTAATAAAAGAAAGAGAGCGAGAGAGGAGAGAATCTCTCATTGTTAGATTCGCCCTATTAAAAAAATCATAGATTTGATGTTATTAATAACGTTTGCATTTAAAAAATGGACTTTTTTCGGATGGTGATAAAAAAAAGCTAAGACATGTAATTGCTTTTGATAAATTTACCATAGAGGGTAATTAATTAAGTTTACTTGCAAAAATAAAACCCACGCCTTTGCGAACGGCCTTCCTTAGCTTAGCTTAGCTTAGCTTGACTGACTGCACGTATCGATGGTTGCTACTCCGTGATTGATCAGAATCAGTGAAATTGCACAATGAATCAACTGAATGGGGCTGGGAGTAACCGACCATTCTCACTGTACACGTTTCAGTGACTCAATTTCTTTAATAATCAATAACGGCGCCGGCCACGTCCTTGCAATCAGTTGGGAATAGGGAAGGAAAGTTAGTGTGACCTTTGCTGATTAGGGACCGTGTTTACCTCTGCATCCCCACAAAGGTCACAGGAAGGAGGTTTTTCTATGTTAGTAGGGTAGGGCTCGATGGATCAGGATTCACCTTGATAAGTGATGTGATCATATATATATATATATATATATTATGCATTAAAAAATTAAATGAACATTCACACATACATACACATGTATACATACACAAACATACACATACATACACATACATATACATACATATCGAAACCATGGCCAACTCACCTTGCTATTCCCACACCTACTATTACGACCGCCGGTCTGACATCGCATCACCATGACCCGGGAATAGTGCCACCTAGCCATCTTCAGGTTCCGGTCAAGCCACACTTTATGTTCACTCCCTTCCTGGTCTCCACACCACCGTACATCAAACACACTGAAATATGCAATCATCCATGCCTTCCTACTATGAGTCACATCTTACTAACACTCCTCTACATCTCTCTGCAATTCTATTTCACGCCACCGGACAATGGGTCAACAAAACAAAAGATAGCGTGACATGCCCGGTGCAGTCTACTACAAAACACCGTACCCGGACTCTCGCCACCGAACAACAAAAAACTGTATCCATTGTGCAAACATTTCACCAAAAACATATATGTAAAAAATGCAACTGACACTCACTGGACTGCTACTGAAAACAAAAACAAAAAAGTGCGTTCAAATATCCTAAAGGTCCTGGAAAAGCTGAAAAACGGAGTTGATCATTACAACAATCATACACCTGAAATAAAGGACTTATGAAGCCCCTCTGAAAAGCAACACATTTTTCTAGAAGACATCCTTTAAAAAGTCTTCCTTTTACTAGCCACATTCCAACGACAGCGGTACAAGCAATAGAAGATCCCGGCTTGATCTGAAATAAATGGCTCATCCAGCTCACGGCCACATGTCAGCGTTTTATGAAAACAGTGCTTGCACTAAGGTCCCTTTTTGCACGGTCTTTCCTTACAGGGGCTGTTCTCGGCAACAACTCCAGAACGGAAGTTACTTCGACTTAACTCAAGTCACACCTCACGTCTAGGGCCAAAAGCAATCATACGGCAGTTTTCCAAAAAAATCACAATTTCTGGTGTAAATACTCAAAATTTAAAAAACTGCAATCTGACCACTGCATGGAAATGCAACGAATCCAAACAAAACTTTAGCAATATAAAATGTTTAAGCATGTGAATCCATCAACTCTACTTAGTCCCCTCTACACGGTTCCATACCAAAAGTGGAACGTAACGCGCAAAAAACAAAAATTTGTGTATACAGAAGTTCAGAAATGACATTTAAATGTTCATGCTGAAAACAAAAACAAATTGAGCCCCGAATCGAGCTTCGTGCTCCCAAGATAAATGGTCTTGGACTGCAAAGCAAAATTCCAAAGCGTGCCGAAACCATTCATCAAATGAGAATTGAAAACATACAATATGATCCAAAAGTACACGATCTTCGTTCGCACCCCGTCACACCAGTATTGTCAAATTGACAACAAGCGTCTCCACGCTTCAGCCGGCAATCCTCCGGGATCGCACGACCTGCAGACGCGTGAGACAGGAACATGCGAGGGCCACAAGTCGCTCCTTACTTCCAGGATGTCAACACATCACTCAATGCCCACCAAACATACAAATCTCATACACAAAAAATATTCCAAAAAAAAAAAAACTAGAATGGGACACAAAAGGAGAAAATGGAAAGAGCTCACCCGGGTTTCCAGAACATTCCACTGCTGTGGCTGCAACATCGAGCAACCAGAGCAGGTCCGCGCACCCTCCAGACAACACTCCGTTCCTAAGGAGATGGCCGACCATGAACGCTCCACGACCATGAACCTAACATCTCCGAGTGACGCGGGTGAACTCGAGCTCCTCCGGTCGCCGCAAGGCTGCACGTTCGGGGCTCCGTCTGCACCGGGGACACTTTGTTCCAACACCAGTCGAAAGCCTCGTGTTGGACCGCAATAAACTCTTCAGCGACCTGTCACTATCAAGATGAAGAGCTCAACACTACACAACAACTTCCACTATCTAATCCTCTCGAAAATTTTCATTCGAAATTCTTACTCGCGGTAGAACAGAAAAACCATGACAGCTGATGGAAAACAAACCGTCCGCGCGCAATGCTTACTGCGATCTCATTCCGCCTTTGCGAACGGCCTTCCGGCAATTAACCGGAACATTCACCATAGCGGACGAAACCATGCGTGTAGGCATGTTTTTGAGTTCTTCCTTCGTTATATTTATCAATTCCTCCTCAGTTTTCGCGACAAAATTGTTGGAGTAGATCTTACGCTTCAGGTTTGGCCCAGAAATTCACGATGGGACGCAGCTGGGGGACGTTGGGCGGGTTCGCCAACTCGGGTACCACATCGATATTCAGCCGCTCCATCTCCTCAAACGATCGTTTCGAGTAGTGGGCCGACGCCAGATTCGGCCAGATCACCGCGTCTTCGCCCTTATGGTATTTCGTACTATAAATTTCCCCGTTTACGACCAGTCTGGTGCGAAAGAAGAGCGGCTTTGACATCCCCTTCTCGCAGATTCTCAGCCACAGCAGCACCTTCTTGGGGATCTTGGTGTGTGAAATGAACTTCACCTCGGAGCTCATTGCCTGCAGCTCCGAAACCAGTGGACGCGACTTTCGCTTTTTGACATGTATGTTCATGTTCGCCAGGTACTTTTTCACTGTTTGGCCGGTTGAACCGACCTCCCGGCCAAGCGCACGCAGCGATGTAGCCACTTTTCCCTCGGTCTTCCGCTTCAGCATCCTTTGGAGCTTCTTGTCGCTCAGGGTCGTTGGCCGTCCGCAACCGGGCTTTCTTTCGATGCTCTGATTATTGTCTAATAGTGCAAAGATGTTGTAGATGCCGGAACGGGCGTAGAAGTGAAGCACGATGTCCGTTTTCGACGCAGCATGGTGCCGTTCTTTGAACGCGCACACTTCTGGACGGAGTTGCTTCACTGTTTTTGCCATCACTGTTAGAGTTCGACTGATAGAGCTGTCAAATTTTGACTGCTGACTCGTCATGGGTTACTAAGATCGATGCTGCAGAAGTAGTTTGAACGTTAATGAAGATCTGTAGAGAAACTTCGAATATAAGGTGCTGAAGATATTACTAATGGTGCTGAGATTATTATGATTGTAATTGAATTACAAATGTTCGACTTTTAACCTTTTTTTTCATGACCTATGATATAGAGTGACCTACAGGCTGACGAATGAATAATGCTAAGGAACCACAAATTACTGTCATTAATGGAATTATGCGTCGGAGTTCACGCACAATATCGTCGTATAAAATTTGATTTTTTTTCCACAGTCATCTCAAAAGTTTTCATTGTGGTTCGCGATAGACAAGATTTTGTAGACCGCTGTTTGTTATGTTTTCGTCCAAAACGCACTTCCACATTTTCAGAAGGCAAACTACCCACCACCCCCACTCTGAAATAAATAAAGTTAATCATGACTATTTTTTTTTGCAAAATTCAGGTTTGCCACGGTTTATGCATAAAAAGCCTATATACATAGTTAATAGTTTGTGGAACTAAATATCACTTAATTCGGCAATGCATATGTTTTTTTTTTAACTTACTCGTTTATTTGTGAGGCTCAAGTGTCATAGGCATAACGGACCCGAGTTCTTTTTCATTTTTATAATGACTTACAAACTATGTTAATTTTGGAAAGCCGAAAAACTCGCGGCTTGGTCGAGGTTAGGGATTACAATAATTCGGGTAGTAATGGGGAAGTAGGAATCTTAACGTTGGCTTTCAACAGCAGATTGGAGATGTGATATTGTTGCTGTTGGTCTGGCGCAGATGTTGCGTTGCATTAAGCTGTAACGATACAACAGAAGCGGTATTACGGGGGAGGGTGCGAGTTGGACATGTTAAAACGACATCTAAGAGAGGATCAAACGAAAACATCTATTTGTTTCAAGAACTTGTAAATTAGCCCCATATAGTCCAAGTCCAGCTTTCCCAGCACATCTCTAACATCTTCCTTCTCTGGTTTCTCTCGGGCCCGTAGGGATCCGCAAAGATCAGATCTGGCAATTTCGAAATCGAGGCAATACCAGACAACATAGTTGATGTCCCGATAACCTGCACCACAGCCGCATTGATTGGTGTCTGAGAGCCTTATTCGATAAAAATGCGAGCCTAGCGAGTAGTGATTGGACAATAGACAACACATTACCTTGACAAAATCCCGGCTAATATCCAACCCTTTGAACCACGATTATTTCGATACCTGAGGGAGAATGGAATGTAACCAGCTGCCCAAATCCCATGCATCCTATTTTTGTTGCCAGCTGATCAAGGCCTGTTGACGGAAAATAGCAAAAAAAAATCGTTGAAGGCAATTTGTCGATCATAAATATCGCCTGCCATAGCGCCCACCTATCATGTGAGTCCGCTTTCTCATTACCCGGAATGGAGCAATGCGAAGGGACCCAAACCAAGGTGATAGTGTAGGAATTGTTTGATTGGGCAATCAAAAGAGATCGTATTACTCTAACGAAATATGGTGAGTGCTTTACTGGCCTCATTGAACGAATAGTCTGAAGTGAGGTGAGACTATCCATTAAAACATTGATCAGAGGGAAGAGAGGCAATTCGCTCTAATGCATAGTGTATAGCCACCAGCTCTGCGACGTATACAGAGCAAGGATTTTGTAGTTTGAAGGAGGCGCTATGAATTTCGTTAAAACACCAAATCCAGTGGAATTATTTGTTTATGACCCGTCGGTGTAAAACTTCCTGTCACATCTGATATGGCCAAACTTACTTGCAAAAATTGATGGAATGTACTCCGAACGGAGTGGAGCTGGTATTCCACGAGCTTCTTGCTTCATGGTCAGATCAAAAACTTCAGTAGAACTAGAGAAGTTTTGGGAGTAATCACGATTAGGAACATTCGAAGAAGGGCTCACCTCCAGAGTCATGTACCAATATGTCATGAACTTAGTTTGAGGATTTCGTTCGATGAGCTTTTCAAAATTTCCAAATACCTATGGATTTAAATAGCACCTCACAGTGGATGAGGAACCGAAACGATAGCTCCACAAAACGATCTGATAAAGGAACTCTGGCTAATATCTCCAAACTCATGGTATCAGTTGAGTTCATGCAGCCTTACTCGATACGAAGACAAAGGTACTGGATTCGCTGCAGCCTCAGAATATGAGTTTTCGCGGCGGATTTAAAACAGAAACTACCGTACTCGAGAACCGACAGAATCTTTGTACGATATAGCGTGATCAGATCTTCCCACCATGTTTCGGTGATAGTCCACATGAAGTTCATTCACTGCTGGCATTTCTGATGCAGATACTTAATGTGCTTTCCCCAGGTGCATTAAGAATCGAACCAGACCCCTAGGTATTTATAAGACAAACTTTGAGTTATTATTTTACCCATGAGTTGAAGCGGTATCTGTGCTGGATCATGCTTCCTAGAAAAAAACAGCTAGCTCAGAAGTGAATTCTAGAGGGTTTGAGCTGTTTAGTGGAATACCTGTAACTAGAAATTAGAAGAAAAATTAGTATTCTCCATTTAATTCCAACTACCTTTGGATAATTCGTGAAGTTGTCGAAGACCCATGAGAAAATCTCATATGTTTCTCAGACAACAAATTGTACCAATAGTTGTTTAGTAATGGTGAAAGGCCACACTCGTGGACTTTGTCTGAAAGGACGTCTACACAAACTGAATCAAAAACCCCCTTAATGGCCATGAAAATTGAACCCATTTGCTCATTTTGAGCATAGGCCAGGTGTATTTCTGTTGAAAGCAGCGCAAGACAATCTCTCGTTCTTTTACCTCTGCGGAAACCAAATTGTGTATGATATAGAAAGCCATTAGATTCAATCCAATTGTCGAGCCGATGGAGAATCATCTTTCCTAGCAGCTTGATTTTATATGCGACAACATCGCGATTGGACGATAAGAGTTGTAATCCGACGCGGGTTTCCCGGGTTTTTGTATAGCTATAACTCTTACCTGTCTCCATTCATCCGGAATAATATTGCTCTCCAGGAACTGATTAAATAAGATCAGCAAGCGCCTCTTTACGACGTCTGGGAGGTTTTTCAACAAGTTAAATTGATTTTATCCATTCCTGGTGCAGAATTGTTGCATGAAAGAAGAGCAAGTGAGAATTCGAGCATAGAAAAGAGCGCATTCATTTCGTCTCTGCCCTTCGGTTCAGAAAGGCGTATGGGCGCGTTCTGACGAGTTGGTCGCGGTAGATTTCATGTGTGAATGGGCTGCCACATAAACGTTCAAAAATGCCTTAACCGAATGGAGAGTTTGTAATGACCACTTGAAGATGCGATGGGGAATCATTTTCCTGATATTCCCAAATGTGGCACGTAGTAAAATGTTGCTTGTCTTCTGAGTGAAGGAGTGGAAACTCATCGGGAATGATCTCTCATATGCATCCGTAGAACCATTCTGAACGGCGTTGTGAGAATATCACCATGAAAATCTCACATGCGCATAGCATGTTACCTGTTACTAATGCTTCTCTCCTTTCTCCTGTTCTCTTTCCTATCCCATGGCCGTGAGCGCTGTCTTATGACACATTGTGAGTCTCGATATGCGCTACCAAAGTCAGCTCTTCAAAAGCAGAAACACCGAGACGATAATACGGACCTACATCAAAGGAAGGTTGAAGCTTTAAGTGAGGAACGAGGAACCGTAACTAACTTTACTTTTAGCCAAACAAGCTAACACAAGCTTCAAGGTAAGATGATTTCAAAATCAAGGTAAGAAAATCATATTAATTTCTCTAAATTTTTCAAATATTTATGTAACATCAAATGTTGGGATAAAGGGAGGGACCATCAGAGTACCCGATTGAATGGATTTGGATAGGAAGAGTGGGACTGCAAACTTCGTGTTGTTAACATTTCGTGAATAAAGGGCGGGCTCTTCTCCCCATCTAATGGGGCTTTTTACTAGGCGAGGGCTCGGTTTTGGTGTGGTTTATGCGAACTTGTTTCTGGAAGGAGATTCTCTCTAGACCCCTTTAGCTTTGGGTTGCGTGTAAGTGTATCTGCTTACGGGCCCACAATAGGTTTTTGGCCCTTCATACAGGAACATGATGAAAAACTCACCACAGTACAACCTTGACCAAATCGTTTAATTAAAATAGTCCCGTGCTATAGGCAGTTGCCTTGCTACATTAGATGGTAGTTCACATCATCATCATCATCATCATTAAAAAGCCTAAATAGTTAATAGTCTGTGGAACTAAATTTCATGTAATTAGGCAATGCATGTGTTTTAGTCCTTTTTTTAACTAAATTTGTGGTTTTACTGAATGGGTAGTTTTTATGCAATTTTTGTCTAAATTTTAGCTTATTCCTTTGATGAATGTTTCTAGAAAAAATAGTCAAAGGTTGGAAGTAACATTCGTAAACAATGAAATGCTTGCTCCCACAAACAAAATAGCACCAGAAACAATTACAGGGAGTTATATCCTTCCGGTCGGTAGTGGATATAGATTAGCAACCTGAAATTTCCACGAAATTTACGTAGTAGTTGTTATATATCTAGATACATCAACTTAAAACATATTTCAAAGATTAAAATTCAATTTATAACAAAGATTCAAACATACATTAATCGTTATGTTATGTATTCTCCGTGCGTGGAGTAACGATTATGATGTAGAAGGAGATGTTCGCTCATCACCATGAGGCACCAAGAGTGAAAATTAATGTTTTTGGCTAGAATGAAAGATGTGAAGAGAAAGTGTTGAAAGTTCCGTCAGTGTGCGGCAGGCTGGGAATAGAACAGATGTTTTTTATTTAGGAAAATTGAGCGAAAGGGCATGTATCCAGTGGTACTCGAACCATGGACGTCAATTTTTGCCTCATATCCCACTGCGGGGTAGGTTGTAGGACGGACCAAGTCCGCCACTGCAACAGGCTGATTTAAATCAATTTAAAACATATTTCACACAAAGCATGTCGCATCTGGAAGAGAATAAGATAAATATTGTCTGCCGAAACAATCCCGATATCTTCCCGATAACTTTTTATTACAGTTTCCGCTTATCGTTGATTGATTCGTAAAAGTTCTGACGTTAAGATTTGTTTTGATAGAATAAACCGGATTTCGGACCACAAATGATCCACAAATTACATAACAAATGTTTAAATGTTATTGTTATTGTTATTGTTATTGATCAACCCCCACCCTGGCAGGCAACTAGCCGCCGATCTGCACTTAAGCTGAGTGAGGACCTACTTAGCCTAAGCGTTTGTGCATACTAATCCGTATAGCATGCCGCCACTTTCACTAACAGGCCCCGCTGTCCCATTAGCTTCCGTGCATTGGTTAGGGATAGGAGGAGATTGATAGGGAAAATTTAGAGAGAAGGAGTTGTGACTGAAAAGAGACAAGCATAACGAAAAACAAAACAAAACAAAATCAGGACACTAGATATTGTCTTCAAAACCTGGTAGAAATAAACTATTTGATGCCTGAAAAGAAACAGAACTAAGAACAAAGATACAAGCGAAATCCTTGTAGTCTCCCGGATGTTTCAAGAGCTTAGCCATTTATCTGAAAAGATACTAAGAGTTGTTATCTTACCTGTCTAGTGAAATATAAACCACTAACAAAGTGTGCTGGTGGTTTCTCACTAGGAAAACAAGGAAATTTATATTAACGCTTGATAGCCAATTTGAATCGATCTATATCAACAGTAAGGAAGATATTGCAGCCAATCAAACAATGGGATAGTGGTTCACCCGTTCAAAGACATGGCGGACCGGCGAGTATGGCAAAGAAATACTTTAGATCACAACTAATTATAATACCCACCAACGGCCCAACACACCCGGCGTAGCACCAGATCTCACCGAGAAGCAGCTTTATTGGAAATGAGAAGAAAAACTAGTATCCTCCATTCAAAATCCAACCACCCCCACCGCCCATCCCGACAGACACGCGTATCCCGTCCACAATGCGCAGACCTCCCAGCGCCGTGCACCAATAACTCGACTGGTCGAGTTATTAGTACACGACACTGAAGAAGTCCGCATACTACAGACGAAACGCGAGCATCCGTCAAGACAAGCAATAAAGGTAGTCGGAATCATACGGAAAACACCAATCCCTCCTCTCCCTCTATTAACAGGTAATCCACTAAACAGCTCACACTTTCTACGATTCAGTTTATTGTTTTTTTCCGTGCTCACATTATCACTCGCCCCGCCGAACAACAGATAACCGAAATTAAAATAATGCCCTATAACCGATATCAAAGCAGTTACCAACAAGGCATCGACACCGTGGTGATACGGCAAATATGGTGAACTAATAGTATGGATGTTTTAATTATTTACCGTCATATCTCCCCTAGCAGCAGTTTTTTGATCCTTTTCTGTACTGACTCGATCACTCGCGGCGCCGAAAAAAAAACAAAACACCGAAAACTATAGATAACGCGCCAAGCCCTATAAGAAAATTTAAAATAAGAAAGAATCAACGCAACTGTTCACATTAGATGCTTGAAGCACTCTTCTTCCGTAAACTTTGAATGTGCACAACTACACACCCAGATCTTCCCACAGAAACCTGCGACATTCCACCGAACTCTCAACAACCGAGCGCTCGGCAACCCCACCTTAAGGGCCCCGGCGAAACTTCACAGTTATCTGTAAAAAAATTATCGGTTTTCGGTCAAATCCCACCGAAATCCGCCAAACCGGACTACCGAAAGCTCAGCTGCCGAGAACCCGGCAATAAAAATCCACAGATCCCTGCAAAAAAAATCCGAGTGTGCACATTCTACAAACAACCCTACTACTGGAACTCACATCTGCAACAAGCACGTTGAGCGTCCCAAAGAGCAATCTAAACCGTAAATTACGATTGAAGGATTTTGTGGATTTAGCGTCCCTGGAAGCATCTCGTGCCTTCTGGCAACTTTACGCTTCTATTTCTAAGCTCATCATTTTCGCACCACCCGGGGGAGACTTGGTCCTATACCCAATGATTTCATTATCTCCAATCCGCTCAACCAATCGCAATGTTTTGTGATATAGTGGACGGAATATTATAATTTGAGATAAATCAATGCAGACGTCTTCCAAAATTGGCAGATCGACAGGCAATCGGTGGAGACCCACCTGGTACCTCACATAAAGATGCTTAGAGGCGGACCGGAAGATTTGATGAGCTACCTCCCCCACAAATTACATAACAAAAAATGTTGGACACAAAATTTGACGCGATTTTATAATTGTTTGCAAATTAATGTGATATTATCGCTTTCTCTTTTGATAATTACACTCCTTACCCGATGAATCCACTAGCATTTTCTGTCTTGATAGATCTATCTTCTTAACATATGACAAACAACCTGAAATTTTTTCGATGCTGGGCTTAGCTTAAACAGATTTTTAAAGACATTTTTATCAAATTAAAACAATTGCAGTACACGATCCTAATATTTTGAGCGCATAGAGCTGGTTTCATCATGTTTATTTGAAAAAATCTGGATCAACAATAGAAAAGGGCCTATCAGCATTTGTAAACAAACACTTCTGAGCCTATTTCCTTGCAAAGCGTAGGCCACCCACGCAAACCAATACCATCATCATGTAGGGGAAAGTTTCCCCTACACGACGATTCTGTAGGTTTGCGGGTATAGCCAACGACTTGCGAGAAAAAGGGCTCAGAAGTGTTTGTTTACAAATGTTGATGGGCCCTTTTATATTGTTGATCCAGAAATGTTTGCTTAAAAGTCCAACATTTGTCAAAAAATATGTTTGAACAGATCCGCCTTAACATCTAACATATGTATGTGTTTCAACTTGCCATACTCTCTGATAGTGACACAAATGGGAAGACAGAAAATGCTAGTGGACACCGGGTTAGAGGGTGTTAAAATCCATTGTGGATGAGAGCATTTTCAACGGAGGGTAAAACAAATGGATCCTAGAGAGTTTGAGCTGTTTAGTGGAATACCTGTAACTAGAAATAAGAAGAAAAATTACTTTGTGCAGACTTCTTCAGTGTCTCGTACTAGTCGAGTTATTAGTACGAGACACTGAAGAAGTCTGCACATTGTAGACTAAATACGCGTATCTATCAAGACAAGCAGAGGTAGTTGGAATTAAATGTTAATTACTAATTTTTCTTCTTATTTCTAGTTAAAACAAATGGGTTTTGTTTTCGATGTTCCTGGAACAGTCTGTTATCTTATCAGCTTACTGCAAGCTACATGAAGCATATATAGGTATTCCTATAAGAAAAACAAAATCCATATCCACATGAAACTGCTATGCAAATAGCGGCAGCTTACGAATCTTTGAAATATTTTAACAGCAACTTGAACCAGTTGACTTTATTTTCCTATTTCAAATACCTATTTATGAACTTTGCGTGACGAACCTGTCTGAGGCTGGAGGTCATGCAAATAAGAAACAAAATATTCATGCAAATAAGTAACAAGATAATTATTAACACCTTTGTTTGGTACTCACTCAATATTCGCACCTCATCTAGCGTCCTGTTCATTGACAGAATCTTCGAAGAATCTAAAATGAGATCACTTTATTACAAACCGTTGTAAAATTCTACGCACGATTCATCCCTTACCATCATCCATTTTCGAATATGATTGAACCGGCAACTTCCTCGTTATAAATAATACCCAAAACACAAAAACGATAACTAGTATCACGTATTGTTGTTATTTATAATCTCCAATTTACGAATCACAATGCAAGGATCAAGAAAAAGTTGGACTATTGTCCGTTATATGTCACGCAAAGGTAAGAACAAAATTTGCAACGATTGTTCGGTTTGTTGATGTTTGAAACCGGCGAGCGAGAACTTTACACTGAACCTAAACGGTTGCAGAAAAACGTCAACCTCATCAGATTTATAATTAAAAATGCCATGAAATTCCATTCATGACATGAAGATAACAATAATAACCATCAACGTTTAAACGTATGCTACGTCGTTCAGTATTTTCCGCAACTTGTAAACGAGAGTTTGTATGCGTGTTTTGGAAATGTTTGATTGGATACGTTTATTCGAAACAGAACGTTTAAAATTGAGCGCAAAATTTGTCACAGTCGCTGTTTCAATCGCTCTATAGAGCAACAAATTGAAAGAGCGTTACTTGAAACATATCCAAAAATTGTGTACGTCCGTTTAACTAAAATATCAACGATCGTATAACCAATTAGCTACAACGTGAGCAAGATAAAAAAAATCTTTAACAGGTGGGTTGTTTGATTTCGTGAGAATGTTGTGAGTCGTGAGTAATCAGCAATCAAAATGATTCAGAATAACCACTTCTGGTTTCTTGCTCTTGCGTTGTTGACGTTCACATAGTTATAGGGATGTAAGCCGGCATACCGTACGGAGTACAGCTCGGATCAATGGAATTCGGATAGTTATATCAACAACATAATTCTAGGATTTTTTTTCAATAGGGCGAATCTAACAATGAAAGATTCTCTCCTCTCTCGCTCTCTTTCAATTATTACAGCGCCATTATAACACTTTCGAGGCATTTTTTTGTACAGATCAAAACACAACATTAGCAGGTTAGCATACTCCACAAATAGAAAATGAAAAACGTAAAGCTGAATGAAATATGAATGAAAGAGAAAGTAATCAAAGCGAGTCTCTCAATTTTAGATATCTGAAAAATGAAAAAAAAAAACCTTCTCTTATGCTTTGTTCATACTACAGCGTTGTCACATAATACAAGTCTATCTTGATTACATTTTCCTTGTAGATACTTTTCAAAACACTCTTGTATTATGTTGCAAGCCTGTAGTCTGAACAAGGCATTACCTTCACGCAAAACAAATACACGGGTAAAAACCCGTGGACCAAATCAAAATAATGAGTAAACCAAATCAAAATAATGAGTAAAAACCCATACATATTTAATGGCAAATATCCACATAATATTCACACATAAACTGAACCCTGAACACATATGAAATTTATGTGGCAAATGAAAAGTATGTTGTTCACACGTTGTAGTTATGTGTACATATAGGAAGAATGTGTGGTTACAAATAGATAGCATTTGTTGATCTTACTGCAAAAATGCATAGATAGGGAAGCGGAACCTATTCTCACCATAGTACATATATTCATCACATTCTGCAGTCATCTAACTTCAAACGTTAAAAGATGTTTAATTTCTCCAATAAATGGACGCAGTAACCAAGAATATAAAATCCTGGCAAATAAAATTAGGTCTTGAATTCAATTAAAAGCCACAAAAACGTTCCGGAGACTTACAATTTCGTAAAAATAATGAGCAGTCAGATTTTCAACACAATTTCTAACCTTTGCATTACAAATTCGTCATATTGATCTAACCGTACTAGGGAATATACTCGAGCCAAACCCCAAGTTTTATCTTTAACTGCACTGTATCTTCACACATTTTCGTTGCGTAATTGCACAAACCATAAAAATCACACTTCAATTATTACACTAGCTACACAAGAATCAACGAATACGTGATAAAATACTAGAAAACTATGGGATTAATTTTCACGATAATTTAAATACGCTTGCACCTATTTTGAACCGTGTTAACAGTCGATGTAATCGCTTGATGCTGCACTGCTCACATACTGTATAGCATACACATCAACGCTAGTGTGCGTTTTCAATCATTCATAGAGCATTCTATGCCCAACATTATGATGAGTCTTATTGTCAATGTTCTCATGGAAGAATAACAAACAAACCCTTTCATTTTGTCTTGGTTATATGCATGCTACCCAACACACGTGAAGTGCTGTCAAATGATCTACTTCATTTTTGGGTGTAGTAGTGAAGAGCGTTAACTTGTTTGTATTTGTTGCATGATTAAAATCAGTACGATTAACATATGTACACAGATGGGATTAATGTTTGTCGTGATATTATTAATATAGGCACATAGCAGTGGCAACTTTTTCGTATGAAATTGGAAGAAAATTATCAGAATCGAATGTTTTGTGTGTTGCTTAACGATTAACAGTAAGTGGACGAATAAATTGTGAATAACTTGTGTACTCAATGTTCGGTATTCAGTGCATATTCACCGATTTACACTGGAGGTCTGCTTATTGAGCTAAAGATAGCTAACGCTTCCCTATTATCATTACTTTTTTATCAGTGATACGTAGTTATACCATAGACTAACTCTAAGACTACTCCCATACAAATACGATTTTATTCTTGGCTCAGTCAGTACTAGCACATCGGTCCCAAGTTCGGTCCCACGCTCAATAATGCGCCCCTTATAATGAACTCACACGAACACACTCTAAAATATTCTGTCAAAATAACACAGCAAATCAAAACAAAGGCGCAAATATGTATAGCTAGGTGCTGGATTCAAGCACAGAGAACAGACATCCAAGCTAGAGTGCCCTTCGTGTGTAAATTTCTGTAACTGCCATTTTAAAATTACAGCTTGTTTCCGTTAGTTTTGGTGATTCGTATGTTGATGGCGCCACCTGCGTGCCTTGAGATTTGATAGGCTGTCAATTTTAGTTTGGTGAAACCTAGACTAGGCGGCGCTGATTTTCCAACGGTTTGCTTTTGAAAATTTACACAGTAAATTGAGAAAAAAATGTTCGAGCCTGGATGTCTGTTCTCTGTGATTCAAGGTGTAATTCGGACCAAGGGGTTCTACAACAGTGAACCAATTTCAAATCGCAAATCGCAATCAAAAGCATTTTGATTGTTGGTTATACCAATTAAAATAGGAATCGATTCAACTAAAATTTTTGTTTGAATGTGGACCAATTGAACTGATGAACTAATTCAACAAAATCATTCAGTTGAAATGAAACTTCATACTTTATTAAATGAACACCTTGTTCTATTGTTCAAAACCAAATGGTTTTTTAAACCCTGGGGGTGCGATCCAGCTTCAAGATGATCGAAAAATCCCACACACTTAGAAATTATGAATTTTACACCAGACCTAATCCATGTTTGTAAATAGTCGGGGAACGTAAAGTCGGGGAACGTAATAGTCGGGGGACGTAAAGAAAGATTTCGTGTGAAATTATGTCTTCTGAAATTGACACATACGCAATTCAACAAAAGATGTGTTCGGTTGAATTTATTTTCTCATCTCTTTCAACTCATTCTTATGGGCTAAAGGACGATTGCATGTGTCGGTCTCAGGGACAGAAATTTACACGAGATTTTGGTAGTGTGCACGCTAGCGATTCAATCTTTAAAACATCTTGTTTCAGCTTGTGAATCTTAATCCATCAACTTGCATCGTGCTGCATCTTTATGCAGTAAATCTTTAAAATCTTCATCAAAATCTTTAAAATCTTCTTTCTATCTACTAAGCGTGCGGACATCGCACAAAAGCAAAACAAAAAAATGCTGCATCTGAGATAGAGTCGCG
Source organism: Aedes japonicus (assembly GCA_034211315.2). Lineage (NCBI taxonomy): Eukaryota > Metazoa > Arthropoda > Insecta > Diptera > Culicidae > Aedes > Aedes japonicus. Next base: position 83,607 of record JASCZW010003204.1, on the reverse strand, counting down.
CCCCCTGTTTAAACCAACTAATCGCATTTTTTGACATAACAAACAATGATGAAGTAATTCAGGGAAATCTTTGAATTGAAATAAAACTTCATGCGTTTTGGAATGTGTTCAAAACAAAATATTTTCTTCAACCAACAAAACGTTTTCGTTGAAATAATGATGAAACAATTTAAGAAAATCTTTGAATTGAAATAAAATATATTTTATTGAATTGTCTTGTTTTATTGTTCCACTACCCCACACAAGTTGTTTTTCCCAGCTGAATTGGCGTAAACTGTTTCTAATCGAACACAATCCACACAGGTTTAAAAAAACATGCGTTAAACTTGTAAACCTGTAAAATTATAAGCACCTGAATGTAACAAATTTACCTCTATTATATTAAATAGAAAATTACGCGTGATCTTAAATTTACAGCACTGAAAAAAATAAACTGTAAATGTCCTCGTGCTGTCGATATAGGTGCTGTAAATAAAATATTCCTGTAATCTGTTTTGATTTTGTGAGGTTATAAATAAAGTAGATTTATTTTTTTTTTTTTCATTCGAAACTAAATCGTATAAGTTGTTAATTTTAAAAATCTTATATTTCTTTGCCTTCTCAAACAGTTTTCGAGCTGATTTCATTGATGTACAGCAGGTATATCAGTTTTTGCAGGTTTGAGATTTGCAGACGAGTTTACATTTGTCGACTGCGCACTTGAAATCAGGTCGGCTTCGGTGAATTTAAAAAATCGTACGCCCACTCACTACGATTTTTATAGTCATACACAATTTATTCGAACATTTTGAAAATGATCCTCACAATTGTTTATGTTTCAATCCCGTTGGTGAACGTACACAATATGGTGGTGATAACTTTTTTTTATTCTGACTTTTCAAACTGAGCGGCGGTTCTGTATTGGATTGATATCATGTAAATTTTAAGCGTTGAAGACGCAATAATAAGAGCGTGTTTTATACTCATATGTTATCAGTTGCAAATATGATTTTAAATTAAAAGACTGTAATGAATATGATATAACTTTGCATGAAGGAAGTGTTTCTTACTGTTTACGATATATCAAATTGAAAATTGCATGCAACCATGAATTATATCGATATATTTTCATAGAAGTTTCAGATTAAATCATATGTAATTTTCATATTTTTTTTCTGTGTAAGAAGCAATTTGTGTCCTCTTTTTCCAGTTTTTTTTAGCTTGGAAAATAAACAATTCTAGTTGTCTTATATTACAATTTTTATTTTATCAGGTACAAGATTTATTGAAATAAGTACACACAGTTTTCTTAAAATAAAAGTTATTCCAGTTAAATCGATTATTATTGAAATTAATATCATACAGCAATGATTATTTGAAATAATTTTATTGACTTAATTTGAATGAAATTTTGAATTGATTTGAAACTTTTTTATGAATTGAAAAAAATAGAATCCTTGTATTGAATACAAACAAAATATTCTTTTGATTCAAAGCAGAGTGATTTCTTTGCGTCTTGGATTCAATATGATCGAAACATCTCCCGCCAGTAGATCAATATTTTAAAAATTGTTTAAAATCTTTTGATTCTGAATCCACCACTTGCATTGTTTTCCATCTTTTTGCAGTTAAACTTGTACACTTAGAAAATTTAACAGTATTCGGTAATTTTTTTTTTAACTTTCAACAACTGACCGTTCGGTTATCCGATTTAACGGATTTCGGTAAAATTTGACAAGTTCCGGTAATTTTTTTACCGGAATACTGTAAAATTTCTCCAAAATCCGGTAAATCAGATTACCACGAACGTTCAGCTGTTGAAAGTTCAGTAAAAAATTACCAAATACTGTAAAATTTTCTAAGTGTGCGAACATCTCACTCAATATAGATATCTTCTTTCTATTTACTAAAGGCCAGTATCGACCTAAAAAGTAAAGAGGTTACGGAATTTGGTTCAATCTTACTTACTTCACTTACGGAATAATCGAGCGGAATATTTTTCCGAAAGTAAAAGTGACAGCAAGACCAGAGGCCCTTTAAAGAGCCACGCCAAGACGAACATGCAACACTTATTTCAATTAACGTTTGCATTAAAAAAATTGACTTTTTTCGGGTGGTGATAAAAAAAAGCTAAGACAGATAATTGTTTTTGATAAATTTCCCATGCTAGGTAATTATTTAAGCTTACTTGCAAAAAATTCTACGCCATTGCGAGCGGCCCTCCGCCAGTTAACCGGAACATTCGCCATGGCGGACGAAAATATGCGTGTAGGCATGTTTTGAAGTTCTTTCTTAGTTTTTTTTTATCAATTCCTCCTCAGTTTTCGTGAAAAAATTGTTGGAGTAGATCTTACGCTTCAGGTTGGCCCACAAATTCTCGATTGAACGCAGCTCGGGCACGTTGAGCGGGTACCACATCGACATTCAGCCGCTCCATCTCCTCCAACGATCGCTTCCTTTCGATGCTCTGATTGTTGTCTAATAGTGCCCAGATGTTGTAGATGCCGGAACGGACGTATCCGGCGTCTACAAAGTGCCACACGATGTCCGTTTTTGACGCGGCGGGGCGCCGTTCTTCGAACGCGCATACTTCTGAACGGAGTTGCTTCATTGTTTTTGCCATCACGGTTAGAGTTCGACTGATCGAGCTGTCAAATTTTGTCTGCTGACTCAAGGGTTACTATGATTGATGGCTGAATAGTTTTGTCAGTACGAGTGAAGGTAAACCTATGAAAAATCTAGAAATGAGAAGAAAAATTAGTATTTTCCAATTAATTCCAACTACTGTCGTGTACTAATAACTCGACTGGAGTACACGACACTGAAGAAGTCTGCACATTGTAGACGAAATACGCGTATCTGTCAAGATAAGCAAAGGTAGTTGGAATTAAATGGAAAATACTAATTTTTCTTCTCATTTCTAGTTACACTAAACAGCTCAAACTCTATAGGATTTATGAAAAATCGGCAATTGTTGTCCATTTTTTTTTTAATGCAAACGTTAGTTCTTATTTTGCGTGCATTCAGACGGGCTGCTCGATAGGTAGATAGGTAGATTTGGCTTCACTCTTGGTGTGACTCTTTATAGGGACAAAAGGCACGTCGAGTGAGCCGAAACGAAGTATTCAACAAAGAAAAGTGTTGGGTCTATTCTGAGAGTCGAAACGAGTCAATCAGTCGACAATAGTCGAATCGAGTGATTCGATTTTCTGTGCAAATTAAAGTGAGAGTCGATTCGTTTCAACTGGTTGGACAAGTATAAATTTCGGATGAACTTAAAAACCATATAATACTTCATCAAGTAACCAGACAATCCTTGCTTTTTTTTATTATCATTTTGATCTTGCTTTCAGACATACTCCCTTTTGTTCTCATAAATATATATATTTTTCTGTTTGTAACCAATTTTTCCATAGTTTCTGTTTCTATCGCCTTAAGATGCATTTAACAAAAGTTTGAGTGTATCATCATCATCACCATCATCATTATCGGTATAAATCAAGGAAGGATAAAAGAAAACAAATTAGTTTCGATCGACAAAAAACGTTTCACAATAGTTTATTTCCACCATTAACATAAAGAAACCATAATAAATTTTCGATTCTTACAAGGGTAGCGAAAAATATACAGAAAAAAAATAATAATAAAATAATGACAAAGTTTTACGTCGCAGCTGGACAAGTATCATTTTCTTTCTGAAAAACTCCTTTTAGATCTACGTATTTCTGTTTCTGCCTTGTTTTTAACATTAATCAGACTGTCTTCTGTGTGGTTCCGCGTTTTTCCTCCCTTGGATTTGTGTAAGCTAAACATTGCGTATAGGCGGTGGCTGTTAGTACATAGAGTTACTCAAACTACTACTGTTACAATTCTGATAACGAATCACAAAGAGAGAGAGAGGAACAGTCTTATTCGCTTCAGATGTTTGTTTTTTAGTACGGCCAATCTGCGGACTATCGTGTGTAAATGTTTCTTAAAATGCTTGTCAACGCCATATGCTGGTGCTTTGCTACCGAGGATGAAAAACCATTGTTGATTGTTTCGACTTTTAGTTGCACTATTGGTTTTCCCTGAAATCATCTTTTTGATGTTAGTTTCTGCTGCTATACAATTCGTTTTGTCGTGTTATGGTAATCTCTGTGACTATGGAGAGTAATATTGGATCTACTACATGATAAGGAGCTCTTCACGATCAGTTCTCTGATATTCCCTTCCCGTTAGCTAGTAGAATTGAATGGAAGTTTCACGACTTGGAGAAAAATATTTAAAAAAAAATAAACTGGAATAATTTCTTAAATAGATGATTTTTGTCTGCTTCTGGCATTCCTTAGTGGGTTTTTTCTTGATAATAATGTAATAATATATGTTTTTTGTTGTTAAGGGGCAGGTGTGATCATTGCTTGTTTGGTGCCGGAACCACTTTTAACGGCTGAGGCCGAATTCGCCGGCCTGATCTTCGGTGCTGTCACCGTACTGCCAGATGCCGTTGCGGTTCTTGCGGGCGGACTGCTCGGCTTCCTTGTATTCGTTCAACTGCAATAGAAATGGCGAGTGTCATTAGACCTACATATAGCATTCGATACCAAACGGCAATCAATGTGCTGAGCATAGTTGCTAGGTTGTATCTCATCACTGGTAAGAGCGTCGCTAAGGATTACTGAACCGACGCTCTTAGAGTCTTGATAGATGTGCTTTGCTCTACCATCACATATCGTATGATTTCCTATACTGTATAGTTCGGGAAACCATGTAACCTTGATATGATGGAATTTGCGTTCATAAATATACAAATGAAATCAAATGACTCACCAGCTTCTGCAGCCTACGATCCTTCTTGTTCTTTTCGGCAATCAGGAAACCGTCGTTGATGAGGTCCTTGCCGATGTCGCGCTTGGCGGCAGGATCAACGAGAGTTACGTGCTCGGCACCGCTGACGCTGTGGAAAGAGAGATAAGGGAAAGAAATTAGGGCAAACGAAAGATATTTCCATTATTTCCCGGAAGCATTGCAAAATGACTGTTGAACCTATTTGAGGCGATGACTGCCACGGGGCAAATCACGCTTCGGAAGGTCGGTCCGGTAATACCACAATCGGTAAGACCTTGCTTTCCTATTGGCAATAATCTAGAAGAACGAGGCTAGGATGTGCCGCCTGTCCTTTGGCATTATTGCCAAACTTGGGATGATAGTCGATTTCTTCCAAACAAAGCTCATACTCACCGATACTCGACGTTCATCTGCAGGGCCTTGTTCAACGCATCCTGAGCAAATGCCTTGAGAGCATCCGCCTTGTCCTCTTCGTCGGTTGGCAGAACGACCAGCGCCAGGCAGTACTCATGCGCGTAGGGTTTGTCGGACACGAAAGCAGGCGGAAGCATAGCTAGGCGGGTCGTGGGAACGGTCTGCCAGGACAAAGAAAATAAAAGTTAAAAATCTGCTGGAGTTCTGGAAGGAGGAAGTGTTCGAAATCTATCAGCCAGTAGACAAGGCTCACCATGGCACACCCAGCGCCTAAAATCTCCCCATTTGCCTTCCTCGACAAAACCAACAGCACACCGGAACGCAACGGCACAAAACGTGCCGAGCAAGGTGTTTCTGCAAGAGTGCCTCGGTTGGCCTGGGGGAGATTGCCTTAGGCGCACGGTTTGGTATGTGTGCGGAGCTGACAAGTCCCGGTATAAACCAAGCTGATCATGATCTTCTTCGGTTCACTCTGGCAAGCATATGACTCAAGCATTTCTTTTGGTAATACAGAAATGGATCTAAGGTACTTGCGACACAAGGTGGGATTATAGAATGACGCAAATCTTACCTCGCGGTTGCCATAATCGACATACAGAATCGAAGCGTTGCCGCCCTTTTCGATTTTCTCGACCTTTGCGCGGTACCACTCGTTGTCTTCCGAGAATCTGTCGTAACGGGACAAGATGACTGTTTAGATCTAAATATTGAATGGAGTGTGTAGTAGGTTACTACTCACTTGGCAGCACACATATCGCCTCGTCTCGGGTTGTACGATCCTGTGACCGGTGGCATGGCACGGAACTCCTGGCGCAGCTTGGTCATAAGTTCTTCCAGCTTGCCACCCTGGTCCGAGTGCTGGGCGTAGAAGTGCAAATCCGAAGTTATTTCCGTAACGACTACATTTTCGTACTTAACCTTACGGTCGGCGGGGGCAGTTGGGTCTTCCTTTTCGTCTTCATTATCCTTACTGTCCTCCTCGACCTTTTCCACGTAGTCCTTCCAGATGTTCTTCCTCTTAGCCTTAGCACGGGATTCCGCTTCGCTGAGAGCGCGGAAGTGTTCCGTTTTCTCGGCCGTGAAGTGCACCGATGCGAGACCTTCTTCAACGAGGGCAACCGATAGATTGACGTTGTTTTCGGTCCACAGCCATCCGATCACACTGGTGGCTGCCTTGTCGGTGGTTTCAATCTTTACGCTCACGTCACGTTGCAGGATGCGTTCGCGACTGAACTGGAGTGCCTCATCTCCGAAGGGTTCTCCCTCCTGGGCAGGGATACCGCTCAGAGCAGGGCGGGATGAACGAGGGCAGGAGATACCGGCCAGCAGGAATGTCACCAGACAGCTGTCCTTTGGACAGTAGATACGGAAGCGGGAACCACTGGCAACAAACTCAACGATGGCTTCGGTACGCAGGGCACGTTGCCATGAAGGCAGGTACTGGTGCTTGATGCGGGAGTGATCCATCGTCAGGTCATTGATGCGATGCGTCGGAATGTCATCCTTGGCGTGAACGCCTTTCAGTTGCTTCATGGCTTGCGTTTCGGCGGCACGCAGTTCATCGTAGTGCACCGAGCGCTGGTCATCGTCCTGTCGGTACTTGATGACCGTGGCCAAACCCTTGGCCACCAGAGCCTCCGCAACGTTACTGTGTGTGTGAGAGGTGAGAATAACAAAATCAAATAAACGTAGAAGAGGCAGAGCAACTATGTTTTTTCGGAATGCATTGTACCGGCTCAGTGGTAAGAGTAAGGAATCTTTACACATGCCTCACCCTTAGAGTCTCGAGTGACTTTTTTTGTTTGATATACCACCACTTAATCATCGACTTCCCATCGAAAACGGAAGCCTATAACCTATGTGATGGATATTGCATTTGATGGAGGAAACATTAGGATACTTACGCTCCAGACAGCGATACGGTGTAGCAGCACTTCTCGGGGAAGTTGTCCCGAGCCGGGGTCACATAATCCAACGAGCAGTTGACTTTCTTGTTGATTAACTTTTTGCGCAGGAATTCACGAGCTTCGAACATCCATGGGACGTCGTACAGAGGGCGGGATCCCTTCGGACGAGGTGGCAGGTTTCCTTCTTCGTCGGCAGTACGGGCAGCCTCACGAGGCGGTTTGATACTCGACAGGAATACCTTCTTCGATACGGTTGGGCTAATCTTGACCATGATGGCATCGCCATTGAACACTTCGGTCACAGTTCCGGAGAAATCCTTGTCCTTGCTGTTAAACGCCGCCGTTGGGGCCTGATAATCCTTCCACAGGCGCAAGCGATTCACCTTAGCATGTTTCTCGGCCGCACGGAGTTTGTCGACACCATCCTTCACGTAGGGCATGCTCCATTCAACGCACTTGGCGAAACCTTCCTTCAGCAGGGCTTCGGCAATGTTGCCCTTGGGGAAGACAATCGTACCGACAAAGTTATTATTGTTGACCGATTCCAATCGGATTTCGACCTCACGTTGCAACAGGCGGGACTCGACAAAGTACCGGGCTTCCTCAGCGAACGGCACTTCCGTGTTGGTATCGGGCTTTCCATCAGCATCCAGCTTGAAGCCGGGGCATCGGATACCGGACATCATCAGCGTGATGTGCTGGAATTCAGGCAGGAGGAATGCACGAACCGTAGATCCATCACGGACATGTTCAATGATCGCCTTGATCAGCTTACCGTCGTGATGATCGAAAAATGCCTTGGGGTTTTCAATGTTCCAGGTTACGTTACGCACGTGTTCCGAGGAGGGTGAGTCACTCCATTTACCCTTGCGGGCAGCCTTGGCGGCATCTTCCAGCTCACAGAGGCGGGTTAGCTCGGGCGTTTGGCGAACACCATCACGGCGGACACTCACCAAACCCTCGGATATAATCGATTCGACGATGTTCTCCGCGGTGGCAGCATCCTTACCAAGGCATACGTAGCCATAATCGCGGGTTGCATTCGGGGGTCGTTCGGCATGGAAGTATACCTCCTGGCCGATCAATCGCTGGCGCAGGTACTCACGAGCTTCCCATGCGTACGGTTCATCCTTGGAAACATCCCTACAGGAAAGCAAAAGAGAAACAGGTGGTTAGAGAACGAGGTTATGATCGAAATATGAGTTCAGTAAAACTCACGTGGAATTGTTGGTTGGTCGGCGGGCGAGCTTCGGGGCGATCACTCCGGAAAAGTTGAGCTGTTTCTCCGGTGGTGGTCCTCCTTTCGGCTGGCCACGGATGATCACCGAATCACCGGACAGAACCTGGAGGCAAATGGTAAAAGTAATGCTCCAATTAGTACCATTTCACTGATGGTGGTGACGACGATGACTGCGACTACGACGTGGTGTGAATGAGCGCACAATTCAAAATGGGCCGACGAGGTGCGCATATGATAAGTAGTAAATGTTGCTCCCGCAGTCGAATTGGACGAAGGAAGTACACGACTGGTACAAACATACACAAACCGGTTGAATGGATGGGTAGAACAAACACATCTGAGCTGGTGGGGAACGAATTCCCGCCATGCAATTGTGTTTGTTAGATGCTTGTGTTCCCTCCGTGTATAGCGGATTAGGTAACACAGATTTTGACCGATGAAGGAACACCCCAAAACGGACGAGATGAGAGCTGAGAGAAAGGCATGTTTTGCCGGTTCAACGACTGTGATGGGATGGGATAATGATTACGACGACGTTGATGATGATGATGATGACGGTGATGATGGTTCGGATGAGCAAGGAAGCGCGGATAGCTTCGGGAGTCGTAACTAGTGCCATTCATTTCCAGATGAATTAAACCAGTTATCAACGTAAGACTTAGATTATAAGCCCAATTTAAATTGAGCGAAGCGTTTTAATCCGTTGGACCAAATTGGATGTCAGAAGTAGTGCAGGATTATTACTACAGGAATTTAAATGGAGATGTACATAGGTACCGTAAAACGGGGTAACAGTTAGCACTTTTTTCATCTATTTTTTTTTGAAGAATTCTTCTACAAAGTCCAGCTTTGCATGTTTTATACTAGGTCTTAATTCTTTGACAATCTGTATGATTTGGGTCGTGTGTTTTGTTTATTCATACGAGAATAACAAAATGTAAAATTTGAACACATTGGGCATATTACAGTTGTCACTTTCCGTCATAGCGACAGTGACTCCCATTTGATTTACACGTGAGTTTTTTCACCGTGATTCTGTTTCACCCTTGAAGTGACACTCGTAATAAGGCCCATCGATATGAGGGAACGTTGATCAGCACCTCAAATGCCTCAAAGAGGATTTTTAGATACTTTTCTGTTTGAACTCGAGTTCGTTGAATTTGAATATTTGGCTAAAAGTCTCACATGATGAGTAGTTTTCCTCCAAAAGTATGGTGAAAACTTTGAGATATGCATTATAACGCCTAAATGTAGACAATTATATTGAAAATCACTGGAAATTCCACAGAAGATAATAATTTTCTCTGGAATGGTAACATTTCATCGACACTATTCAAATGCCTCAGTTGAAAATTTGGAACTGAGCCGGACAAAACACAAAGTTCTGAAGTGAATGGTATATAAAACACAACATATAATGTCGTGATGTTGCTAATAATGATTATATACGTCGATATTATTTTGGTCCTTGTAACGGTTAAAAAATCAAAATTGATAGCTTCAACATTTATTTCTGACATCAAATTTTAAACAGATCCTGATCCTGCTGAGCAAATTTTTTTTCTGTTGTTTTTCGAATTGCTTTGTTTATGATGTTAGATTTTTTTCGGGTTTAATCAGTGCAACTTTATGATCATTTTGTTTTAAATGGAGTAGAGCCTTCAGCCTGACAAATAAACTTAGAATTTTTTCAGTAAAAATTACTTTTTGTGCTATTATAAACACGTGAAGTAGTTCAAGTGGACCGAAGTGTGCCTTGTTCGATGATGACAGCCAATATTTTTCCTCACGTGAAAATTACTAACGTATTTTCGATTTATCATGTTTTTAGTTGTTTTGATTGACGTTTTGTAAAATTTTCTGGTGGTCGAGTTCTCGTAGTGTTAAATTGTCAAATTGTTTCATCATCGGGGCAATGAAAAGTGCAAAAAAATGATTCGGATCGTAAGCGGATCCCTATCCGTAGAGCTGGCCCAAGATCTAGCATTTGCCAGATCAAAACCGACGATTGATGTCAAGGAGGGTTGGCGCACTCTTGGGTCGAAAAGGATTTGGAGAAATGACTGGACCGATTATGATTCACGGCAACATGTTCGGGAACTACAGCAAAAAGCTAAAACGAAGGCCAACAAGCGGAAAAAAAACTCTTAAACGTCGCATGAACAGCCATAATATCTATCATGGTATTGGCGGTGATGTAAGCGATAACAGCCGCAACTCCCATAATAATCATAATGACAATGGAATTCTGGATATCAACAACGTTCAGCGTGCCGTTTGCAGCTCTCTTCCGTTGGACAAGGACCTCCTAGCAGCAGCTAAAGAAAGATTCTCAGGGGCTCCTGCGCATCAGCGTATTAGGTTTCAACGTGGAGAAATTATTAACCCATACCCAGCTGAACAGCATTTACGTCAAGAATGCCCAACTTCATCTTCAAATTGGACCTTTCGGACATCATTTTCAAACCATTCTTCGCTGTGTTCGTGCCAACGTACGGGTTTTCAACAGAACTGACGCACTCTGAAGAGGTAGAATGTTTAGAATTAAGTAATTCTAATTGTATTGACAAGCTCTCAAACCTTTCTTCACACCCTAGTAACTGAAGTGCTGATATATTGTCAGAACTTTAATCGTATGAAAAGCTCATCCAAGATGAAAACAATTTACAAAAATTTAATGAGTTCATCTTTTTCTATCATATTGGTAGAGAAACTAGTTGGAATGAGAGCAATAAAAGTGAAGAAATGTTTGGGAATGATTTTTGCGTATTCAGAGACGACCGTAACCATCAAATGCAAGGCTGATAGCGGAATTATGGTTGAATAATAGTGGCTTTAGTGACTAAAATTATAAAAATAGTGACCAAATAGTGACTAAAAAGTTATTTTCAAATTTTAGTATTTTTTAAATCTTTTATACACTTGATTCATAAGTTTTTTTTTGTAAAAAAGCCTGTAATCAAGCAACCTTTTTTTTTCTCCACGGCCTTGATTCGCAGCTCGTTTTTGCGAAGACAAGTCTATACGCATGATTGAAACGCCCTCCAGCATGGCCTGTGCTAGAATTACTTCTGACATATCTTGCTTCTCAATCCCTTTTTTGAGCCGTTGGCATGTGAAGCTGTTTTCACAACCTAATTAGACTCACCTACAATCGTTTTCTTAGTAAACAACTGGTTCCAATAATCCTCAATTCTGTACTCTGTACTCAAGCTCAGCACCTATCATTTTAACAAGTTCACGACTGAATTAAAATGTACACTGGGGGGCAAATTTGTTTTCCGTCAATTTTTCTATCTAGAAAAAATAAAAAGCATATGAGTTTAAGACCTAATTGTCAACCTAGAACCAGGAATAAAAAATAAATGCCTTATGAATAGTGTAAAGCGTTGTTGAAGAATTTTGTACATATGCATACGTAATGTTAGATTCTCGTTGATAAACGTTATATATTTTTGTATCTTACTGAGAAGTTTTATCCAAAATGTACTTGAGTTCAAAACTTCAGATCTACACGTAGAGAAATACAGCATGTTAGAATCAAATATACGAGGGCTTTGATTCAAATATACGATTTTGGTTGAATCAAAAAAATATTTATTTGTTTTTAATACCACTCAGGGTTGATTTAAAAATATATATATTTGAATCAACAATATTTCCATTTGATTTGAAAAAAAAAAATCTTTTCAAAATGGTAAGATGCTTCGTGCATGTGTGTATGACATTTGCACCATTTTGTAACACGAAAACTATAATATGGGACTCGTCGGAGGAGATTTTTATCGAGCTGTGTATCCTTAGTTTTGTGGTGCAGTTATCGATACATTTCAAGGTATGTAAATTTATATTACTTATGGTCAAAATTCTAATTTTTGGGCTTTTTCAGTGAACCGGAACATCGTCGGAACTTTGAAATTCATGGACTGGAAGAAGGTGTAAAAGCTGATACAGCATCCATTATTTGGCGCAAAGGACAAATGTCTCCTTTGTATAAACGCTAAGATTATTATTTAGCTGCAGCAATTTTATGAACATAATACGTATTGTTTAAAAAAATGAAATAAACATAAATAATAAATATTGTTTTAAAAAATAAAATTTCATCATTAAAATCAACCAGAATTATTTTTAAAACAAATCCAATTTATTTTAAGTAAAAGCGTTTTATTTTATTTTAAAAAGAAGCACGTAATTGAAGTAAACAAATAAAATATTTGATTCAAATAACGATGTGCTAGATTCAAATAAAATATATTTGAATCTACATCCAGTCGCATGGAAGCTTGATTTTAAAAACAAAAAAATGTTTGCTTTGAAACTAATATCGTAAATATTTGATTCAAAGAAAATTGAAATTAGGCCCTGAGTCAAAAATATTTTTCTTTGAATTTAAAGTGATTTATTTTTGAAATAAATATCTATTTCTCTGCGTGTACAGTTGTAACAGTAGCATTAAGGGCTATATAAGGTTATGATATGTATTCAAACTTATTGAATGAACGTTTTAGAAGAAAAGTCATTATTTGATAACTTGATGATGTTCTAGGTCATCCAAACTGTCCTTGAGTTCAGAACTTAAGATCTACAGTAGTAACTATAGCTTTTATGGCTATACAAAGTTATGCAACATATTCAACGATATTCAGTAAATATTTTCGAGCGTAAAAAAAACCTCATGAGATAAACGGGGATGATCTGATCGAACAGTTCTTATTTAGAGTGCAGAACATATGTTCTACAGTTGTAACAGAAGGTGTTTAGAGTGTGCAAAGGGACAATATGTATTTTACAATAATGATTGAATGGTGTCGAAGGCCAACAATGCGACAATCTTGGGATATTCTAGGTACTCCAAACGGTCCTTAAGTTCAAAACATAAGATCTACAGTTGTAACAGTCGTGTTTTTAGCTATATATGGTAACCATATGTATTCAAACATATTCAATGAACCTTTTGGAAAGTCAACAGCCATTATTTTAGAACTTTAAGATCTTCTAGGTAATCCGAACGGTCCTGGAGTTCAGAAATTGAAATCTACGATAGTAATAGTAGTTTTTGGGGCTATACAAAGTTAAGTTAAATATTCAAGCCTATTCAGTGAATATTTTCGAACGTAAAAATACACAAGAGGATAATCTCGGAATAGTCTAGGTGATCCAAACTGTCTTGGCATTCAGACCTTAAGATTTACAGTTGTAACAGTGAATTTTAGGCAATTCAAAGTTACAAAAAATATTCAAACATATTCAATTAACATTCTTAAAGTCAAAACACATTATAAAGCAAAGTGACATGTTCCAAGTTATCCAAACAATCCTTGAGATCAGAACATAGGAACTACAGTTCTAACAAAAGCTGTCTTGGCTATGCAAAGCTACGATCTGTATTGAAACATAATCATTGAATATTTTGGAAGAACAACAGACATTATAAGAAAATCTTCGGATGTTCTAGCTTATCCAAACTTTCCTGGAATTCAAAACAGCTGTAGATTTTAAGTTTTGAATTGTAGCTTAACATCTACAGCTTTTTGGACTAAACAAAGTAACAATATGTGTTTGACCAAATTAAGTAAGTCTTTTTGAAGGTTGACCAATATAATAAGATATCTTGGGATGTTCTAGGTCATCAAAACTGCCCCTGAGTTCAGAATTTCGGATCTATACTCGTAAAGTTAGCTTTATTATCTATGAAAGATTATGGTATGCATTCAAACACATCCAGTGAAGCTTCTGTAAGCTCACCAGTCATTATCAGATTATCTTGGGATGTTCGGGTTCATAAAAACTGACGTTGAGTTCAGAACTCAAGATATACGCTAGTAACCGTAGCCTTTTGGGCTATACAAAGCTACCATAAATATTCAAACATATTCCATTAATATTCTGAAACGCCCACAGACATAGGATAACCTTGTTAGTTTCAGGTCATTCAAACTGTCCTTCAAAACTTAAGGTCTACAATTGTAACAATAGCTTTATGGGCTATACAAAGTTCAGCTAGTTTGTTTGGCATAGAATATCCCAAGATTGTGTCATACTGTAAGACGGCCTTCCAGGACATTCAGGCGGGACAGCGTTTGCCAAGGCATCTAGTTTTTCGGTGTATATTTCTCCACATTATATAGTGTGGTCAGATCGCTTAATTTGGTTGACTATTGTACAATAGGTACAAGGGATTTTGTTAAACTTTTTTGTCCGAAAATAGTGACTTTAGTGACCATTTTCCGAAAAATAGTGACTTTAGTGACTTTTGGATGCAAATAGTGACTTTTTAGTGACTAGACTCAAAATAGTGACCAAGTCACTAAAAAGTGACCTGCTACCAGCCCTGCAAATGGCACAAAGGAGGTCTTTAGGTGGTGTCCTCATTGCGATTTCATCTAAATTTAATGCTGAACTAATTCCCTCTACCAAATTTAAGGAGTTTGAACATGTCTGGGTTAAAGCGCAAATAGCTGGTGAAGTTCATGTGTTTGTATCTGTGTATTTCCCACCTTATCATGCTGACAAAAATACATGTGACATTACAGTTAATTTTTGACAAAATTGCCAGCCTTGGTTTGAATCAAATTAATCATGTGAAAAATCAGCAAAATTGTTATTCAGATTTTTTGCTGACAAACATTCATGAGGATTTTTGTGTTAATGAATGCCTGACGCCCTTATGGAAAAACGAACAATTTCATACTGCAATTGAATATTCTTTATTAGTTCATTACAATCCACGGCCCAACGACTATGATTATGAGGAAATCTTTGAATACAACAAAGCTAATTACGAGAACATAAAAATTAAGCTAAATTTAATCAACTGGCAATCAATCATACGAAATGAAGTACACATCGAAAGCGCTGTTGATGTCTTCTACAGGTTTTTATTTGAAATAACTAATGAGAACGTACCTCTTAAAAGAAAAAGACGCAGATATAACTCCAAATTTCCAATATGGTTCAACCGGAATATTATTAATTTGAAAAATCAGAAGCAAAAGGCTCACAAAATTTACAAGAAAAGCAACTCTAATGTCAATTTGCAAAATTATCTGAATATCTGTGATCAGCTTAATTCAGCAATCAATTCCGAATTGGAAGAGTATAATTTCAGAACAGAGAGTGAAATCAAATCATGTCCTAAACAGTTTTTCAAGTATGTCAAAACAAAATTAAAATCAAACAACTTTCCTTCAAAAATGCATCTCGATGACAAAAGCGCTGTAGACCCTGGTGAGATTTGTGACGTTTGCAAAGTTTTCCCAAGAAATTTACACGACAATTTAAGATGATGATCGCGATCTAGATTATTTTTCATTCTTTCCTGCATCCTCAAATGACATTAGAGTTATTCAGGTACATGTTCAAGACATTCTTGCTGGTTTGAAAAATCTTGATGCTGCGAAAGGTGCGGAACCTGATAGAATCCCTCCAGCCTTTATGAAAAATCTTGCATTTGAACTAACGACGCCTTTATTTTGGCTCTTCAATTTGTCACTTGATTCAGGTCAGTTCCCAAAAATTTGGAAAAACTTATACCTAATACCCATATATAAGTCAGGAACAAAATCCGATATTCGCAATTACCGTGGAGTTGCTATTATGACTAGCATCCCAAAGCTCTCTGAAGCTATCGTCAATAGAAAACTGTTCAACCAAGTACAAAATGTTATAACAAATTCGCAGCATGGATTTTTCAAAGGACGCTCAACTTCCACAAACTTGTTAGAATTCGTAAATTATTCATTAAACGCAATGGACAACGGCAACCATGTCAAAGCAAGGCCTTTGACCGTATTGACATTCCTCTGTTAGTCTACAAGTTAGGAAAAATAGGATTTGAGGATAAATTTCTTAAATGGATACAATCGTATTTAATAAATCGGCAACAAGTAGTCAGTTTTAATGGTAAAAAGTCACACCCTGTTCATATATTGTCTGGAGTTCCCCAAGGCTCGCATCTAGGCCCTTTGCTTTTTATTTTGTTTGTCAATGATATTTCTTACATTCTTAAGCAGGTCAGAAATCTCATCTATGCAGACGACATGAAAATATTTATGGAAATTAAGAATGACCAAGATAATGTAACTTATATAAACGAAATATTATTATTTGATATATGGTGCAAAAAAAGTTTACTAGAAATAAACGTTAAGAAATGTAACTTAACTCCTCTAAGTAGAAAACGAAATACACCACAAATTACTGTTTCTTTAGGAACTGAAATTGTAGAAAAATGCGAGAGTCAGAGATTTAGGTGTTATTGTAGATTCTAAGCTTAATTTTATCGACCATTACAACACAATTATCCATAAAGCAACCAATATGCTAGGTTTTATTAAACGCTTTGGTCAAAACTTTCAAGACCCATATACGATCAAAACATTGTACGTTGCATATGTCAGGTCTATTATAGAGTATTGTAGTGTCATATGGTCTCCTTTTATGAAAACACATGAAGAACGATTAGAATCAGTCCAAAAACAATTTCTTTTGTATGCTCTCCGTAAATTAGGCTGGACAACATTTCCACTTCCGTCTTACGAAGCACGGTGTATGCTTATTGACATTCAAACTCTAAAAGAACGAAGGGAATTTGCCATGATCTCTTTTGTAAACGATATTGTATCACATCGCATTTCCTCCCCTAACTTATTATGTAGTCTAAATTTCTACACCCCCTCGCGGCATTTGAGGAATCATAAGTTCCGATTCCTGCGTTAAATATCAATCGGACAAACTATGCGTAATTCGGACCAATTAACCGAATGATGTCTCTCTATAATCTGCATTGTGAATCAATTGACCTAACAATGTCACGTAGTAACCTAAGACAGTATTTTGTTTCTAGGCGATCTTTAAGAAGATAGAATTAAGTGTAAATATTTAGTCTACGATCGATTGACGAAATAAAAATAAAAAAAATAAGTTGCACACCGCAAAGGATTTTTAAACAACTGAGAAGTGGTAAGTGCTCTCAAAAACGTGGAGCGATACAGGTAACTGTTGTCCCCTGAATTACATGAACTATATTATATGATCACATCACTTATCTAGGTGAATCCTGATCCTTTCAACCCTACCCTACGAACATTGAAAAACCTCCTTACTGTGACCTTTGTGGGGATGCAGAGGTAAACAGGGTCCCTAAACAGCAAAGGTCACACTATCTTTCCTTCCCTATTCCACCTGATCCACCTGATTGCAAGGACGTGGCCGGCGCGGTTATTGATTATTAAAGAAATTGAGTCACTAAAACGAAACAGTGAGGATGACCGATTACTCCCAGCCCCATTCAGTTGATTAATTGTGCAATTTCACTGTTTCTGATCAATCACGGAGTAGCAACCATTGATACGTGCAGTCAGTCAAGCTAAGCTAGCTAAACTATTATAAACACGTGAAGTAGTTCAATGGACTCGTTTGATAAATGTAACCCTTAACTGAGTGGAGCGATGCAAACTCGAAGACAGTAAACTCTTGTGCTAAAAAATAAAGCAAATGTAACGCTTGCGAAATGTCTACAAGAAACTCAACGCATCCCGCAACGGCCCTTGTGCAGCGAGTCTAAATGTGTAGGGATAAGATTTATTTACTTATTTTTTTGATTAAATTATAAACACTATTGGTGTTGATATTTAACTATTTTGGTGTCCAAATGATAAAAAAAAAACTATCTTAACGCTAACAAAAACTGTCTTCTTGTGTAGTTTCGCGACATTCGAAAAATATTAAGATTGGAAGTATCTTGACGGACGAACGCGAGATGATCGAAAAGTGGAAGAGGCACTTCGATGAACACCTGAATGGCACAGAGGAACATCAAGACAACAGGAGAAATGACTTCATCGGAATGGGAACGATACTATCGGAGCGGAACTTATAAAAATGGGTCCGGAAGAGTTGGAAAATTGACTGCACTGACTGATAATCAGGATTTGGGATACAGAACAGTAGTGTTTCCCTTCTCGAACTGAGACCCCAACAATCGTCATCTAGCTGAATTATTGAAACATGTGTCAAGAAAATTGAATTTGGCGATAAAACATGCAAAAGAAAATATTTTGAAAGACTGTTGATTAATACATCACACTCCTCTAAATTGTGAAAAACATCAATGCCATTTTAGCCAAATCACAGACAAAGCAAAAGTTATCTTTGGAAATTAATGGCATCCATACAACTGACAGTAAATGTGTTCATGTATTAATAAAGTTGGGCTGCTGATCAATAATTTAGAAACAAAAGTGTCCTTGTCTTGATCTTATACCCGATCTTGCCTGAAAAGTCCCTTTAATATCGAACACGAAAACATTTTTTTGCCAAATTCGGTTTTATTTCTCAACATACTCTCCTTTTAGGTCGATACAGCGAGTCCAGCGAGTTTCTAATTTTTTTATCCCATCCGAATAGTACTCCTTCGGTTTCAGCTATGAGCTTATGGGAACAAATAGAAGTCACTGTGGGCCATGTCTGGATGAAGAACCAATTGATACCGAATTTCATTCAATTTTGCTTGAGCAATTGAGGATGAATGAGCAGGCGCATTGTTGTGATGATAGAGCACACTTTTTCTCAGCAAATGCGGCCGTTTTTTCTGGACTTCATACTTCAAACGATGGGACGTTCTTCGTTGCGTTGTTATGAACTCCTTCTCTTCGAAAGTTGCTCCACAGCTGTTTGGCTGGAAGCTCGTGTGAGAAATTTCGGTCAGCATACTGCTTTTTGGCATTGAAGATCAGCGATTTCACTCTATCGCGGTTACGCTCGTATTCTTGCCACTGGATATTTCCTCTGGTACGAATGGGGTTACGAACGTACAGCGAGTAGGCAAGGTCCCGTACTACGATGGCTTGTTCGATGTCTCGTGTAATTCATGGAGTTCGTTTGTCACGGACTTGAATTACCCTTTCCGGGGCATGTACTTTGAGGAGGGATTGTAGTTTTGCTGTTGTAATATCAACCTTGCGGTTGACATCGTCCGTGTCGTAGATTTCTTGAAGATCAGCTGCTTGAAAGTCTGCTTGAAGCCGGACGACATCGATGCTTCGCATGTTTCGAACTTCTTATGTTGATGAACTAAGTGAGGACAAATGTGTTTTTCGATTATATGCTGATGACGATATGTAATTTACACGGGTTTTATTAAATAGTTGAACTGACGACTAGCCTGCTTTTCCGTAGATTGCGATCCAAACAATGTCGAAAAATTGGGCTGACAGGACAGTGTTCGCACAGTTATCAACAAATTTGCCGGAGGAGCTGACACTAATGTTCAGTAACCATAGCGACAAGGAAATCGTTCAAGGACAAGGTATGTATCGTTCAATCATCAAAGTATTACAAAAAACGGTGCAACGAAAGCTTGTAACATTGCGCTCACCAACTGTGGCAACTAGCTGATTACTACTACTCCTCGTCCAAAAGTTTAAGTAGATAGGATAAGGGTTAAATTGTTTAATTATAACTTTTACTTATTTCTATCCTTACTTTTGTGCAGTAAAATAAAATTGATAATAGGTAACACAAAGACACCAACATATTGAAACAAGAGAGGAAGTTCCTAGATGCAATTTCCATTCTAAACACTGCCTAAATGAGCGGATATTGGTATATTGAGTGTAATTGCCAGCATATTAAAAAAAAAAAAGAAGATTTATCGCTAATAATCCACAACTGACTTCACGTAAAAAGATATCGCAATTAATATGAGTGCAATCTTTTTGATCATGATTGTATTGAGCATTCAGGATCAAATTGAACCCCCAAAAAGAAGTAAATAGTAAGTTTCTGACTACAGAACAAAACTTTAAATCACACGTTAATCCATAAAAAGTTCATTGTTGATCAAATCGAGAGCCCATGAGGTCATATCCAAACATAAATCGAAAATTTCCTGAAAAGTGGCTAGATTTCATGCGAAGAAAACGTGAAAATTCGGTTCCTTTTATAAGTTAGATGTCCATCACTTCCTTCGTCTCGGAAACAACTGTTAAGTTTCATGACCGTAAACAGTCAACAATATTTTTACTCAGTTTAACAAGACAATATTTACCTTATGGATGGCATTCTTCCAATTCCGAAATTTGAGGTTTGTTTAAATCATAATGTAAACTCTTCAGTTTCGAACTAAATGCTACTAATCGCCTGAATGACATGCATCTATTTTCCACGCAGATTGACCATGATCGCCGATAATATGCATCCCCGTTGATAGTGGGTCAATGGACAAAAACAAAGAAACTCGTTGCCTTACCTCAGCCTTTAAATGAAATGCATAAACCGAAACTTATAGAAAAAGTTAACTGCTGATGTGCGAAAATTCAATATCATCGACTTGCTAACTTTCACCAAGGAGGGAAACCCGTTCACCAAGCGCCCTCCCACCCAGAACAATCTGGCAGGACGATCAAGTTCACCTCGTAGGAATGACTGGTGCCTTACGCAATCGGTTGCCCAATCTAATCCAGATATCAATTCCTAGTCAATTTCATACAAAGTACAACGGAGGGTCACTTGGAGTTACTTTTCAGTAGATTAAAAAGGCTGGTCGTCTATCGCGAAGATAGCTCTATAGACACACAATAATGCCAAGTTGGCACCAACACCGCAGCATAGGCTGATTGGTTGGCTGGCAGCAGTAGCAGCAGAAAAGAGAGCCGATGGCGAGGAACAGAAAAAAGAATAAGACAAACATGGGTGGAAAAATTCCTTCATCGATTTTGGACAGCGTTTCGGGGGACCGATTTATCACTTAACATACGGAATAGAAAGTCCACCATTCAAACCGGAAGTACTAACCTGCTTAACGATTCCCCTTTTCAGAACCGGCGCTGGGGCCGGGGCGGCAGCGGCTGGAGCAGCACTCATCTCTTTCAAAGTCAAAATTTGTTCCCGTCCAAAGTAGTTTCAAAAAGAAGTCTCACTAACGCACTTTTAGGTCGAGAAAAACTTTTCCACCAGCGGAACGCACGGATCGGTTTCTACAGCTAAAGCTTCTTGCACAGATTCCCGTTATTCCTTCAGAGTAATCTCTGCACTAGCACTGATGTGATGGTTGGTTGATCCCGAAGGAAGAAATAAAGACACACGTAGGTAAAAACCACACACGCAGTCACCTCTAGTCTTCTCTCACGATTGTTGCTTGCATTTGCACGGCACGAGATTGCTTCAATAAGTGGATCTGACTGAAAAGCCACAGCACAGCACTGTCAAATGCGACGGCAAGAGATTTCGTTCGCGGAGGATGGCCAACTCGAAACCTGCTGGTTCGAAAGGGAAAGGGAAAAGCACCGAGTTGGCTGACATTTCGCCTTTGACAGTTGGACTGTCAAAACGCCGATCTGTCAGTTGAATTAAGCCGACGTCAACATCAAAATGTCAGATGGTAAACTGGTGCATTTCCGGGATGGTGTCAGTCAACTGTGATTATGAAAAGGGCTGGGAAAACCGAGGGGCACGCAGAACACAGTAGTGAGTTTTTCACAGTGATTGATTGATTGATTGATTTCTTAACGAAGAGACAGATTATCTGAAATGAAATCTCTTACAGTGATACCGATATCGTATGATTTATAACATTTACACGCAATGTAAGCAGTAATTCGAATTTTATGACATCATTTCGTACTCATGAATCTAAAAGCCCGAATAGAAAATTACCATTAGCTGTATACTTGATATTGTTCTTTCCTTGTATTCTCCCATACGCGGGGTAACGATCTGTGATGATGTTGTTTTGAGAAGGAAATAATTTCTCATCACCATGAGGCTCTAGGAGTAGACAGCATTTTTTTTTGCTAGAACAAAGTTGTTAAGAGAATGTATTGATAGTTCCGTTAGCTCACGGCAGGCTGTGAAAATTGAATAGAAGTAGTTTGAAATTTAGCGGAGGGCATTGTGAGGTAGTATTTCGAAACAGGAAACACAAACTTTTACCAAGCATCCCCATGCGGGGTATGTCAAGGCATGATCGAATGCACCACCTTGACTGGTAAAAGTTTGTGCACTTGATCGTGCTCATATACTACCGATAGCTTTTTTAATATTTCTAACGAACTGTCTATTTGTACCCCTAAATCCCCTACATGGGAGAGAAACTTTCTCCCGCTCCTTTTGGGTTTATTTTGTTAGGTAAAGCAGAAGTCGTATGCCAACAGAACATCTGGAAGATCTGCGGAATAATCTGCGTCGCTTTGGTGGCGTAATGATACTGTTAGCAGGCGACTTTAGACACTCCCCATTATTCCGAAATCAACAGCAGCGGATGAACTGAACGCATGTCTCAAGTCACCTTATTTGTAGTGGTACGTGAAAACCATACGATTGACTATGAATATGAGAGTGTTCCTGCAACAGGATAGAACAGCAGAAGTCTCTAAATAACTACTAAGAATTGTAAATGGACAAATTTCGGTGGATACTTCCCGTGATTTGATATTATTTCCACCTGACATTCGCCAATTCACTTCAACGAAAGATGAAAGAATCATGAATGTTTATCCATACATTAGCCAAAATTATCGTTACTACCGAAAAATACCGATGTCATTAACATCAATGTCATTAACATAAACTGAACGATTCAAAATAAAATTCCGGGAGAATTGCGCTCATAAACATCGATCAATCGTATTGAAAATGAAGACGAAGCCGTGAATTATACAGTGAAATTTCTAAACTCTTTAGATTTGCCGGGCATGCCGCTGCAGCATTTTTGTCTCAAAGTTGGATCTGTCATTAATATGCTTCGCAATCTTCATGCGCCAAAAATGTGTAATGGATGTCTCTGATTGTCGACTGATTGTGATGCAGCTATCGAACAATGTGATAGAAGCACAGAGAACAGACATCCAGGCTCGAACACTGTTTTCCCAATTTACTGTTTAAATTTTTAAAACCAAATCTTTGGAAAATCAGCGCCACCTAGTCTAGGTTTCACCAAACTAAAATTGACAGACTATCAAATCACAAGGCGTGCAGGTGGCGCCATCATCATACGAATCACCAAAACTAACGGAAAAAAGCTGTAATTATAAAATGGCAGTTACATAAATTTACATACGGAGGGCACTCTAGCTTGGATGTCTGTTCTCTGTGATAGAAGCAAGAATTTTGAAAGGGGCTTACAAGGGGGCAGAATGTTTTATTCTGCGAATTCCCTTCAGTTCCAACGATTTGCCATTTCAGTTCAAACGTATTCAGTTTCCGTTGAAACTTGCATTTGCGATGACATTTTACAAGTCACAAAGTCAGTCACTGGAAGTGTGTAGCATAAATCTGGTTATGCCATTTTTTTACATGGTCAGCTATATTGGCGTGTTCACGAGTTGGAAAACCATCTTCTCTGTACATTTGCAGTGGAATGCAGCAGAACAAAAAACCGAAAAATGTTATTTATCAAGCTGATTCACATTGAAAAAATATGTAGAAAAATCACAAATAAATACATTAATTGTTATGTTATATATTCTCCGTGCGAGGAGTAACGATTATGATGTAGAAGGAGATGTTCGCTCATCACCATGAGGCACCGAGAGTGAACAACAATGTTTTTGGCTAGAATGAAAGATGTGAAGAGAAAGTTTTGATAGTTCCGCTAGTGTGCGGCAGGCTTGGAAATTTAACAGATGTTTTATGAAAATTGAGCGAAAAGAGGATGTGTACAGTGGTACTCGAACCAACGACATTTTTGCCTAACATCCCACTGCGGGGTAGGTTTATGCACGGACTATGTCCGCCACTTCAACAGGCAAAAATGTCCGGTTGGAAGACGCTCATGTACCACTGTGGCTTGTATAGTTATTCTAGCGATCTATTGTGTGCACTCTGTTTACTGATGCGCACATGGGAGAGGAACTACGTTGGAGACGACGAGAAAAACTTTAGTGATCGTCAGTCGGAGCGAATCAAAACAAAACCCAAAAAAGGAGAGAGTTCCTCTCCCATGTGCGCATCAGTAAACAGAGTGCACACAATAGATCGCTAGAATAACTATACAAGCCACAGTGGTACATGAGCGTCTTCCAACCGGACATTTTTGCCTGTTGAAGTGGCGGACATAGTCCGTGCTTCAACCTACCCCGCAGTGGGATGTTAGGCAAAAATGTCGTTGGTTCGAGTACCACTGTACACATGCCCTTTTCGCTCAATTTTCATAAAACATCTGTTAAATTTCCAAGCCTGCCGCACACTAGCGGAACTATCAAAACTTTCTCTTCATATCTTTAATTCTAGCCAAAAACATTATTGTTCACTCTCGGTGCCTCATGGTGATGAGCGAACATCTCCTTCTACATCACAAATAAATGATTTTCAACACAATGAATTCTCATTTATTTTCTTTCAAATAAGCAAACTTTAAGAAAAATCCAATTTCCCACAATCAGTCAATAGAAGATCTTCAATTCAGATGTCAGTGCTAAATTGTCACAATGAAAAGCATAAAATGTTGTTGTTTTGGAAAGTTTCTCTATGATATCTTACACCACCGTAAGCAACACAAGTCGGTCCGGCAAGACATCATACATAAATCAACCTATTTTCATGCATTGAAACTACCAAACAAACGACTTCAGTATTTCAACATAATACACCATTTAAAATAGCAAATCGATCACAGATTATCAACAATTTGAAATGACTGCCGAGTTGCATACTTTTTGGAGGCAAAATTGAAAATATCCAAATTCCTCAGTATGACAATTGACAGTCAATTTCAGATCGAATACAACAACGAAGGACATGCATGCGATTGTTAAAAATAGTTGTTAATATCAAAAACAGATTCATTTTGTGAATCGCTTCTATTGGGAGCAGGATCGTTTGTTGTCTTTATTCTTTATTAAATAAATGCTTTAACTACGGTGGATTACGTTTTATGCGTGCTGGTCGATTTTACAATACTTTTTTTTTTTTTTCATATACCGAAGCACCAACATTCAATATGCAACTAGCGATTTGAAATTGGTTCACTGTTGTAAAACCCCTTGGTCCGAAGTACACCTTGAAGCCAGCCCGCATAATCACAAACCATTCTTGGGCTGTTTCCCTTAATGTTGACGACCATTTCCGCTGTTGTTACGGCATTTACACTTACAGTTGACAACTATTAACCAACGATCTCCTATAAAGTTTAAACAATATGTCGGATGATAAACGGCCAACTAACAATATGCTGAATACCCAAGTAACATTTTTAATTAGATAAACGCTTCATAGGCAATACGTATACAACTTTAAACTGAGTAATGGTTAGGTAGTGGTTGCCCAAGCGCCCAGCCAATATTTTCACAAGCAAATCTGGCGAATCTACCCAGCTTCATGAAAATGAAAAAAATGTCAAGCAGAATATGTAATCGGTTTATAGCCTAGGAAGCTTTTATCCAAAAATTACACAACTTATTACGTAACTGTTCTATTGAAACGCATATTCAGTATATTTATTTGTTCATCGCAATTTCTATTTTTAGAACTGTGGCAAACAGCTCTTTATTGGTAGTCTTAACACGTTGATATAAACGCTTAAACACAGTCACTATACAGCAATCGAAAAAATATGTATATCAAACACTGTTTACAATACTCGTGGACGGTATTACGGCAATGGTGTTGTTTTATCGTTGTAAGGCGTAATTAACATTTAATTATATGAACTTTGTATTATAATGTTTATATATAGTATATATTTATATATCACTTACCCGTGTACTTACCAGATTTGAACTCTGCACCTTCACCTTAAGAACGGTGACTGTATCCTCAGATCCATATCAGCTGTGAGGAATTCCAGTACCCGTATTCAAAGTGTTCAAAACATATTTTAGTTCTAATAATGTTGAACAACAATAATTGCTGAAGCTCTTTACGAACAGGTTTGTACTGTTTTGAAAATCAGTGTTACCGAGATTCTTATAATCTAAACATGATCACCATCCAATTTACGTTGTTAGCTGTGCCGCGCTTGGATTCATTTGTTATAATTTTTTTAAACTACATTAATATCAATTTCATTTATAACTGTTGTTATAGATTGCTATATTTATCATTGCTATATTAATGAATTCCCGGTGATTAAAAAAATCCACTAAGACCGGGAATTGAACACATGATCTTCTGCTCAGTGGAATTTATATTGTTTATTTGAAAGCAATTTTCGACAGCACTGTCAATTGCCCGAATCTCCGAATATGAATTCCTCAAATAAGCTTCATACATTCTCAGATTTCGTTTTCAATAGTAAGTACCGCTTTTCTTAATTTTTTTAAACATCCTTCGAAATATTTTGAAATCTAAATGCTCTGCTCGATAAAATGGACGGTATTCCTTTTATTTAGTTTGACAGCTAAGACTCAACTCGAGCTCAAGCTCAAGAACTCCATATAAATAACTGCATATATGCACCATACTCTGTGCCGCAACTACACTCAGGAAATTATCCCTACGATCAGAACTATTAACCACAAAGCCATAAGAGATCGTATTAAAAGATTATTGTTGCATTGGTCGATGAAAGCATGCCTCTTCTACGCTTTCAATTGACCTCACTTATCAAGCGTGTATAGTCTCGTGGGATTGTGGCTCGGCTCTGGATGCCGAGGTTCATGGTTCGCATCCCGATTGCAACTTTTTTTTTTTTTTCATTTGAGGAAAATATTCATACGATCGTCATATGATTTCTTTCCATAAGGGAATCGTATAAAATTTGCAATAATGTCTTCTGACAAATTTTCATACTATATTCGAATGAAATCTTTTCGATATGTTCGCTTAATGTACTTATACAACATTTTATACAGCTATAATCACTAAGCTGTATAACGGCTAAGGTATTTCTAAAATAAAGGCTTTTGAAAAGCTATTATAAAGCCAACAAATAAAACTGTGTAAGAGAACACAGAATGATAATTCAAAAGCTTAACCGACTAATTTCTTAGCTACACGAACAAGCTGTGTAAATGCAGACAAACATTGTTCGCATAAGAGCTTTCTTTTCAAAGTATGCAACCTAAAGCTAAATGTTGTGTTAAAGCTGTGTTACATTAAGCATAAGTACTGCATCGATTTTTTAATTCTGCTTATAGCTTATTCAGTTTCACTTGCTTTTATACAATTATAAAACAGCTTATAAGTTCTTAACTTCGGCTTAGGCAACTAAAAATGTTAGTTGGGTACACAGCAAAAAAAAAATGTAATACAGCAAAACGTAATTGATGCGAACGTATTAAAAAGTGATGTAAACAAGGAAATGCGATGCACAATAACATCCAATTGATGTGATATTCCATCGGTCTTCAAATTACATCAGAACAAAATTATAAGTTGCATGAATGTAATAATCACATATCAAAAACATGAATATTACACAAAAACCAATGCACATGAAGGACTCCGCAAAAAATGTTAAATATTACACGATTTCGATGCTTTATCGCATCGAGTTGTTATGTAAAATTAAATCTCGCAACACTGTCAGATTTGTTCTTAATATTTTTCATCTGCGGCAACATTGTTTTCTTGTCAAAACAAAGTCAATCGTCCACAGATTTCCACAGATGTTTTCCACCAGACACCAAAAACCTGCTGATTCCACCGCCGGAATGCTCCGTCTCGAAGGATAAACAGTCTGCCGTTTCTCCGGCGTCGTTGCTTTCGCCATTCGAACCGGAACCACCATCATCGTCATCGTCATCAACCCGACCTCGTCCGACAACGTTGATCCCTGCAGGGCAGCATCACTCGAAGTCATCGACTTCATCTTCACAGCATCGTCGGCATCATCATGTCTTGAGCAATTCCAACAGTGAGAAATCCCTTGTATCGCCTATTTCCAGTTCGACTTGGAACCCGTTCGGAGTAGCGTCACCATTCAGTACCAATTCCACACTGATTGAAGATCATCTTTTTGGGGCCGAATTCGATAAACTGCGATTGGAAGGTGGCAGCCAGACGTCCATCGTAACTTCACCCGAAGAGATGAAATCGGAACGTTCCTGGCTGAGAAAACCTCAACACCAACAACGCTTTTCTTTGCCAACATTAACGCAAGCCGCTTCAACGAGCGTTCTGCCGTCATCGACCGTGGAGGCAGTCCCAGAAGAGGATCCATTCGGCTCGGCACCGTTTACTCTACCTAAGCGATTGAAGGATAAGGCCGGTAGATCGTCAAAGTTGACTTCGAAGCTGAGTGAAGTGATTGCTGGAGCGGCAGGTGGTGGAAGCTTATGGCGACATTCAACGGGTGGAGGCAAGGAGAGCTTGATTTCGACGACTCCTGGGGCGGTGAGTGGCGAGAATGGCCGGAACGGCAATGGAGATGAAGGAGTGGACAAATCAGCACTGTTGGGAATCAAGCTGGATGATTTGATCAGTGGTGGAGACAAGGGGTCACCGAATTTCATAAAGCTACCGTTTGACGACAGGAACAAGTACGAAAAGTTGAACTCGAATGATGTGACATCCGACGACAGTGATTCGGAGTTTTATCCGGATTCGGCTGGAGGTATCAAGAAGCAAAGCTTTAAGCAGTTTGTAGAGAATAATATACCGGAGAAGCTACAGGCGGTGTACCATAAAGTTGATAAAGGGCAGATTAAGAACGTGCCGATTGTGAAGAAACTGCGTGGTAAGGTTGACACAAAGAAGGGTCAGCCAAAGGTCGGTAGGTCCAAAGATAAGCAGCATGCGAAGAAATCGGTTGCAGAACATGAAAGCAAGGAAGGAGAATCGGATGATTCCATTGGATCGGCTAGCGATTTGCGGGCAAACGACGACTTTCCCGATGGAGATGAGGGGGAGATTGGTAAAACTGTGGCCGGCAAACCTGCTAAAAACTCAACCGTATGACTTTTGGTGACGGTAGCGTGGATGATTGTATTAGCGAAAGTATTAAGACCTGTGGATCAAGTGCCTAAAGATGGTGAAGGTCGCAAGGAAGAAGAGTTTCCGCTTCCGTTCAATATTAAGGCCGAAAAAGATTAGAACGAAATGAAAAAGAAGGCTTCGGAGAATATCTAAGTATAAACTGAACAACCGGACGAAGAAGCCACTGAAAGAAACAAATTTTGATTCAAATTGAAATAAAATCAACATTTTGTTTTAATTTCCACTGCAGCTCTTTTTTTATTAAATAATATCTGAAAATTAAAATTATTTTTACATTGCTCCTTTACGTCGCGACTACACAGTACGTCGCAAAGATTCGCGTTGTCTCAATGGGTTACGTTGTCTCGTTTACATCGAGCAGATTACATCGATAAGCAGTGCATCATTTTATTGTCTACATCGAGGCAACTTAACATTACACAACCGATGGAATGACCTATGTGCATCTGATTCTGTGTAATATTCAACAACTTTATTTGCTGTGTAGGTGGTTAAGTTAGGTTACCATAAAAAAGTGGCAATTTTCACGAACAAAATTTTTGCTGTACCCTATCTCAAACAGTTGGTATGGATCGCAGCAAGCCGTGCTTTGAAAATGACGTGTTTTGCTTTTGCTGCGTTATTTTTGCGGAAATAAAATTAAAAATATTCCTTGTTCCAACTTAAGTAAATGGTGAAATTATAGTTTTTCGACTAATTTGCGTAGGACATTGTGAATGGAATCCCTCTCTTAGTGTGTTATGGTCGTGTTTCTGTAGATAGATTGTGCGTCGGTAGTTTTTTCCTCATTTTTTGTTTTTTAGTGCCCCGTTCCCGCACCCGGACGAACTTTCCAACATCAGAAAAGGAACATTGGTGAGGTCGTTTCATATTATCAAAAATATAAATTAACTATATATACACGCCAGGATCAAGAATATCCATTTTTGATTCTGGAAGTGTGAAAACTCTTTACATATCCATTTGATATGCGAAGATTTTCATGCGATTCTTATTGTATATGAAGATGACCTCAGAATGTACGTGTAGGAACAGGCATTCTTGAAATGGGTCGTTGGATTTTCAATAGAGCTGTCACCTTCAATCTTTAGGGCTAAAAATGTTTGCACATAGTGATTACATATAAATTACTGAAGACATGCAGACAAGTTTCTTCCATAAAAGCACTGCCGGTCAGTGGGAGATTGATTGCAAACACACAAACACACACACACACACCCTATCTCAAACAGTTGGTATATAATCCAGACCGAGTGCAGACAATAATAAACCTCTCAATGACAATATGGCATGCATTAACATTATGTGTTAATGTAGAGGTTATATGGTGAAAACGAGATTAAACTTTTCGATAACAATAACATATAATGTGATAATATATCTTACATTAGAAATATAGTTTCGACTATACAGCAAAGTGTTTTTCGTTATGCGGGAGCACCTTGCTGTACATATTTGCGCTTCTGTTTTGATTTGCTGTGTTATTTTGACAGAATATTTGAGAGTGTGTTCGTGTGAGTTCAATATAAGGGGCGTATTTTTAAGTTTGGGACCGAGCTTGGGACCGATGTGCTAGTACTGACTGAGCCAAGAAAAAAATCGTATTTGTTCGGGACCTACTGGTCTTAGAGTTATTCTATGGAAGCACAATGAGTGAAAAAACCCTAGAAATTATAATATTGACTGTTAAATTTTTCGCTGTGTAAGTTCAACGCTTATTTTAGTGCGCACTGTGGTATTTTTTTCTGTACCACCCCTTGAATTTTTTAACCTGGCTGTCAATCGTAAAAGAGATGCTAGACGATATCAAAACAAAACAAGTAAACCGGCAAGTTGCGCGAGGAACTATAAAATCATTTATTTTGGAAATAATTAAAATACCTGTGACGGATAATATTGATCAAAACAGTAAAATTCCATACCTTTAAAAGGATGACCGACCAAATCGAAGAATTGGAAAGCTCTGAACTAGGCACGAAAGACTACTGGGAATCAAGCTACGAAACGGAAATACGAAACTACCGGGACCATGGCGATGTAGGGGAGATTTGGTTTGACGAGGATAGCCAGCTGCGCATTATACGGTGGATCGAAAGGCAGGAGGATAGACTTCAGCAAGATGATTCATTCATTGACTTGGGTGAGTTCTTTGTTACTGATTTGGAGATTGTAGACGTTCAACCGCCAATGAAACATTTCAGGTTGTGGAAATGGCATGATGCTGATAGAAATGGCACGCGAAGGTTATTCCAATCTTACCGGTGTGGATTATTCCCCCAAGGCGATAGAACTGGCCCAGTCGATATGTCAAGATCAGGAACTAGTCATCACATACAAAGTGGTAGATTTACTCAGCGAACCAGAAGTGGCAGCTTTGGGCAAGTTCAAAGTGGTTCACGATAAAGGGACGTACGATGCAGTTAGCTTGCATCCGGAGGATTCAAAAACAATGCGAGAAAAGTACATAAAAAGCGTGGCCCAGCTATTGCAAGACGACGGATTTTTTATTCTCACATCCTGCAATTGGACACAGGTTGAGTTGGTCAAAAGTTTCGTAGATGTATTTGATTTGCACGTAGGCATCCCAACACCTGCGTTTAAATTTGGAGGAGCAGTGGGGAATGTCGTTACTTCTGTTGTATTTGTTAAAAGGGTTGTTAAATAAAACTTTATTTCAATTATCTTTAGTTTTCACATTTTGCTTCTAGTCGTGACGAATTTCTGAATCGTTTCGAGGCACTCCTTCGATTGCAGCAGTTGTGTGAACGTGTCGACCTCCCTTGTGTTGGCTCGTTCGAGATGATCGATTTCCGAACGATTCATTTGTTCTTTGATGATTTTGATGGGAGTAGCCGATAGGGCACCCATTTGGAGAATTTTCGGCCACAGTTTCACCTCGAACTCATCTGCGGTGTACAATCCAGCGGCAACACCTAGCAGTGCGGCTTCTCGCGCGGACATGCGATGGTTCAGTAGGAGCATTTCCGATGCTTTGGTGTGGCCCATCATCTTGGGGAATGTGTACGATGCGCAACCCTCGGCTCCCACCCCAGCTAGGGTGAAGGGTGTTTCCAGGTATGCCTGCAGATAGCGGATTATAAACGGTTAATTGGGGAATTTACTATAACATATCAAATTTTAGTTGAATTTCGTTAATTCGAGATCTACACACTGAATAACAGGGGTCCTCCCTTAGCTCAGCCGGTATAAGCGCAGCTAGAAATGCTGGAGCTTTCGATCTCAAGACTGGTCATGGAAGTTTTTAAAGACGGTATACTCTAACCGGAAGACAAATTAATGGGTACAACTTCACTCACTTCGGACTAAAGACATGATACAATTTTCATCAACATTTTTATTTTCATTATTTTTAACACGTAAAGATTTGTGTGATTTAATTCATTTCAAAGTAATTTAGATTATAACTTATTTGCAGGAATAAGTATTAATTAAACATGAAATTTTGTATAAGGGAACCCTAATTAATGATAATGATTACGCATATGGTTTCAACGGTATTCAAACGTTAGTTACGTTAGTTGATGTAATTATCATGAATCATTCAAAAAGGGTTTATGTTGAATAGTTGAAATATAATTGAATGTTTAGAATAATGATAAAAAAAAAACCGTCGTGTAGGATTAGTTATGGTAGAAGAACATGCTATGGACGAATCCAGTTTGAAAAAAGAAGAAGACACCGAGTGGTGATAAATCTGACACATCCCATGTTAAAGTATAGTACGAACTTTTTAAAATGCTTCTAGAAAATTCAAATGAAATTCTAAGTAAAAGCGAGTTGTTGTATGATGTAAGAAAAATACAAAACTGCACAATAGGGGCATTATTTTAAATTTATTTCTATTTTGCTGATAATGTCATCAGGGTTGCGGCTTATCATTTTTGACTCAGGCATATTCATTTGCCAATACCTCCTTTCAGAGGGTCGATTTGATAATATGATGTATGATGAACTTGTAGTGCATGAGTAGACCTACAACTTTGTCTAATAGTACATTGCTCTAACTCCTATATCTTCGACATGAGAGCGTATATTCACAGTGATCTTCACGATGATAATCGCGTGATCTTCACCGCGAATATCATCGCGAAGATCACTGCGAATATACGCTCTTATTCCTCAGATATAAGAGATAGAGCTATGTATTGTTAGACCAAGTTGTAGGTCTACTCAAGCACCATAAGTTCATCATACATTATATTTTGAAATTGAACTTCTGAGAAGAGCTATCGGCAAATGAATATGGATAAGTCAAAAATGATAAGCAGCTACCTTGAATGTCATTATTGTGAAGTTTTGGATTTTTCTTACATCATACAACAAACCGCTTTTAATTAGACTTTAATTTGAATTTTCTAGAAGCATTTTAAAAGTCTCGTCCTGTACTTTAACATGGGAGCTGTCAGATTTATCACCACTCGATGTCTTCTTCTTTTTTCAAGTTGGATTCCTCAATGCTTCCATGTCGCTTACTGAGTTTTACAGTAAATTTTGACAGAGAGTTCATCACTAGTTTGACGATCGTTCAGTAAAAATACTTTGACTGAATCGCTTACTGAACACTCAGCTGTTTGAAATTTAGTAAATTTTTTAGTTGGTTTAGTAATTGATGAAAGATCAAGAGAAGAGGAAGCAAAGAAGTCATACAGCACTGTAGACGATTGTGACCACACGCAAAAAATACCTAGCTATGCCAACCAAAATAGGAATCATTTCAAATAAAATTTTGATTTGAACATGGTTCAATAAAACTGATAAACTGATTCAACAAAACCATTGAGTTGAAATTAAATTCACGCTTTATAGAAATAAACATCGTGTTTTCTTGTTCAAAACAAAATGTTTTATTGAACCAACTAAACGCATTTGTTGAAATAATAAAGAATGATTAAATAATTCAAGAAAACCGTTAAATTGAAACCTCGATTGAAACGATTTGCTGGTGTTTTCAACGTATTGGATCACTAATCACATTTTATACTACCGTACTGTATGTTGAAAATAGTTGAACATGTTTTTACATAGCCGTAGGAACCCAAAGAGAAAGTCGACAAAGATAGTCTCTCAATGTTACTTAGGACCTAATGCATTGTTTTGCTTGATTGACGACACATTTTGGCAGGAAATCGTGTAAGCTTAGTACACTGTTTGTCCAATAGCCAAATATTTGTCATAGGCAGATAGGCATCTGACAAACATCTATAATATCTGTCAGCTGTCTATCTGCCTATGACAAATATTTGGCTATCGGACAAACAGTGTACTACAAGCTTAATATGGACTCCGGAGTATAGACACTCAAGTAATAGACCGGACAACGTGCCGCCAAAACGAATATTTCCCATACGATTTAACAGTTGTTTTGGATACATCAACTGTGCCAGACTCACGTTGTCCGGTCTATTACTTGAGTGTCTATACTTCGGAGGGCTCTCTGGTTGAGTAAAATCCGCACGATGTTGACCATCTAGAAGACGTTGATAAGACAGGTGGTCTGACCAACGCCAGCACTGAAATTTTATCGATTAAATATTGTGTCGATGGTTGTCCGCTGCACGCTAAGCTCAGTTCAGCTATAATCGCATATAAAGTGCACATACACAAATTTGTATGGAAAAAATACTCAAATATGGGTAGGTAGTAACGTACCCATAAATCGGTATATGCACTTTTCGCGATTGTGGGTATTCTTCACTTATATTTGGGTAAACTGAAAAATCAGTTGACCGAAAATGGAGTTTTGCTTGTTAAAACTAAAGTCAAAAGTTGTGAGCTGTGTTTTGGCTGAATTCTAGTTCAGATGAACTATCTATTCAGATGAACCAACTATCTCATTAGTCGAAATGGCCTAATTTTAAGCTAACCTTCCTTGTGCATTGGAGTCGTTTTTGACCAATCTACATCTCAGAAAACCTCAAACGTTAAAATGGAATATACTAGGGATCTGAAATTTTCTGACTTTTTCTAACTTCTATAAACCAACGTTTTTTGGGCAGCTACAGCTTTCAGCGACCTCTAGAAGTGACACTACAAAAAAAGTTACACTTAGTGCATTCAGGGTCAAAAATAAACCAAGATTTTGACACGCTCCCAAAACTTTATTTTTAAACAAATGTTTAATATCTTTGTCTCAAATAAAAGGTATGGATTCTAAAAACGAAATGCTGTTTTTTTTTAATAAACTGGTCATTCTGAGCACATAGGAACCCAGAACCGGTTGCAGTATGCATCCGAACCTTGGAACCTCATATATATATTTTCCGTTTGACGGCTCAAAATTCACGATTTCGAATACTGATCTTCAAAAACATCATGTCATAGACCAATCAAAGAATTTGGTCACATCCGGATTCTAGTTGGGACCAAAGAGGACAATTCAACTATTTGTACCGTTCGACGGTTCAAAATTCATGATTTTGAATACTGATCCAAAAACATCATGTCATAGATCCATCTGGAGATTAGACCTCATCCGAATATCCAGGAACAGGTTCCGGTAGGGTCCAAGGAGGACAATTTTAAAACCACAAGTATTTCTCCGGTCGACGGTTCAAGATTCATGGTTTTGAATACCATAAACATCATGCCATAGACCAACCAGAGAATTTGGCCGTATCTAAACTTTGTAGAACCCGTTCCGGCAGGGTTCAAACGGGACAATTTCGGAGCCCCAAGTATTTGTACCGTTCTATGACTCAAAATTCATGGTTTTGAATACTAATATCCAAAATCATCATACTATAGACTAATCAGAACAGTTGTCCACATCCGAATACTCTGGAACCGATTCCGGTAGGGCCCAAAAATAAAAATTTTAGAACCTCAAAAATTTGTGCCGTTCGATAGCTCAAAATTCATGATTTATATACACGTTACTCTGTATCCTAATACCACAGAGGTCATAGATGGCTCTTTAATTGAAAGTTTTTTTTATCTCGAACTTTTATTTTGTTAAAGGCCGCAGAAAACACCCAGTAAACCAAATTTACATTTTTTTATTTACAAATAATGAATCTGTTTCAGGAGGGAATTCAAACTGCAGTCCATGGTACGCATATTACGCCTGAGCAACTAACGCTAATCAAGATCCTCAACAGTGAAACTTTCCGCTTCCCATCGCGAAGGTGTATTTTGGTTGCCGGAAAATTGTATCCAAAGGAATGTTTACAAAAGCTGCTCTGACATTTTCACTAGAGATGGTCAGCTTTCAAGTTTTCATACCGTGTTTGACAATTTAAAAAAAAAAAAAAAAAAAAAAAATGGGGCTCTGAAACAAGAAAAATAGACTTTTATATTATGTATTTACATTATTCCTGAAGCTCTTTGTCATTAGTAGGTGGCCTAATTTTGTTTTTCTACAAGGATATTTTCCACAAAAGTTGGCTCTTACAAGAGAAAGTTGGCTAAGCGTTACATTCTCGGAATAATTAGTTGATTCGAGGTTTTATAAAATAACACATTGCGTTCAAGTTTGTAAAACATGGAACTCGAATTTTTCTATTTTTTCATGTGGTTATTAAAATAAGTATTGCAAAAATTAGGGGTAATTTTGTAAAAAAAACTTAGTTCCATATTACCAGCTTTATAAGAAATTTATCACTTTTATTATAAAATGGACAAGTTTTTTTCTTTTTTCAGCTGAATTTCATCATGAATGAAGATTTCGATTTCTGATCTTCAGATGACATAGTTGAGTCAAACAAGAAGATTAGGCAATCGAAAATTCGTCGGATTCTGGGATGAATCTTCGGGCCCTACCGGAATCGGTAGAGTATCCGGATGTGGCCAACTTAATTGGTAGGTCTATGGCACGATGTTTTCGGGTATGAGTTTGCAACACCATGAGTTTTCAACCGTCGAGTGGTACAAATACTTAGAACTCCAAAATTGTCCTCTTTGGGTCCTACCAGAACCGGTTCCAGAGTATACGGACGTGGCCAAATGTCCTGGTGTGGTGTTTTTGGACATTAGTACTCAAAACCATGGATTTTGAGCCGTCGAACGGTACAAACACTCGAGGCTTTTAAATTTACCTCCTTGGGCCCAACCAGAACCGGTTCCAGAATATCCGGATTTGGACAAATTTAATGGTAGGTCTTGGGCACGATTGCAGATTCTTTACGTTTCATTAGAGACCAAAATTATAAAAATCGGTTCTAAAATAAATTTTTGGCAGCGAAGCAAAGTCTTGGGGCTTTTTTGACCCTATGTGTAACTTTTTCTTAATGCATAAGGAAGGTTATTCACTTTTTTGGTGGAAACAACAAAAATGTTGGTTGGTGTTTTTTGTTTGTGGTAATTAAGGTAGAAACAATTAAAATAGCTTAGCTTATTTATTTCAAACTAAAATAATACGATTGAACAACAAAATTTGAATTTTAAAACGACGAATTTGATCAACAAAAATGTTTATTGTTTGAAACGTGACTATTTTCTCCCCGTGGAACGGTGCAATCATTATTCAGCTATGGTCGATTATCTGGTAGCTTCATTTAGTTTAAATACACATAAATAAAAGATGAATCAGAACAGATACGTAAATTATCCTCTCGTTCAATTCCACGCCAGCAAACGTAAATAATAAAATTGTTCTCTCGTACAACAGAC
This sequence comes from Aedes japonicus, assembly GCA_034211315.2. Classification (NCBI taxonomy): domain Eukaryota; kingdom Metazoa; phylum Arthropoda; class Insecta; order Diptera; family Culicidae; genus Aedes; species Aedes japonicus. The sequence goes on along the minus strand of JASCZW010003204.1, from coordinate 45,732 downwards.
CTGATTTAAACGATATTTGTCTTAAATTTACATGATAAAGTCTTTGTCTAACTGGGTTTGGCTTAATTGAGTATTCTAGAAACATTTCCACATTTATAAATTGAGAACTTTCTTTTCAAATGCATGAGTTTGTATGATGTATGGCAAGCACAATGATAGTCAATTCCCAGGGAATTTGAAAACATTTTCAACTCGACAGATATCTTCGACCGGATCGGCAATCGAACCCACCATCCGATTTGGTAAACCACACGTTGACCGGCTGAGCTGTCTGAGGCCTCAGGCTCAAATATAAATAACAGCTGAAAAACTTCAGACCGATGTCCATCACTATCTATACTCACCGATTCCTCCATGTAAACAACATCACACAACAGTGCCGTTGCTGCAGCGATTCCAACAGCCGGACCGTTGATCACACAAATCAGTAACTTGCTGAACCGGTAGAAAGATCGCACCATGGCCGCCTGATCGCGTCCCATCGATTGTAACGATTGGCCACTGCCGAGAATGTCCTCGATATCGTTGCCGGCGCTGTAAAAGCTACCGCTTCCGGTGAGAACGACCATCCGTACGGAATCATCCCGATCCGAGGCGTTCAAGCATGCAGTCAATTCCCGATAGGTTTGCAAGTTGAAGGCATTGCGTTTGCGAGAGTTGTTCAGCGTGATTTTACGCACGGGGCCGTAGTTTTCCACCAGCAAATGTGGAATTTTAAATTCGTTTGCAACCATGCCGATCTGTATGGATGGAGAGAATCAGAGAATTCGAAACACCGATTGGGCTGAATGTTTGTCGCAGACTGGTTGAAGCTGCAATGAACCTAATTGAGCGAGCAGCGGTCTTGGTGGGATTGACGTTGACCTGTACTTACATGATTAGGCACAATCGATGGGGTAATTATGTTCGTTCATTTAAATCTGGTTTCAATCCACCTATAGAGGCGTGCGGAAGGCATAGCTTGTTGAAAATCTTAAATCGCTGATTGCTAGAAACGTTAGATTGACTTTCGTGAGTAATTCTAGACAAAATAGACAAAAGGTCGAAAATAACATTTGTAAACAATGACATCTAGCGTATTTTTTCTGGGATCTGCTTGGTCCCACAAACCCACAATAGCACCAGAAACTGATACAGGGAGTTATTACCTTCCCGTCGGCAGTGGATATAGATGTTAGCAGCCCGGCATTTTCAGGAAATTTACGTTTCAAGTCATTGTTTACAATTGTTACTTTTGACCTTTTGACGATTTCGTCAAGAATTTTTCACTGAACCTCAAGAAAAAGAGCGGAAGATCAAGTTTCTAGAGACCTCTTACGTCTAAAGCGATTAAGATTCAGTTAATACGATTCAGTTTAATACGATTCAAATAGAAAAAACCTTTATTAATTATTCGATTTTCAGGCGATTTATTGTTGTTTTGCATATGTTATGTTTTCTTTTTGTTGCCATGAAAACATAGCCTTCTAGGCATAACAATCGCTTCTTGGTTGAAAGTTTCAAACCCACTAGTTTCAAACCCTGAGAAAATCTGCGATTTAGAATTTGACCGCTCAAAATATTTTTTTGCCGTCAAATTCTTAATGAAACAGCCTTTAAATTCTTCAGATTTCTTAAGGATTTGATAATATCTCCAAAAGTTATGCTAAATTTAAGTAGGATTCGTCTGAGACAAAATAACATAACTTTGTTCTATTTCTTTCAAATCCCATTTTCAACTAATTCAAGCAATAGTATCAACATTTTCGTGTGCAGTTATCTTTATAAAATCCTTTTAAACAAAGTTATTCAATGTGTCCTCCATTTTTATTAATATGCAGGTCATCCATTTTTATTAACATGCAGGTCATCTTTGATGATTCTCCGCATGGATTTCTCCGAAATATTGACTTACTTTGCAAGTTTTTTTTATGGAACGCACCGGGTTGCGAGCAATTTTTGCACGGACTGATTTGATCACGTTCAGCGTGCATGCAAAGCGCGGACGTCCGCTTCCCGGCTTCCGCTGCTTAGGACCATCCTGCAGGGACATTTTTATGCGGTAAACTGTTGCCAAATGGCACCCTACAACATTGGCAATCTCTTTCGGCTTCTTCTGGGCGAGCAACAAACTGGTGATCACTTCTTTTGCGACCATTTTGACGAATTTGCAACAAAACAAATAGAATGTTTGGATGCAACACTTGAAAGTAAACATAAACAAATACACTTTCGACAGAAATTAGTCACTAGCTACACGAATTAACCCAATACTCAAGTTTGAAGATTTTCGCATTATTTTCTAGATTGCTAGATTTGGCAGAAATTAAACGCCAATTGAAAAACTAGGTAAATTTAAATTAACACTTCACTTAAAAAAAACTGAAACACAGTTCGTCGTTTTGGTTATCTTAAAATTAAAAAAAATCCTACTTGGTCGGTAGGTTAGTCAATTAAGGTTGTGTAGGTCAAATAGGTTTTTAAATAGCTATAAATATCAATTTATTTAATATTATTTATTATTTATTGTTATTGTATTGTTTTTGGGATGAAGGTATATATTTAAACAGGCACAAATACGCGTTTCCTTGATCTTTGTTTAGTATTTTTTTGGAATTTTGATTATAAATTTCTACGCTTTCTACTACATGATAAAGGGTGTCCACGATGAAATTGCCACACACAAAATTGATTCGCAAAATTCGAGTTTTCATCCTATTGCCATCAAATTTTCAGGGATTGAGAAATAACTATTAAACTTCATTTTACCATTTTACTCGTATTTTATTTACAGTCCATACGCAAATGCCCGCACCTTGGCCTTAACCCCGGCCATAAGATTCTGCACAACCTGTGAATCAACCGTTTTTTGCATGTAAACCCATACTTTCTTCAGTCCGTCGACTGTCTTCACTACCTTAGGTCGTTTAAGAAGGTGCTGCTTCATAATCGCCCAGTACTTCTCGATGGGGCGGAGCTCAGTGTGCATGGGAGGCCTTGGACGTAGTGGCACGAATTGAGGTCCGCATACCACTCCAGCGTCCAGAGTAGTGGCATGTGTCAAATCCGGCCAGACGTTGTTGGGCCTTCAGGAGAGGAAGCAGCCGCTTCTGGAGGCACTCTTTTATGTACACCTGTCCGTTCATCGTGTCCTGGGTCACGAAAGGTGCACTCCGCTTCCCGCTCGTGCAGATGGCTTGCCAAACCAGGAATTTCTTTGCAAATTTGGACATCTTCTGAGTGCGGACATGCTCCGGAACGCTGAACTTATCCTTGGCCGTGAAAAACAGGTTGCCGGGGATCTGTTTGAAGTCGGCCTTCACATATGTTTCGTCGTCCATGATGCAGCATTCAACTTTCGTCAGCATGTTGAGGTACAACTTCCTGGCACGGGTTTTGGCGAACTTGTTCTGCCTGTCGTCGCGATTAGGGGCCTTTTGTACCTTGAACGTTCGAAGCCCAGCCTTAGTTTTGGCCTTCTGGACAAAACTTCGGCTTAGGTGCAGCTTTTTAGCCACATCCCGAACGGAGGCGTTCGGATTTCGGTTGAAGGCCCCAACTACGCGGTTGTGATTTTTGGTGTTGTACGGAATACTTTTTCCTTCACTTCTGGGCTTCCGATCGGTGGTCAACCGTTCCTCGAACCGCTTAATCACTCGCGATACCGTGGAATTCGCGATTCCCAACGTTTTAGCGATGGAACGATGCGAGAGATCCTTGTTCTCGTGATGAATGCGCAAGATTTTATCACGCACGAGCTGTTCTTTCAACTCCATTTCCACGAGTTTTGATCACAGGACTTTAAAACTTGCAGGATGTAAATAATGCACTATGAACTGAATCCACCCAAATTTTCATTAAATTCTACCCAACGGTTAAAAAGTTAGAGCAATTTCATAGTGTGGCAATTTCATCGTGGACACCCTTTACATGGTATGTCGTTGGGTATGCCATTGCTATTCTTCGAGTTGGTATGTCATTGCTATTTTTCTAAGTTGAGGTTGTGTTTTTGGTTATGTGGTGAATGACTGCTTATATTGTTTTTCATTTTTTTTTATTGATTATATTTTGTATTGCTTGTTGTAAGTAACCATTTAAGTGTGCTGTCTCAAAAATGTATGCAAGTTCTTTAGTTATGCCAGTTGGACTTAGCGGTAATGTCTGTAATGTATCGTGTGATTAAATGATGCGAATTTGTGTTTATATGAGTGGTTGGACGTGTTTGGTATTTTGCGTTGTGTATTAGTCGTTTTTTCTGTAAATTTCAATTGAGAGTGTAGATTGTTCTTTCACTACAAGCAAGTCCAGGAATGGTAATTTATTGTTATTTTCAACTTAGTTAGTAAATGCGATGTTTTTGTGTGTGTTATTTAAAGTTTATAGAGTAAAGGGTAAGAGATTTTTCTTTTAAAATGCTAAATACATCATCGACGTATCTCCACCAGACGGTAGGTAGTTGGTTTTGATCTTGTAATTGTTTTTCGAAATTTTCAATGAAAATTTCACTTAAAAAAGGGGAAAGAGGGTTGCCCATAGGGACACCTTTTTCTTCCAAGCAAAGTTGTGTGAGATTTAAGTATGAACGTACTTTTTTCTTCCATGTCATGTCGGCATTTTGAGTAAGTAACCAATTTTATTGAATTTAAGGTATTTTTTACTGGAATACTAGGAAATAAAATTTTACCTCAAAAGATACTAAAACTTCATCTTCTTTCATACCTTTGTCATAAACGAGTTCTGTGAAATGTTGCGAGTTTTTAATTGATCGACTGGGAAATAGTTTTGGCATGTTCATGAACTCAGTGACTAACCCTTTTTTTATGGGTTGGGGATCCAACAGCTGAAAGGATTCAACGCATTTCATTGCCAGGTTTGTGCATTTTAGGAAAGCCTTTAGTTCGAGGTAATGTAGGGTTTGGTTCTCTGAGATTACTTATTTCATTTTCAAATACTAGTTTACAATCTGTAAGGATTTTTTTTACACGTTTTACCATTCCTGAAAGAGGGTATTTTTTTGTTATCTTTAGGATCCGTTGTGTATTTTTTCTGTCATAATTTTATCGTAATCATTTTTGTCCGTTATTACTGTAGAATGGCCTTTGTCTAATTTTAAGTTTAATACTGGTTTATTTGTTAGTTTTTGAAGTCTTTTTTGTGTTTTAGTGTGTTGTTTGTTATGTGTTGTGTTTGTGTTTTCAAGGATATTAGCTGTTTGTGTTCTTATTTCTTGGATTTGTGATGTGTGTAAGGGAGTAGTATTAATTGCTGATTCTAAGTCGATGATTATTTGATTTTTGTCAGGGTATGAATCTATTGCGTAATCAAAAGAATATGTATGGAAGAATGCAAACATTGTTCTATGGCGTATGAAAGATTACAAACAATTTCATTTTTTACGTTTCCTATAGCTTAAAATTAAACGAGTGGAAATCTTACGAACCTGTTAAAATTCATTAATTTTTCTGTGCAGTCACCTGTAAATCAGAGTCCAAGTAAAGTGTTGAATTTCCGTAGACACCGTATGCGTGCTCAAAACATACAGGGAAACCTGGACTACGACTCGGAAGAAATAAAGTGAATGCCCGACGGGAACAGAAAACCATCAGCTCAGCATGGTAAGGGTTCGTGCAGCGTCCATGCAGAATCAACATGTAAAAGTACGTCCGATCGACGATTCTCGAGCTGAAAAGGGTCATGAGTGCCACCCGTTATACGAAGTCTTACAGGCATACCATGCCAGTAGGCAACGCAATCAATCACTCAAGCAGAATACCGTAGCTAGAACCCGTGCTCGAAAGTTGTATGACAACCTGTATGCCAAGTCCGGTGGATGCATACTTACACACTCAGATTATTTTACAGAAATCTGTAAGGTTTTACCGAATTCTCAACAGCTGAACGTTCGCTAATCCAATTTTACGGATCTCGGTAAAATTTTACCGAAATCCGGTCAATTTTTTACAGACATCTGTAAAATCCGTAAAATCGGATTACCGAACGATCAGCTGTTGAGAATTCGGTAAAACTTTACAGATTTCTGTCAAAAAATCTAAGTGTGTATGGATGATTCAAATTTGTTTTAGTGGATAAATTCTTACGCAATAAGGAAAATGCGGCCAGAATATGAAGATTTTCAGTACTGAGAAATAATGTACGCGGAGGTTTACAACACATCATCAGGCCAAAACTTTGTGCTTCCTTGTGAATGACAAGAGATGCTTCTTAAGGCACCCTTAATTCACCACATCCGCGAATCACCTGTCAGATCAGGAACTTCATTGCAAATTTCGATAATTTCTTTTTTTTAAATTCTTCCAGAACATCAAATTTAGACTTGGCAAAGAAAATATTAGAAGAAAAATTAGTATTTTCCATTTAATTCCAACTACCTTCATCTTGACTTATCTTGACAGATACGCGTATTTCGTCTACAATGTGCAGACTTCTTCAGTGTCTCGTACTAATAACTCTACTTGGTCTGCACATTGTAGACGAAATACGCGTATTTGTCAAGATAATCAAAGGTAGTTGGAATTAAATGGAAAATACTAATTTTTCTTCTAATTTCTAGTTACAGGTATTCCACTAAACAGCTCAAACCCTCTAGGATTCAAAGAAAATATTCTTGCCCAGGAAGATTAGTAATCCATCACGACGCAATACGCTGTAGTGAGAAACTTCGTGTAAAGTTTCCGAGCGCCGGTTGTTTGCTTTTCGGGTTGGGGCTTCCCAGCACGATTCATGGTTTTCAACACTAAACCGACCGACACCTTGGTTTTTTTAGGGACTCTCGAATTGACATGCTTGAACGGTTCTTGAACTGTTGCACCATCTTAGTGGCCATTTTACTGTCCATTGGACCACTTTTACGACCACTTCCTTTCTTCCTTCGGGCAATCAGATGCTCCTTGAAGGTTCTTATCACACGAGACACAGTTGTATTTGCAATTTTACACTGAAAATTTATATTCGTAAATTAGCTTTCACTCTTTTCGAACCAATGTCTCGTAAGTTGTATGAAACATTCATATTTCTTGTCATCTAACAAAATGCTACCAATACACTTTTTTTGTACTATGCACAATATAATTTTGGTGACAACCTGCTGCTGCTTCTCTTCGGTCGTACTCATAAATGTTCGTGTTCCTGCTGGGATGATGGGAAACATTAATTTATCCCAAAATAGAAATGAAAGCGCTGTCGAGAGTTAGAAACTCATGCATAATAATCATGTTGACTCGTGAGAAGTAACTTAGTAAGATCAACCACGGTCTCAATAACGGCTCTCCCTGAAAATGCAGGATCGAATCCCATGTCCCATGTCACGAACTTGTTCTCGTGGTTACGCTTTTTTTTCAATAATATTTTGAGCCGATAAAGTAGATCTGTCAGTCTTTCATGCAACCACCAGTGAGATGTTTCTTTTTTATTGGTAACAAATTACTCGTAGCTCTTTGTATGGTTTTTCGTAGAATGAACGGATGTTCTTTCTTTGTCAACAAATGCTTAGTGCTAGTGACAGTTGCGCGTGTGGCATTGAATACGACGGTAGCTTCTTAAAAAGTACGAATCAGTTTCGTTGCAGAAAGCAACGAATAGATTTTTTATTCCTACCTCCGATTTCGTAGTATAAACGAAAATTAATTTTCTGTGTAAGCTTTTTAGCGATCCATCGGTGGAACGCCTCTAGATTTTGATCGTAAGTGCACATCATTGTTTACGGACAATTTGTTGTTTCGACGACATCACTGAAATTACTCTATGAATAACTACGAAACTACCTAAAGAAATTTGGACTGCAAATCTTGGAAAGGTGGTGGGTTTTATAAACTCAATTTTGCCTGACTGGGAGACGCGTCTTAGGCTGGTCACTTGACAAATGGTGATCTAGCTTTAAGATGTGAATTAGTACAGTAAACAAGGGTATACCACAAAAGTTCAACTCAGTGGACGCAGTAGTTTTTACGCCCCAACAAAAAAATAAATAAATAAACGAAACTTGACAATTGTCATCAATACACTAAGAATAAGGGTTGCTGAAATATATGTAATATTCAGTACGCACTTTAGTAAAAACATCCGTTCACACTAAGATTTGTTTTGAAGAAATCCATAAAACTTTACCCACCTCTCAACAGTTGAACGTTCGGTAATGCAATTTAAATACGAAATAGACCCAAATGATGGTGTTCCATTACTAAGTGGGCCATGCATTACCATTCCATGACTTCACGGCTGTAATAACACGTGATCAAGTCGGGCCAGACCTTCACGATATCTTCGTATGATTGGATGAATGTCAAAACTTTTTTAAACTTGTTCACTCATAATCGGTCCATTGATGAAAACATGTTTTTCTTCCATCAACTGAAGAGAGTAAGTGCTCTAAGAAACGCGGAGTGAAACAGGTAATTGTTATCCATTTTGTCCATACATCACTTTATTTTGAACCTTCATCAAATATAATTTAATCTTATTATGAATTATATTGATGATCACATCACTTATCAAAGTGAATCCTGATCCATCGAGCCCTACCCTACTAACATAGAAAAGCCATCTTCCTGTGACCTTCGTGGGAATGCAGAGGAGAACACGGTCCCTACACAGCAAAGGTCACACTAACATTCCTTCCATATTCCCACCTGATTGCAAGGACGTGGCCAGTGCCATTATTAATTATTAAAGAAAATTGAGTCACTGAAACGCACAGTGAGAATGGTCGAAGTTACTCCCAGCCCCAATCAATATCCATTGTGCAATTTCACTGATTCTGCTCAATTAGTTTCGTCCACATAAACTCTACATAAACATCAAATATATGTTCGCGAACTTCTCATGCCTTCAATTTTGGAATATATAGAGTCATGTCAAGAACAGCATGAGCATAATTGACCGCCCGAGGTTGCTACTTCCAGCGATACACCCAGCTGTTATTAATAGAGAACGCTGATGATGCTTAGACTACATACATCCTCACGTGTAATAACTAGCGATCCCAACCGCGCAATACTGGCGCTGGCTTTGCCGAATACAGGTCCACAGAAGCCAGTCTCATGGCCATTAGAACACCCGAGAAGTCGAACGTTGGTGATGGACACAGACAAGCATTTTGTCATGCAGATGTTTCTGAGGACGAGCCGCAGGGCTGCCTCTTTATCCCCAATACAAAACTAATCTATATAAGGTGGCACAACACGAAATGACAAACGGAAAGGTGAACTAATTTAATTCGCGGACAATTGCTTCATCAAGCCAGCGAATTTTGGAATTGCCAGCTGATAACATCCAGCTTCCTCATCATCTTCCAAAAAGACTTGAGGAGTTTAATCTGGGTGCTGCCTGTATGTAAAATGTCAGCAGCAATTTGTTTTCCGGAAAGAACCAGACTAATTGAGGTGTAGGGTAAAACCGAGATAATTGCAGTTGTTAACATAAACCAATACCAAGGATACACTTTGAAGAGACTGAACTGGTATAGACAAAGAAGACTGATGAAGCTGCTCGAAGAAATCGGTAGGAGCAAACCCGGAGACCTTGGTCAAAATAGAGAACGCTATCATCAGAAGCAGGATGGAGCACGCAGCAAGGACCAATCTAGAAAAGCAAACAACGCAAAACGCATCCGTCAGGGGACTTGCGCAGCACTTCCATACATGTGATGTTGGCGGAATCGGGACCCATGCAACACAGGGTTGAGTCCTTGACGAAAAGAGAGCTGAATCTGGCTACATACTTCAAAACCACCCTAATGAAGTTCATTATGAAGTGAAGACAAGTGAAGCTCTAAACGAAGCAATGGTGAACGGATCGCTCCTTACGAAGACACAGCCGATAGACACGTGGATCTGCTATTCCAGAGACTACGGAAACGAGTGCGCTACGTTCTGAAGTTAGAGCTGGATCTCGTGGTAGTCCTTACACTGGAAGAACCAACCTCCAAGAAAGAAAACAAAAGTCAAGTTGTCTGGCAATTCCAAGATGCTGTTCAAACAAAGTACAAGGACTCTCACAGGATCTTCACGGATGGGTAAAAAACCACAGGAGGCAAGGCTTTTGCGCTGCTGAACGAAACTGAGGGATTCAGCTTAGCCGAGAACGTCAACAAAAACTTTACCATAACCATTGCAGTACTGAACTGAGAGCTGACAAGGGGATATAAAACGACAGCAATCTTCCCCGATTCGCGCAGCGCGTGCGAAGAAAATACAAGAAGTGGATTCAACCAAGATTTAAGGGCAATGAATTCAGATCCACATAAGGATCAACGGGAATAAGAAGGTGGGCAAATTTGCCTCCAAAAAGAGCAAAGTGGGGCAATCCCTCTTCAATTGAGTCACCCTAGACGATGCTACTCTGGTCAGTAATCGAGAAACATGGGACGATTGGACAAGCAACTTTAAAGAAAAGTCGCTGTCTAAAGGAAGATGGTATTCCGGCATAACGGATAATCCAGGAAGTATGGTTCAAAGACTCTCAACTGAATCCAGATGAAATCAGAACGATAAGCCGACTGATAAGTGGACACATACTAACGAAAGATAGGCTACACACTTAGAAATTATGAAATTTACACGAGACGTAATTCATGTTTGTAAAAAGTCGGTGAACGTAAAGAAAGATTTCTTGTAAAATCATGTCTCCTGAAACAGAAACAGACGCAACTCGACGAAAGATATGTTTGTTTGAATTTATTTTCTCATCCCTTTCAACTCATTCTTATGTGCTAAAAAACGCTTGCATGTGTCGGTCTCAGGGGACAGAATTTTACATGACATTTTGGTAGTGTGTAGCCATTTGGAAGCGCGAAAGTGACGACCTATGCGAATGGTGCGTAGTGGTCGAAGACATGAAACATTTGATATACGACTGCCTAATGTGCTCCTTGATGGGAAATGTGAAAAAGAATTGAAACTGCTAACAAAGTTCCTGAAGGAAGTTAAAATTCGGACAACATGAAAAAAGAAAACCACAAAAATCACACTAAAACAACATCATCAAGACGGCGTTGGCTAGTTGGACCAACAATGGTCAAAGACAGTTGAAATTAAAAAGACAAGCCCAAATGAAAAAAAATAAAAAATCGGCGGAGGTCCTGAGGTCTCAGAAACAGCTCACTGCTCAGGATAATACGAACATTGGAGTCTTTAATATTAATATTTATAATATTTCTCATGAATTTCTGTTAGATTTAAGATAACAATTTTATCATTTGGTCACTAGGTTGTCTGTTGATATTGAATAAGAAAATAAACAAAAGAACAGATAAATAAACTCTAGCTGAATGATTTTAGGAGGAAGTTCTTTGTTGAAAGTTATTTTGAATCCCATATGCAAAATCGTATACCTACACGACTTCATCTTAATTGTGCTAACGACACGAGTAACCAAAGTACAACGATTGATTTCACCCTCCATTAAAGTTATACAATAGTCCGTCGTCTTCTTGAATCCGAAAAATGTTGAACGTTATGAGTGAAGCTTCGCGATTACTCGAAGTTGGCATTGTGATCAACTAAGGTTTATTCGCGACAAAATCTGGACAGTATAAATTTGGAATAAAACAAATTTGCTGTTAGTTCAATCCAAGATGCATTTTTTATGCATTATTAGTCATCTAAAAACTAAATACAATTACTTAATTAGGCTGCCTGAAGAAACTACGATTTTTTTTAGTTTACTCCAACCATTAGGGTCTGTGCAGATTTCTCTGCAACCGATTTAGCTGCGTTTGTCCAAGATTTTCTATTTTTTTCTATAGTTGTAGCGTGTTGTCTATATTGAGAGAGTTCTCTCTTCACGAGAGCCCAATACCGCTCGATAGGTCGCAACTCCGGGCAGTTAGTTGGATTCGCCTCTTTAGGTACAACATGGACTCCATTCGGTTTATACTGTTCCACAGATTTGGCGTAGTGACAAGATGCCAAATCAGGCCAGAATAGCGAGGCAGCGTCATGGCTGCGTAGGAATGGTCACAATCGCTTCTTTAGGCATTCTTCACTGTATATTTCCTTGTTTACCGTTTCGGTAGTGATTAAGCTTTGGCTGGCTCGACCACAGCTGCATATTGTCTGCCAAACCAACTATTGTTTGGGAAGCTTGGCCTTTTTCTTCGTCCTGAAAAGCTCCTCTACACCGTTCCGTTGCATGGCTGTATAATAATATATTCCGAGAAGCTGCTTAAAGTCTTCCAGCTCATAGGTTTCATCGTCCATAATATCACGCAGAAAATTTCGTTAAATTTTCACAATACAACTTACGAGCCCGGGTTTTAGCCGTCACATTCTGTTTATCATTACGGTTTGGTGCAGTTTTCACCATGAACGACTTCATACCTTCCCGGTGTTTGAAAGTATGTACGAAAGTTGGGGATATTTTTATTTTTCTAATCACAGTACGTACCGAAAGATCTGGTCTCTTCTGCAATATTTGTTTCAACTTCGCGTCCTTCTGCTGATTCCTGAGATCCGTTTTTGTTTCGCTCCCAGTCTTCCTGGCTGTTGTAAAACGCGTATTGAAAGATTTAAGAACGTTATGGACAGTGCTTGCAGGAAAACCAAGTTTTTTTTTGCAAGTTTTCTTACTGACAGATCCGGATTTTCATTGCTACCGCACACAGTTGCTTTTCGCACTTACTCTTCTTTTGACGCCATCTTCGATCTATAAGCTTTTAGTATGACCAAAAATTATTTTTACACAATGAACAGGCATACGTTCATCAGTCTGCGAAATATTTCACGCGTTAATGAATTATTTCCAGAGATATACGTATTTAGAGGTGTGCCTTATATTGCTTCTCCAGGAAATGTCATCGAACTGAGCAAACAAACTCACACCACTTACAACATATCACAAAAGAATATGTTTTATTAAGAAATTTGATATTTTAAATCTACAGTTATTGTATATATTTAATGAGCTGAATCGAACAAAATAAAATTAACCTTACACGGAAAAACCAGTACCGCACTGCGTTTCTGTGGGCATTGCTTCAAATCGTTTGTTGTTGATTTGGATATTCTGACATTTCTGTTCATAGCAAACATCGAACGCACAAGTTTAAACACAGAAACCAGAACATTGTTTGAATATTGTTTGTGATCTTGTTCAAATTGAGAATGAACCTAAAAAAACTAAGCCCGAAAAATCAAATTCAGCTTTGAACGAAATTAGTATTTTATAGAGAGCTAACGTTGAGTGCAATTTCTTTTAAAAGATGTTTTGTTCTGTTCGGCTCTTCTTCTTCTTTTGTTCCTATTGCGTAATATGAGACAATTTATACAGTATTAATAGGTTCTAAGAGTAGGTGTATATGTCTTCATTTGTCTGCTTCTGTTTTCCCCTTCCGCTTCTGCTTGTAATCTTTATAAATATTTATCTAGTGGTTTTGTTTCTGTTACTTTTCGATTTTTCTCCTTTCAATTCGGCTTTTTGCGTTATTAATGCTTTTTTTTCGGATTAGCTTATTGAAAACATGCAATTCAAATCGTGTTTCTTTTCTTATCCATCGTTACTCGCATGTTTCCTCCAACTTGGTTTTCTCCCAATGGCATTTTATTTTCGATTTTACAAGTCATCAACGTCGAACATCGAACATACAAGAGAGCTGCAAATGGGTTAAGGTTAAGGGGGAAGAGGGGGCGGGTGGTCAAACTACTGAACAGTGTGCAGATCTGGGCGCATAGCTACGGAAGCGGGGGTAAAATGAAACTTTTGTTCGCTGCAGAATGGAAACGGGTGCCAATTAGAACTTTAAATTTGGGATGCTCTACAGCGTGTTTGTGTGTGTGTGGGGGTTGTTTGTGAAATATACACATTACTATTGACGATAACAATTTGACAATTTATCTATAACTTGGCTCTAGTGCAAATTGCTGTATAATTTTTCCTCATCTACTCTAATTAGGTAATGGAATCAATTCACGAAATGGTTACAGTTTTCTGCACGTTTCCTCGCTGCTTCCGGGTAGAGTAGCGAACAGTTTTGGTTTTAGTTTGGCTGCTATATAGAATAGGGAAAAGAACTTACTTCTTTTGAGTATTTTCATTTTGATTACGGGCTTTTCTTCTGTCGGTGATGTCCTACCAGATTTTTTTTTGATTTTCTTCGTCACTCAGATCCTAAGTAAACGCGTTCAATATTTCTCCGTTCAGTTTAAGTTTGTTCTGGTTTTCTTGTTACTTGTTCTTTTTGTTTTATTTAATATCTATAATAAATTTTATTTAACACGTAAGTTTATTTTCGAGTTTTTTTTTCTCCATGTTCATTACTCTTCTTGTTCAACTTAATCAACTGGTTTAAGTTTGCTTACTTTACAAATGTCAATTAAAATGAATATATGAATGTATTTTGTTTTTGTCGGCTGTTTACTTGTATGAGCTCGTAATTAACGTTCACTCGCAACGTATATCTGTCGATCCGCTTGTGTAAGTGTTCCATGTTTGCTTTCGCTTTTCATGTAAATGTGTTCGTGTTTAGATTTCACGGTTAAAATTTGATTCTGCTAAACTTCAATATTTATCGGCTATCATGATAAGTTAGATACAACTGATCATTCTCTTAGATTTTGTTTTTGTTTTGTTTTGTGTGTGCTGCTGAACTTGGCCTTCTGCAGCACTGTACGGAAGATACGTGTCTTTCACGTGAAGACGATTACTGCTTTGGCAACTCTCGGATGAAACTCTCATTCAATACAGCATGCTCAGCGGGCTCATTAACGGATTAGCGCAGCATTTTTTGTTTGTTTGTTTGCTTGGGTTTTGTTTTGCTTGTGGAAGTTGAACGATGATCATGTGTTGCATTTTTTTTTTTGATAAATCTAGTATGACGGTGATGATGACTTAAGCAAAATAAACGCTGTCGTCATTTACTGACGGTTCTTGCGGAGACCTGTTGGGAGAATCAGAATGATAAGTATTAGAATCTGGTATGGGCAATTGATTATGTTAATAAATGTGCTGAAGTAAACCAAAACATTTGAGTAATGCTCACTAGGCAACTACCTAAATATTTGTGCAAGAGTTTAAAAAAACTTTATTGTATGTGACTAATTATTCATCCTGTATCCCGACTATTTAAATACAGAGCCGTGTAACTTTTCTGTCATCAATCTGTATATCAACAGCAAATTCTCATTACGTTCAATGTAACAGTCACATTGAAGTGAGAAAAGGAAAGGTTTTTTTTTAATGGCCGAAACATTATTTTTTCGTTCAATCACACATGTTTAATGCCATGAAAATAGATAAACTTCAACGATATTCATTCAATTAATAGTAGATTGCTAGATTGGTGCTGAAGATCCAGTGTTTTAAGCCAAATATATTAAATACCCATTAACATTGCTGCTGCACATGATTGTTAAAATCTTAGCAAATTTGGTGTTTGATATCAGTGGTAAACAACATTTTTCTTGCGCTTTTTCAGTATGCGAAAAAAGTTTTTCCAACCCGCTACCAATTTACAATTCTTTTGTTTTTCTGGTGAAAATCATTTTAATTTGTTTGTTTGAGTGTTTCTCCATGAATAATTAATTTATGTTTATTTATTACATTGCCATTGAAAATCAGGTGTCTTTCATAATTCATCACAAAAAATCTCAATAATATCTTTTCTTGAGATTTTATGTGATGAATTATAAAAAAAGGGTATAAATATATGCAAAAAAAAAAAAAATTATCCATCCCTAAACGGATAATATGACTTAACTGTGTTTGACAAAGTTTTTGTGTGTATTCTGCAATTTTCTCGAATGTAAACATTGTGTTTAGCTGTCATTTCGTGTTCTTGAATTTTCCGTGCTCAAAATTATAGTTTCGTGTTCAAAATTGAAAGCCTAAAACACATTTCGATCATCATCCGAAATTTGATTATTGAACATCACAAAACTGGCAAATGCTACCGTGATATTGCCGATTTTGTCCAACTTCACAATGATACGGTCGTTAGAACTATGTAGATGTACAAAAAGCATGGTTCTATCTCAGTTAAGCGATCGGGCGTCCTTCAAAGACAACCCAACTAACATTTTTAGTTGCCTAAGCCGAAGTTAAGAACTTAGAAGCTGTTTTATAATTGTATAAAAGCAAGTGAAACTGAATAAGCTATAAGCAGAATTAAAAAATCGATACAGTACTTATGCTTATTGTAACACAGCTTTAACACAACATTTAACTTTAGATTGCATACTTTGAAAAGAAAGCTCTTATGCGAACAATGTTTATCTGCATTTACACAGCTTGTTTATGTAGCTAAGAAATTAGTCGGTTAAGTTTTTGAATTATCATTCTGTGTTCTCTTACACAGTTTTATTTGTTGACTTTGTAATAGCTTTTCAAAAGCCTTTATATTAGAAATACCTTAGACGCTATACAGCTTAGTGATTATAGCTGTATAAAATGTTGTATAAGTACATTAAGCGAACAAATCGAGAAGATTTCATTCTAATATCGTATGGAAATTTGCCAGAAGACGTTATTGCAAATTTTATACGATTCCCTTATGGAAAGAAATCATATGACGATCGTATGAATATTTTCCTCACATGAAAAAAAAAAGTTACAATCGGGATGCGAACCATGAAACCTCGGCATCCAGAGCCGAGCCACAATCCCACGAGACTATACACGTTGGATAAGTGATGTCAACTGAAAGTGTAGAAGAGGCATGCTTTTATCGCCCAATGCAACAATAATATCTTATGGTTTTGTGGTTAATAGTTCCGATTGTAGGGATAATTTCCTGAGTGTAGTTGTGGCACAGAGTTTGCAGCATATATGCAGTTATTTATATGGAGTTCTTGAGCTTGAGCTCTTGAGTTGAGTCTGAGCTGTCAAACGAAATGAAAGAAATACCGTCCATTTTATCGAGCAGAGCATTTAGATTTCAAAATATTTCGAAGGATGTTGAAAAAAATTAAGAAAAGCGGTACTTACTATTGAAAACGAAATCTGAGAAAGTATGAAGCTTACTTGAGGAATTCATATTCGGAGATTCGCGTAATTGACAGTGCTGTCGAAAATTGCTTTCAAATAAACAATATAAATTCCACTGAGCAGAAGATCAGGTGTTCAATTCCCGGTCTTGAATCCAAGCGCGGCACAGATAACAACGTAAATTGGATGGTGATCATGTTTAGATTATAAGAATCTCGGTAACACTGATTTTCAAAACAGTATAAACCTGTTCGTAAAGAGCTTCAGCAATTATTGTTGTTCAGCAATATTAGAACTAAAATATGGTTTGAACACTTTGAATACGGGATCTATGGCTACATCCGGCGTTGGAGAACTTGAGCTCATTGATGGAATCATGACCAAGGAGGTTTATTTTGACATTTTGAAGCGAAAACTACCAGCGTCTGCACAAAAGTTAAAGTTAGGGTACAGACATACGTTCCAACAAGACGGAGGTCCGAAGCTCACCTGGTTTCGCAGTGATTCAAGGCAAAGCGTATCAAGTTTATGGAGTGGCCAGCACAGTCTCCCGACTTTAATCCGATCAGGGGTAGGTAATCTCAGCTGAATGGATCAAAATCACCCTGGAAACAACTGCTAAGCTTGTCGAGTCGATGCAATGACGATGCCGAGCAGCTATTGAAGTCATGGTCTGGTGGTGGTCTCACGAAGAACTGAAACTTTGTGAGCCAGAGGGGTTATTTTTTTTGCGTTATTTTTTAACATTTTTTTTTGTCGAGTCGTGTCTCAAATGCCAAATATTTTGTTTTTTATTTTAAGCTCGCATGAACTGGCTTTGTTTTTACATAAATAATAAACTGAACAACAATTAACCGGGTTTCAATTTTCTGGTGGATTTTTTGGAAGAAATCTAATTTTTCACTGGGTGTGGATAAACTTTTTTTGCATACTGTATATCACTAAAATTTCATTTGACATGCGCTCGACTGTGTGTATCCTGTCCAAGAATACGAAAAATAGCCGAGCTCAACTAAGTTTAACGTCGCTTGTAAATGTTGCTATTTTAAGTGAAGGTCTAAGGAATACAAAAAATGGCCGCCATCATGGCCGATTCACATCGCCATTTCGAATTTTTAAATGCACTAGTTCTAGAATTTTATTCATGTTTTTTAAAACCCAATTTCTTTGAAGTTTCTTAGGGTTGTGCCTTCGAAACATTGAAATAGTATGTAGAAAAAGACGCAACGAACAATATACACTTTTCATAATTTACTCTGCGCTGTTGGAAGACCAGAGTGGCAATCTGTGAAATATCATTAAATCTCGGGTTTTTTTTCATTAGGGCGAATCTCACATTGAAAGATTCTCTCCGGGCTCACTCTCTTTCATTCATTACAGCGCCTTTTGAGGTAAAGATGATTGTAATATGAATGAAAGAGAATGTAGTCAAAGAGAGTCTCTCAATGTTAGATTCGCCCTAATGAAAAAAACCCCTAGAAATGACTGACGGCAAAAACGCCTGAGTTCATTCAATCAGTATGCTTTACAATTATGTACAATAATTTACAGTAACACATCAAAAAGTTTATTCAATAAAATTCTCAAAAATACAGGGCAATCTTGTCAACACTTCGCAACACCTAAAGTTTAAACTGAAGATTTTTTTTTTAATAAATAACTTGATTTTTAAAGTGAGGTAGAAATCAATAAAAGTTCTTTGACAATAATATTGGATCCATTACATTCCGAACAATCTTTATATCTTGATCATCTGATCAGTTTCCTGAATTTCTATGGAATTTACCAGTAGGATGAATAGATTAGAAAAAAATGCGTTGGCATCGTTTAAACGAATAAACAGTAAATCTAGTTTTGTGAACAATATTCTATGCGTAACTTAATGACTCTCAAGTTATCAGTACACTTTCAATAGAAGGTTTGGTGGATCTTGGAAAATGTTTCGTAAATTTTCGAAATATCAAAAATCAATTAAGTCAATCATGATTTAACTTAAGGTATATTTCAATATAAAAAGAGCCTCAATACTAGGACATCCTCAATATATATTCTTACAATAATTATGTCATTGAATGAAAATTCAAACTTACACCGTGTTATATTCACGAGTTTTCGTATGAAAACACTGTATAAACAAATTGTTTCGGCTTTACCCAACAAACATCAATGTTGAATAAATCGTTAGATCAAACAAATTTGGAGAAGTTGTTTAGCTTTTTCTTCTAGAAAGCTGAATAACTTCTCCAAATTTGTTTGAACAAGCTGTTATTCAAAACCAATGTTTGCTGGGTAGTTGAAACAATCGTCTAGGCTCATCAGCATGTTAAAAATGAAAAATATCCAGCCAACCCACTTTCTTTCGTCCACACCGATGAGACTCGATAGAAACATGAACGAAGGCGTTGGAAAAATAGCTCTATCTGTATGTACTGTTTTGTCTACCAACACCTCCTCAATGTTTCTTTAAAGCCGGAATTTGTACAAAAGGGTCCACGCTATAGACGGTTGTGAAAATATGTTGATAAAACTTTCATAACACCATACACATATTATTTATTTTATTTATTCACCATCTTCGACTATGTCGTACAGACTGATTACTTAGAATACCTTAATCTAAACCTCTAATTCTAGCACTAAACACATTTTTAAACAAAATAAAATTCAATTCAAATTACATACTTTTTAAAGGATAGCAAACACAAGTTAAAACACTTATTGAATCCGAAGTCCGTTCTGTGAAACGGAATTGCCAGTAATGGGGAGTTTCGGAACCGACGAGGAGGAGTGTGATCGGTGCAACAGCTCTGTATAATACTGAGTAGATTAGCTTTTTGAAAACCTTAGAGCAAAGTATGGATACTCCACGATAATTTTCGACACAAGTGCAACTTCCGGACATATGAATCGGTACTATGGAAGCCGTTTTCCATGCAAATTAGGAATGTTCTGTCCTGGAGTGAGCGGTTGAAAACTGTAGCGATGGGCATGGCAAGAGTAGTGGCGCAATTCTTCAAAAATACAGGAGGTAGGCTATCTGTTCCGGGTCCTTTCGTTGTGGCGAGATCTTCAAGAGCTTTCCGCAAATCATTTGTAGAAAACTTTATGCATGCCAAACTAATGTCATAGGATGGTATCTGTACAAAGGGGTTCCGACGTTGTACGGAAGAAGCATTACTAAACACGCTTTCGAAGAATGTGGCAAAGAGATTGACTGCTTCGGAGCTAGATGGAGAAGTAGTTCCATTGAAGTTGACAGAGCCGGGAACACCGCGACTAGCTTTCCACTGCTTGATGTAATTCCAAAGCAAGAAGGGTCTTGCTTGACGGTTGTCTGAATCCTGATCAAATAGCTTTCGAAAGGAGGGCTTTATACTCCGATTCAAGCTCGCGAAGTCTAGCTCTGTCGGACTCGTTTTTCGTAATGAAATATCGGTTACGCATCTTCCGAAGATTGTTGCGACGGGTACGCAGACCGGGAGTCCACCACGGTTGGTTGAAAACGGAGATCTAAGCAGGTTTTTATCGAGGAACATGGCGATTGATAACATCACAAATTGATCCTGGTACACGGTACTGTCGTTCAATAATCGTTCCTAATCGGACGAAATTTCTCTGCTATCAATATCTGCCCAGAGCCATGTTTCCGTGAAGATAAGCACATCATAATTGCAGCTAGACAGTACTAAACCCCATTTTGAAAATGTTCTAGTGAAAGATGTAAGGACCACTTGAGAACCTTCATAACACTTATTGGCTGCCATGAACACCAGCATACGACCAAAGGGCCTCAGTTGTCAAACTTCATTGTGATATCGTGGTTGGTTTTTGTTGTTCTGCTTGGTTCGATTCCCTGCTCTTCTGATTCATTTAGCAGTAAATAATATCTAAGAAAAAAGTTCTAGTGTTGCGAGAAGTTTTGTTTGATTGCAAAATATTTTACACGTTTTTAGAACGTTTCATACTCAAAATCATATGCGAATTTAATTGTATGGTGAATTTTGACTGTGACGATCACACCCCTCGTTGCAGCGACGCCGTCGATGAAGGTCGACGCGTTCTCAGCAGACCGCATACACCCAATGACGTTTATGTAAGGTCCGGCCCATCAGGCAGTTTACTTGTGTTGAACGCCAAACTACCATAACATTTCACACTGTCAACAGATGATTTGACATCACCATAAACAGCTGTGCCCAGTAAGAAGATATACATTGTGAGGAAACACAAATAGCACTATAAATTTCCACAAATACCACTATACATTTCCAATACCATTAAGCCTGGTGGCCCGGACCATGTATAAACGTCATTGATCACCGGACATGTCAAGTCGGACATTTCATGAAGAGGAACGTCAAACGGAAGCATTGTACAATTCTAGACAAAATCGTCATTAGGTCGAAAGTAACAATTGTAAACAATGACTTAAAACGTGAATTTCCTGGAAATGCAAGGTAGCTAACATCTACATCCACTACCGACGGGAAGATAATAACTCTCTGTATCTGTTTATGGTGCTATTTACTTTGAGGGAGTAAGCTAATCCCAGGAAAATACGCTAGAAGTCATTGTTTACAAATGTTACTTTCGACCTTTTGACGATTTGTTCTAGAATTAATGACTAACAAAAACACATTGGTACCCAAGCAACACACAGCTGTCATAATTGGTTACAGAACGCTCAAACAACCTCTCTTTCATTTGTATTACTGTCCCTTTTTTTCTCACGGAAATTTACCCAATTTCCGTAAAAATTGGAATAACTCATAAATTATGTTGTTCCATTTTTTGCGAAAATTGAGTAATTTTTCCGTGAGAAAAAAGGGACAGTAGTACAAATGAAAGAGAGGCTGATTTTAGCGTGAGTAATTTGATTGTGACCTTATATACGAATTCAGGTTGGAAAAAAAAGTAGACACTGAGTGGTGATACATCTGACAGCTCCCATGTTAAAGTATAGGACGAACATTTTAAAATGCTTGTAATAAATCTAAGTGAAATTCTAATTAAAAGCGGTTTGTTGTATGATGGAAGAAAAATCAATCTTTTTCCAACCTGAATTCGTCAATTGAGTCAGTTACTTTAGCTGCTAGGGTACTGTGGAGACGACATTTATTTTGCATATTTTCTATTAGTAAGATTCCTTAAAACTAGTTTGTTTCCTTGAAAATAGCGAGGATTTGTACCTGCTATCGTAAGTAAAATGAATAAGAAAATATTGTGAATTTAAAAGCTAATTTACAAACTATGCCTTAAAGATAAACTAAGATATCGTGGATGGAAGAAAAGATTCCTCCAATAAACCTATTATTACACTAAAATAGTAAGTAAATCTAAGACTTAATTGTGAATAAAATAATTAAAAAAAAAAACACCATGAATTCTAGCTTAAAGCTAACACCATCACAAACGGCTGTTTGCTACAAAGATTTTGTGACACATCCCCAAACTTAATAGCGTCGTCGATTGTTGCCGAAATTGTGACGCCTAGGATAAAACTCTTTTGATAAGATTTTAATCAAATGATAAATACTTCGAATATCGTGGACCTTATGCAACAATAAGTAGTGCAGTTTTAGCGAGAATTACTCATTGTGACTTGCTTTTAGTTTACAACAACGAATCAAGTTATCCAAAGTTCATGTTAAACTCCTTTGTGTTGTTGACTGTGCCGTTGGAGTTCACTCTCAACAGTCGTGCAGGGTGTAGATTCACTCTTATTTGTGTGCGTGTGTGTTAGTACTGAACGCTCGTTACCTACACTGTAAACGGCCTGTACCCATTAATGGGTAAAAATCTACCCATTTTTTGATAGTACATGAAGCTGTCAAAAAAATGGGTACTTTCAAAATCAAAATAATGCATACTAACTACCCATTTTTGATTTTCAATGACAGACCAAAAGATGGGTATTTTTGTACCCATTATTGGGTATGAAACATCTTAGCAGTCTCCTGGCTCGCTTTGTATAGTTGAAAGTGAGGTGTTCGAAAAATAAAAAAACTTTGCGTCGGAATCCAGTCCACGAAAACGCGTGAAATATGGAAGAACTGAAGGTTAAAATGGATAGCAAAAGCTTCCAAAAACTTAGAGGTATGTTATTAATTTAATATAATAGTATAAATCGAACTTCCGAGTATATTTTAATTCCAGAGCGTAGAATTCAAGCTTTCATCAAGTTGACGTCAACATTATTTAAATCTTATCAGATTTATTCCACGGAAGTCTTCAGAAAATGTTTGGGCGATGTCGGAATCTCTCTGGACCATATCGATGTGATGACCATTTCAATGAAGCACTTTATCGTCGACGAGATATTTGCCGATGCGAAAACTCCCGAACGAAACTTGTCTTAACTAAGAGGTGAAAGGCCTGAGGCCTAAAGGTTGCCGTTATGAACTAAGATACAAATACAAATACAATTACAGTAATTGCAATCTATTATATTTGTGGTAATGTTTACTATTCAATATCACAACAAAAAACAAATCACGAAAAATTCACAAATCAAAAACATTTTGAAAAATGAGTATTTCATACTCATTTCTTAAATAACTAATGTTTTGTAAAATGGGTACTTCATACCCATTTACCAAATAACAAACATTTTGGAAAATGGGTAAAAAATACCCGATAGCCTGACGTACAGGCTGTTTACCCATTAATGGGTAAAATCGTTTTACCCATTAAAGGAGTTAACCTACTTAAGTTCGAAATGGGTGATATTTTACCCATTAATGGGTACTGGCCGGTTACAGTGTAGAACTATTGTGCCCGCCTATCGTGGCTTTTCTATTGAGGTTTTGTGTTTATTGTAAAGTTTGACAAAATTTCGCTTCCACTTGCGCGCTGTAAACGGATATCCATGTATTGCTTGCACTCATACGACGATACATTTATCTTATGCTACCATGGAAGGCCAACCCGTTCCCTAGACAAATTATCTTGATTGCAACATACGGGCATGGTTGTTGCAATCAAGTAATGCACATAGTTTGACTACTTTTACAGCAATTTGGAATCCTTTATCAATTAGTTGAAACAGGGTGCCTGCATACTATGTACTACTTTGGACTCCAATTGTCTCAATTGATTTTGATTACGTACGTAAACTTGCTTCCAATAGAACCACGGCGCTGCAATCAGCGATTTTTCTTTATCGAATTTGTATAACCAATTTGCCCCCTTCTCACAATGTTGGACTGTGCTTAGGTTGGACCCGAACTGTCCAGCTCTCAACTGGATAGAACTTACCTTTCTCCTTCTTTTCGGCCTTGGGCGATTTGTTCTGTTTGTCTTTCGACTTGCCCTGATTGCAGTTTTTGTTGACCACTCGCGTCGACTGGCAAGTAGCGTCGCTGCTCGATTTCAGACTATCAGTGCGGGACATCTGACCGGTGGGGGCACATTCGGACCAGGCTCCCTTGTCGTAACGGCAGGCTGTGGATGGAAGACAAACGTTATCTAGTGAGTAAAATCATTCACCAATAACACTTACCTTTTTTGCACTTCTTCTGGATGGTGCGGGTCTGGACGCAGGACTGTTCACCCTTCTTCAGCGAGAGCGTTCTGGAGCGGGTGTTTGACTTGGCGTCGCACTCGGTCCACGGTCCCTTGGTGTAACGGCACTGCGAGTCTGTGCGAGTTCAGCCAGTAAATACATTTCGGTTTCGGTGCAACAATGCCATCGAGGAAGGTGTACAAGAATGGAGTGGCAGCAGCAGCAGCAGCATGGGGAAATACAATTCCGGAAATGGAAAACGAAATTTGAAAGTTATTTGAAGCGTGAGGAAAATTTGCCCGACTAAAATCCCTTCGATCCTAGCTCGCTAGTGGGTTAGTTTGTTAGGTCCGGAAAGCAATAGCACACACGCAAATAGTCCATAGCAAGACACATAAACACAATCGCCCGCATCATATACACGTACGCCAGCGGTTGAAAACACAAGAAAAATCCCACTGCTGGTGCTCTAAAACAGCTACCTCTGGGCATCTCAACTGGTAGAATAGTAATGGGATTGCAGTGGACGCACATGAAGAATGATGCGGTTGAATGTTCGCTTTCGTATCCATTATTAAAACGAACAGACGGACTTGCGAGGGGCTTTCCGGTCAGGTTGGGTTAGGTTAGGTTAGATTTAGATCTGTAGTAGCATCCCAGAAAAGACCGGTTCGCAATAATCACTTAACTCGTTGTTATAGTATATTTACATCATGTACACAACTTCTCCGTGTTGATTGTTAAAGTTTGACTAGTCTAGTTCATACATGTTACTCACTCATATAATCACTCTCACTTCGGAATGAGATGGGCACGTAATCAACTCAAACTACAAAATTAAGGCATACTTAGGAAGACAGGAACCTAGTAGATTTCGGTGTTAGTGTGAGTATTAAATTTTGCCAAAATAACCAATTGAAATAATCATCAAAGCGAATTAGTGCCAATCAAAACCAACGATACAAAAAAATCTTAAACTAAAGTGTTTACACAAAATCTCGCACACTTACTCTGCTGTCGGTTGCTGTCGGGTTTGGATTTTGAGTTTTGTTGTTTGAGTTTCTGGAGGGTCGCCGAGGAGGAAGGTGATGATGATGAAGATGATGATGATGGTGAGGAGTTGGAGTGTTTGTCTTTTTTGCGGTCTTTCTTACCAGCGGCTCCACCGTTCTTGGTGCCCCGTTCGTTCCGGATCAGCACCTCGCGGTCGTCCTCCTGCCAGATCTCCTTGAGGCCATTGTCGTTGACGGGTTGCGCCGCCTCGGCAGCGGCTAACGATTTCTTCGGGTTGGACACATCACCGGCGGCTGCGGCCGGCGTTCCGAGCGTCTGCGTGGGGAAGGTCGTCAGGGACGCTAGCGCCAGGAACGATATTACCAGTATGTTCATCTGGAAGGAAAAAAGGAAAGACAAGGATGGATAAGATCAGATCAAGTTTTTGATTGCGACCGATGCTTAGAAATATTATTAGTTCATGATTGAACTACTGAAGACTTATTAAAAATTGAAACTTCTAGATGATTTGAAAACTTCATCAAAAAGTAATCTGTATTCGAAATACGCACGACAAAGCTAGGATCTAAGACTAGGACAATTTGGGTGCCAAACATAAATGAGTGCATTTGATTTTTTTCCAACAAACACTCAATGTAGAATGAGAGCTTATCCAAGCAAAAGTTTTGCTGTTTCGGCTGGAAATTCTCACTAAACATACGCTTTTTTTAAAGTATAATTGAAACAAATTTACTCGCGTTTACCAGCAATAGTATAAAAAAAATGTTTCAGTTTTAGAAAAAATGAACAAGACAGGTGTTAGTTTTCCGATTCATTTTTTTTCCGTTGGGTGCTTTGCTGAAAAATTGGGAGCGGTTGCTCTTAAAATCGGGTGCTCCCTTACCGACCAAAAGGAAATAACAAATTTTTTTTAAGTTTTTTTATTCAGTTAGGCTGATTTTATAACATAGATTGTTAGAATTTAGATCGTGGATGTTGTTAAAATAACAGATATTGTAACAAAAAATCCTCTAGAGAAAACAAACTTATAGCAAGCTATGATATAGATATAACATAAACAAAACAAACTTTGTTACAGTTTTGTTATGATCTAGCAAAACCATATCAGCTAGTGTTAGAATTCATTTATTTCTATACGCAGATTGTGCCTCGCATGGCATTATATCTTAATTTGTTATAAGTCTGTTTTACAATTATTCAGATGAAAACGTCTTTAACAAATTGATCTCTTAAACAGTTAATCGTAAAAAGGTTTGTTATAGTTTCGTTATTTTTATGTTATGCCCTACTGGTCAGGTTAGCTCAGTCGGTAAAGGCGCGGCTACAAAGCAACACCACGCTGGAGGCGGCTGGGTTCGATTCCCGATCTGGTCTAGGAATTTATCGTTAAGGAAAATTTATCAACTCCCTAGGCATAGGGCATGATTGTACTTACCACACAATCATACTTATGCAAAAATGGTACCTGTCATCGAAAATTCTCAATTAATAACTGTGGCATTTCGAACACTAAGTTGTGAATAAACAATTCGCAAATTGTAAAAGCAATAAGCTTGAAATGCTTAATAAGAAATAAGTAGCTCATCAAATCTTCCGGTCCGCCTCTAGGCATTTTGCTATGAGGTACCAGGTGAGTATCCACAGATTGGAAAATTTGGAAGACGTCTGCATTGAGTTATCTCAAATTATAATAATCCTTCCACTATATCACAAACCATTACGATTGGTTGACCGCTTTGGAGTTAATAAATTCATTGGGTATAGGATCAAGTGTGTCCCCCGGGTGGTGCTACATCGATAAACTTGGACATCAATAGAAGTTGCCAGAAGGCACAAAATGCATCCACGGCCTCTTATTTCTACCAGGTCCCTCAATCGTAGCTGTGGATGGATTAGCGTGTATTGTTCTTTTTACTGCATTATTAGACTAGTATATAACACACCACTAAATGTATTATTTTGTAGATTTTAAATTTCAATCTTACTTTCATTGAGCGGGATAAGGCGCTGTAACCTTGACAAATTGTTGCCAGACTTTTGGATCAATTGATAAAAGTCCACTCACAGGCAAAAGGAGCACAAATTGATCTTTCTAGCATCTATGCTTCCAACGATAAAATACAAATTTTCTCATTATTAACGTTTGGTACGGGAGGTCCACGCTTTCTTCCGTCCCTTGATTTGTAGTTTTCAGACACTCTTTCTGGAATCGCTCTATTTCTTTGAGTTCTCTCTGCGGCACATGCTTCGCAGTTGGCTTGGCCAGCGACAAGAAAAATTATGCATTCATGAAGTTTTCATTTTGCAGGATGCTTTTAAGAATTGGCTGCGCTATTTTGAAATAAGGTAGATTATATTGGGTACTTTGAAGAAAAAAATTATTTGGGAAATGGCTTTAATTTTGGTCTGATTGGTAAGTAATGCTCTATTTAGGATCTATGCTTAAAATGCGAGATACTTCTGAAAACCAAAAATGTGTATTAATATTTCTTAGCAAACTTGGTTTTTTGAATGTAAACAAGCCACACAGTGAAAATAACCTGTCTTACATAGATAAACATAAACATTGAATTTTCTGCGTCATCATTAGATAATCATTAGCACAAAAAGGGAATGCTAGATGTGGCTGAAAATAATGGCATATTTAATATAAATTTAAGACCGATAACGCCTGAATTTAGCCTGTTGTATAAAAGTTTGCAAACATTGTTATGTGGCGCATGAAAGTTTGTAAACTATTTCGTTGTTCACGCTTCCTTGCGCTTGAAATTAGAGAAAAGTTTACGCGCCTGTTAAAATTCATTATTTTTTTTCTGTGTACGTCAACCGGTTTCGTTCAGCTTTGAGTAGAAATTTGAATTATATGCTCTGGGACACCCTATATGCTTGGTCAGAGGAAATGATGGATATTTTGTGTATATTTCGAAGTGTAACGTTTACATTTAAAAAAATGGACAGAAATAACCTATTTTTCATGGGTTTACCTTCACTCGCAATGACAAAACTACCCTTGCAGCATCAATCATAGTAACCCATGAGTCAGCAAAAAAAATTTGACAGCTCTATCAGTCGAACTCTAACCGTGATGGCATAAACAGTGAAGCAACTCACAACATCTTTGCACTATTAGAGCAACAATCAGAGCATCGAAAGAAATCCCGGTTTCGGACGGCCGACAACCCTGAGCGACAAGAAGCCATTCAAAGGATGCTCAAAAGGAAGACCGAGGAAAAAGTGGCTACATTCAACCGGCCAAACAGTGAAAAAGTATCAGAAAACGGAAGTCACGTCCACCGATTGCGGAGCTGCAGGCAATGACGCAGCGACAGCGGTTGAATAAGATGGTCAACTCGATTTTCCCGGCAAATCGCGGTCATGAACGACGAGACCTATCTCACCCTGGATGGCAACGACTGGCAGGGCACTTCGCATTTTACTTCCCTCACGAACGGAAATGAGCTCCGAGGTGAAGTTCATTTCACTTACCAAATTCCCCAAGATGGTGCTGCTGTAGCTGACAATCAGCGCTCTTCTTTCGCTCCGGACTGGCCGTGAACGGTGAAACTTATAGTACGTTATGCCTGCCAGAATTTGGGTCGTTCATCAAGAATTACCATAAGGGCGAAGACGCGGTGTTGTGGCCGGATCTGGCGTCGGCCCACTACTCGAAGCGATCGTTGGAGGAGATGGAGCGGCTGAATATCGATGTGGTATTCAAGTCGGCGAACCCGCACAACATCCCCAGCTGCGTCCCATCGAGAATTTCAGGGCCAACCTGAAGCATAAGATGTACTTCCAACAATTTTGTCGTGAAAAATTAGGAGGAATTGATAAATAAAACGAAGAAACAACTCAAAAACATGCCTACAAAAACATGCCACTCGGAAGGGCGTAGAATTTTTTTGGAAGTAAGCTTAAACATTCCATGGAAATTTATCAAAAGCAATTATCTGTCTTAGCTTTTTTTTAGTCACCATCCAAAAAATGTCAATATCTTTTTAATGCAAACGTTAAGCATGTTTGTGCTAAATTCTTATTATTGAGTTACAATCGGTATATCTTCGAAGCAATACATATTAGAGGTGAGCAAAAATAAATTGCTCACAGCGGATAACCCACTCTAAGTTTACTAAGGCAACAATACATTGATTAACCCATCGGTTCTCCGTATCTATATGAAGTTGTTGCGTCGTTGCGTTCTATTTTGAAAGTGTTGGCTAAGATCTACCATAATTGCCGGTAACATTAAAATGTCTTTGCAAGTGAGAAATCTCATCGTGAGAGACTGTTAGAACGTGAGGAAAACGTTCGTGAGGAAAACGTAAGCGGTTCCACTGTTTGCTATGCCTGGAAAGAGTATCAGAATCGTGAAATTCGTCTGCGAGAATGATTTCGATCTTTTCAAGCCAGTAATCAATCATACAGGACACTGCAGCAGAATCTAGTGGCCAAAAGACGTGCCTGGAAGTTGTACAATGAGGTTCATACGAAGTAAGAAGAATGCATCCTCATGGACGACGAAACGTACGAAGTTTTCCGGACAAATCAAGCTGAACAATTCATGAGGTCCTTAGTAACATTGGGAGAATCTCTTCGTCGGCTTTCTCTTTGCGTTCCTACGTCTATGTAAAATCTTGCTCCAGTATTTTCAACACACAGTTCGGTAATATAAATTGTTATTAAGGATCCATTACGCAAAACATCAGCAAAACCTTCAATGAAAATTAATTGTAGTTTATATTACGAAATCAAAGGTAGAACATATCTATTCGTTATTTTCTGCAACAAAACTCATTTGTGGTTTAAAGATACCTTCGTAATTAATGGAACACACGGAACTGTCAAAAGCACGAAGCAATTGTTGAAACAGAAAGAATTCGTTTATTGTACGAAATAATACAACGATCAACTAATATTTGGTCCCAAATTTAAAAGAAATATCTCTCTGGTGGTTGCATGAGTGACTGACAGATCTACTATATCGACTCGCAATGTAATTGAAAAAAAAAACGCAACCACGTGGAGTTGCTCAGCGTTTTTTTTAATGTTTCTGGCATGAGATTCGGTCCTGTATTTTTGGGAAGAGCAGTTACTATTTCTGTAGTTGATCTCCCTAGGCCATGCTGACTCTTGTGAAGATTCTTGATTAATGTATTTTTTTGGAAACAATCCTAAAAGCGAAAGGATTACTCCCAACTCGTTGCTGGAGATACGTTGACGACATCTTCGCCGTCGTGACAAAAGACGATCTCTCCCTGATTCTTCAAGAAATCAACAATCTCCACAAAGACATTAAGTTCACCCATGAAATAGAAAAGGATGGTAAACTTGCATTCCTCGACCTTCTAGTAAAGAGGGAATCATTGTCGCCATCTCCTTTAGAGTTTGAAATCTTCAGAAAACCCACAAACACCCAAAGAGTCATCCCATACACTTCAAACCACTCTTTTCAGCACAAAATGGCCACTTTCCACCACATGATCCACCGGATGTTGACCCTTCCACTCAATAAAACTGGAAAAGCCAAAGAATTACCATATATCTTCGAAACTGCCAGACTCAATGGGTACGAAAAGAGGACAATTCAAGCGATCATCAACAAAAATGAAAGACATCTTCATAGGAAATCACAAACAACCCTCTCAGACTCACCTGAACCCCTGAAACGTGTATCCGTCCCCTTCGATAAAGGCATTACACAAAAGCTAAAACCACGACTTAGGGAATTTGGTTTAGACTTAGTTTTTTCCAGTAGGCACAACCAATTAGCATCGATGTTAGGCTCCACCAAAGATTCAGTAGACACCTTAGGCAGAGCAGGGGTATACAGAATCAAGTGTAAACACTGCAGCAAGATATATGTAGGTCAAACAAAGAGAACCTTGGCAACAAGGTTCAAGGAGCATCTAGCGGAGGTGACTAAGACTGTTTAACAGAACGAGAAAGGAATTTCACATAACTTCAAATCAACAGTCGCAGAACACATCTTCACGGAAAATCACGACATAACGACGAATGACATCACAATATTACGGACTACATCTACACCCTGGAAATTAGACGTCGCGGAAAGCTTAGAAATAAACAAACAACAGAACACAAATCTACTAAACAAAGACCAAGGCAACGGTTACACATGGCTCTTCAACTTAATACCCAAACGACATCAAACCCGACGAAGCGGAGCACCCGCTGCTACACAATAAGTAGGTTGGGTATAGATGGAAAAAAAGAGGAAGGTAGATATTAAGTACACTTGTTTTTGACCCAGGATAGATATAAACAAAATAATAATAAGATAGGTATAAACAACATAATGATAGGTAAACGCTTTGTATTTAGAAAATAGTATATATACGGAAGGTGGTGAAGGTTTTCTTTAAGTCGAGTTATTAGTACGAGACACTGAAGAAGTCTGCACATTGTAGACGAAATACGCGTATCTGTCGAAGATAAGCAAAGGTAGTTGGAATTAAATGGAAGATACTAATTTTTCTTCTAATTTCTTGTTACAGGTATTCCACTAAACAGCTCAAACCCTCTAGGATTAATAAGCAATGGTTAAATCATCTATGAAGTAAAATCGATAAAACAATATCATCAAATATAATGATATTGTGAGTTATGGTACAGTAATGCCAAAAATTGAACTGTAACATCAGACACTAGCCGAATGGCAAACAGCGCTGCACGAATCAAACCAGCTCAGATTTAGAAGAAGGTCTATTCGCAAACAGGAAATGAAAAACACATTAGGTAATAAGTACAAAATCCTACCATAGATTCCGTTGCAGCTTCTTTTAATCAAGGTACTAAATACTTCTCAATCATAATGATAATTCGACATAAAGGACAAAATAATTAAAAGTATATATAACCTTTAAGGTGAAATTGTAAAAAGCAAATATTTATGTTAGAATATAAATCACGAAAACACAAGTAATGATAAAAATGATAATAATGATGATAAAGATGATAGAGAAGAATGATAATGGCTATGAATAAACAATGTAATATGAACTGAAAATTACATGTGTGCCGACTGCTATTTTGTTGCAATTATAGACAAACTTGCGCATCCATTATGAACCATAAAATTTAGGCAATGTATGACCGCCATGAAAAAAAAAAGAATTTTAAATTTTAAATTATTTTATAATACCTGACGACCTGGAAGACCTGAAAGATATGAGAATGGAAAATTATGATATGATTTACCGGTCGCACCCGCTCACTTCGCTATTGTCGGATTGACAACATTGCCCAAGCTACGCCAACCAGCGTCTCCATGTTTCAGCTGGCAGCCTTTTGTGATCATATGACTCGTGGAGGCGTGAGGTAGGAACTTGTGAGGTCCAGAGGTCGGTCGCACCCTCCTTAGAAATTGTCAACTCACCATTTGAAGCCCAGTAGCAACACCATCATACGATAAAAGAGAAACAGCGATTGGCTGGTCTTCATGATAAATTCATTTCGTGCATTATGCAAAAAAGTGTAATGATAGCATTTCACCAGATAGAAAGCAATATAAATGTTTCATACAATATACGAGACATGTGTTTAGCAAGTCATATTTATGTTATCTCAACCGAATGACAACAAGTGCGCTACTAGGGTACGCTTCATATGGCTTAGAATTAAACGAGGGGAAATTTTACGCGCTTGATAAAATTAATTATTTTTATGCGTGTAACAACACCATTAGGAATATATATTGCACGATTGCTTACAAAAACATTTCAATAGAATTTATTTCAATTTATGATTTAAAATGGAATTCTAACTCATTCTTCAGAATAAGAGAAGTTAGGAAAACAAATCTCACTCGTTTGTTTTTCAGACGACTGTGACTTATTCGCCCACAGGTACTATTTCAAGCCACTTCATGTCAGATTGCTACCATAGCATAGCCCCTGGGCAAGGATGACATTTACTTCAGCAAGTCTATACTAATCATGACCATTTGGCAGCCCAGCCAGTCATGAGTTAGCCAGAGGCGTGAAAAACTCTTCTGTTTCAGACGATTTAGCCACACAGGCGATATGCAGGTAAATACGGGTGTTTTTACAAGCTGCTCCATCCCACCACCCAGTCAGTCTGTGTAGATCATATTGGTATCCCTTGAGACCGGACCGGTAAATGGGTGTGAAGCAATCAGTTTTAATTATTCAGAAACTGACCCCCCGTACCTCCGTCTTCGGCTCCGTCGGTTGCAACCGGCCAGTTGAAACCAAAATGGTCACAATGTTCTGCAGTCAGTGCCCATAGTAGATAGATATGGTGCACCAAAGTAATAAACTCTGCAATTGAGAGGCCCGAAGCCTTCGAGAGATGCCTGTAATTAGAATTTATTATTACACAGTCCGGATCTGCCGACCAACAGACCGACCGAAACGACCGGCTAGATGTGAGTGGAAAAGTTTCATCTTTTTGACCGAACCAGAATGGTTGCAAATGTACGTGACCGAAAAGTGTTTCCATCGTTGGATCGAAGCGGAGGCATCAGCGAATGCATCTCCTGCTGCATAGCAGATTAGGTTCATCCAACTTTGTGAGTTTAAATGGCGAGATGATTTAGTAGCATCCAGGAACGATGGGCCGCAGCACTTGCTTGCCAATATTGATTAAAATTTGTGCCCAACCAGTCAACCGTCGTGTCTAGGTGGCATGATGAATGGGACGAATTTTGCACCTGGATATGGATGAGCTTGGCGGGGACACCTTGATATGAGGCGAAATGAAACAAGTGCATCCAGCTGGTGTGAAGCTTTGAGCATGATTGGTTTCTGATGGGTATGGATTTAATTACAAGTTTCGGCTCGTTTTGTTCTGGTATTTATCTACTGCCCGATGGATTTGATAATGATCGTTCTTCATTGCATGGGGAGATCATTGATTAATTGACCAGGTCTGTTTTGTTAAGCTGATTTGTACTGGAGATATTTGAACCTTTATAAGACGTAGGCTATTCTCTCGGGGTAACTTGCTGAGAACAGTCTTGCAGACATAGGTTATCCTTGCACTGATGGTGGATTCTTATCAAATCACATTACATCAAGTACTCTCAAAAATGCATAGCAAAACAGGTTAATGTTATCCATTTTGTCCTTATATCCCTAAATTTCGAACCTACATCAAAAGAAAACTGAAGCAATAAGTAAGAAACGGTATATAATCCTAACCAATTTTACATTCAGCCAAATTTTCTAACACAAGGTAAGCAATCAAATGATCACAACAAAATATACTAACTATAAAATAACAAGGAAGGGACCATCAGGGCACCAAGTAAAACAATTTAGATAGGGAGCGTGGGACTGCCTTCATCCAAATGTAACATTTCGATCCCATCTATTGGGTTTATTCTGTCAATCGAAGGGTCGATGCACGTGCCATTTGTGTGAACTTTTGGAACATGATGCTTTTGAGAGGGGATTCTCTTCTCTATATTTGCGGATTTCGCGTAAGTGTCTCTACCTACGGGCCCATCAAATCGTTTTTGGCCCTTCTTACAGCAGCTTGATGATCACAAACAACAATTTCGTTTATAAAAATGAGGATGTATACTAAATTGCATCTTTACTAAACCAGATGTATTTTAAAATCAAACTTTAGGCACACAAAATGAACCAGAGCCTTTCATTAAGCTGAGAACAAATTTGTTATGTTTTTTCAGTGGCTTTTTTGATCAATGTCGGAAGTAGTCTGTTACTGTTCCTCAAACATGTTCCTTGAAGGAATTTCAGACGTTGGTTTTCATTTACTGCCTCGTTATTTATGGAAATTTTCAAAATATTTGATATATCTCCACGTTAGTTTTCCGTGTTGGCTTATTGATCAACATTGTCAATTTGCCAGACTAGGGGTCTAACTTAATTTCCACAATCAATTAATTAAGAGATTTCTATGTCTACCGAAATCCAAATTTGCATACTAACTACCTTAGGCTGCTGTACATAAGAGTCATCTCCAAATTACACGGTCCATGGCTGCACTCCGCCACTCTGTCTGTTATTCTGGAACGATACTTGCCTGTTACGCACCTCTCCCCTTTGTCGGTTCGTTCTCGAGAAGCATTTTCTGCGGGATGTCGTCCAACAGCCTAACGAGATGGCCAGCCCATCGTAGTCGACCTATTTTTACAGTATCGGTAATGAGAGGCTTTCCCAGCAACTCATGCAATTCTTGGTTCATTCGCCTTCTCCACGTTCAAAGACACCAAGGACGAGAAGCCCATATGACCGCAGAATATTACCAATCGTCTCAATATCTTGCAAATGGTCAACTTTGAAGTGCGGAGAACTTTGTTCTATCGAAGCATCCTTCGGAGTTCAAAGTCACCATGGTTTCCAGCTACAATGCGTCTTTGTATTTATTTACTGGTGTCGTTGTTGGCAGTCACCAATGAGCTTACACGCTCAGAAAATTTAACAGTATACGGAATTTTTTTTACCGAACTTTCAACAGCTGAACCTTCGGTAATCCGATTTAACGGATTTCGGTAAAATTTGACTAGTTTCGGTAATTTTTTTTATTAAAATACTGTAAAATTTCACCGAAATCCGTTAAATCAGATTACCGAACGTTCAGCTGTTGAAAGTTTGCTAACAAATTCTCGAATACTGTAAAATTTTCTGAGTGTGTAAAAACACGAACTCTTCAAAGATTTTATCACCACCAATTTGAACTTGGGAAGTCAGATTGTCTGCTCACAAATCTTCCCTTTTCATGAAATTTATTTTAACACACTTATGACAAGTCTAAGCCTGCTTGCTTCGGCTTTTAGTCCACCAGCCAGTATCCAGACTGTCTGAAACAAGCTCGAGTCGTTCCGATCTTTAAATCAGGTGTTAGGGACGACGTGAACAACTACAAACCAATTTCTCGTTTGTCCGTGCTTGATAAGTTGATCGAAAAACTGTTGATTGATTTGGTTTCATTTGCATGATTATTAAAGGGCGATACGGTCAAAATTTGGTCAATATCAACTTGACGTATTTCTTTCAATTTTGCATTTAAAAAACCTGAACACCCCTCATTTTGAAGGTGTGTGTGTGAAGAATGTTGCTCCTATTTTGATTTTGGAATTCACTCTTCAGTTGTCAAAATGCCGTCCAAGCAAGAAGAGCAGCGTATAAAAATTTTGCTCGCGCATCGCGAAAATCCGAGCTACTCGCACGCAAAGTTGGCAAAATCGCTAAAAGTTGCCAAATCAACCGTTACAAATGTAATTAAAGTGTTTGGGGAACGTTTGTCGACAGCCAGGAAGTCTGGATCGGGGAGAAATCGAAAACCGGAAGCCGCTGAGACGACAATGAGAGTTGCCGGTAGTTTCAAGCGAAACCCTAACCTATCTCTCCGAGATGCCGCAAATAAGCTGAGTGTATCGTCTACAACCGTGCATCGAGCCAAAAAACGAGCCGGACTATCGACTTACAAGAAGGTAGTGACTCCAAATCGCGATGATAAACAAAATACGACGGCCAAAGCGCGATCCCGGAGGCTGTACACGACGATGCTGACGAAGTTTGACTGCGTGGTAATGGACGACGAAACCTACGTCAAAGCCGACTACAAGCAGCTTCCGGGACAGGAGTTTTATACGGCAAAAGGAAGGGGAAAGGTAGCAGATATTTTCAAGCATACGAAACTGTCAACGTTCGCAAAGAAATATCTGGTTTGGCAAGCCATCTGTACCTGTGGCTTGAAAAGCAGCATTTTCATAGCTTCCGGGACTGTCAACCAAGAAATTTACGTGAAAGAGTGTTTGAATAAACGTCTGCTGCCTTTCCTAAAGAAACACGGTTGGTCCGTAATGTTTTGGCCGGATTTGGCATCTTGCCATTACGTTAAAAAGGCCATGGAGTGGTACGCCGCCAACAACGTGCAGGTGGTTCCCAAGGACAAGAACCCTCCCAACACGTCAGAGCTCCGCCCAATTGAGAAATACTGGGCTATTGTCAAGCGGAACCTAAAGAAGACCAAAAAAACTGCTAAGGACGAGCAGCAGTTCAAGGCAAACTGGCTTTCTGCGGCGAAGAAGGTGGACAAGGTGGCTGTACAAAATCTGATGGCAGGGGTCAAGCGTAAGGCCCGGCAATTCGGATTTGGAAAAGCGGAAGCCTACACAGTTAAAATTATTTTGTAATTTTCAATTTATTTTCATGCACATAAATAGAGCATGCAAATAATTTCAAAATCACATGAAGTTTTAAATTTACACGACTTGAAAATCACTTAATATTTGCTCGATTGAATCTTTCATTAGCTACTCTTGATACTCGCATCGTTGATTATTACATCCAAATTTATTTTTCACGAGAGAGTGGGAGAGATAAAAATCGAGATAAAAATTATCGGGTCATTAATTACCCCGACCAATAGCTTGGTTGACCAAACATGCAAGGAATTGGCGTCAAGTGGCAGGAAAATTAATTTTATAAAAAAAAATTACAATTATTATACGGCATCCGTTTTTATAAAAAAAAATATTCAGGCTGCAGCTGAGGTACATGTTTTAAACATGACAAAATGTTAATCTAATACGTTTCTAAAAACTGGTAAGCTTCATCTAACATTACATTGATATCCATGTATTGAGAAAATTCAGGTTGCTGCGATGAGTAAATCCGGATATGTCAGAGTCAGTGAATATATTCAAATCGCTATGGGTTCTAAAACGGCAATAACATCTGCTTCACACGATTTGTCATTTGTTACTTAAATTTACTATTAACTATTTAATAAGTGACCGAGTGTAAACTGCTTTAGAAGCTGCAGTCAAAAGTTTCCTCCGTTGCTCTCCACTGATGAACGCTGAATGACAACTAGACGTGAAAAGCAGGATGGGAGCTTGTTCGAAAAATAATCAATGTTGGATGGTCTATATTTACACGATCATCTAAATTTATAAGGATTTGCATTGGAAAACGTGTTTAGTAAGACTTAATATTGCTGCGACGTGTACTGATGTATGTTCAAATGAAAGTACATGTACTTTTCAATGTTTATCAATGCCTCAGGTATGTGCATATTTTTTTATTTAAAATTCAATAAAACAATTGATTACATCGATATATTTTTACAATTCGAACGTTTTACATCACATGTAGTTCTCATTATTTTTTGCTGTGTAACTGAATATTTTTCCTGAATTTTATACTAATTGAACTTGAAAAAGAAATTTAATTTGATTTTTTAAATAAACGATTTCACCGATTTACACGCGTTTTCCCTTGACCAAATTTTGACCGTATCACCCTTTACTCGAGTTTTGCAGAAATTTTTGTTTCCTTTGTATGGGAGACCCCTCCCCTTCTAGACGTTGAAAGAGCTCCCGGCCCCAACAACCCCTACGTATAAATTTTCATAACAGTAGGTTTGATTCTCATGTATGGTTGTGTCTCATTTGTATGAGAACTCAAACCACCATTGAAACATTTCTTGCCTGCAGAAACCTCAACATACCAAATTTTGTTCCATTTGCTTGATTAGTTCTCGAGTTATGCAGAAATTTGTGTTTCGTTGGTGTGGGAGCCTTCCAGAGGAGGGAAGGGTCTCAAACCATCATAAAAACCTTCCTCGGCCTCCAAAATCTCTGCATAAAAATGTTCATATCAGTAGGGATAATTCTCATGTTTAGGTCAAAATTAAGTTTCATTTGTGTGAGAGCCCCCCTCCTCCTTCCAAAGAGGAGAGGCGTCTCAAGCTACCATAGAAACATTTCTTGCCTACAAAAACCTCCACATGCCTAATTTGGCCTAAATTTCTGTTTCATTTGTATGAGAGCCATTCTTTCCTGATAGGGGAGGAGTCTCGAACCACCATACAAACATTTCTTGCCTTCAAAACTCGCCCACGTCAAATTTGGTTCCATTTGCGTGATTAGTTCTTGAGCTATGCACAAATTTGTTTTTGGGGCAAAAAAACCCTCTGCATACAAATTTGCATAGCAGGAGGGATAATTCTCATGTTTGGTTCAAATTTGTGTTTCATTTGTATAGGAGCCCCCTTTTTCAGGGAGATGTGGGGTCACGAACCACCAAAGAAACATTTTTTGCCTTCAAAAACTCGCCCATACAAAATTTGGTTCCATTTGCCCGATAAGCATAAATTAGTTTTTGCATTTGCATGGGAGCCCCCTTTCTAGAAGCGGGAGGGGTCTTGGACTCCCATAAGAACCTTCCCTGGTCTCAAAAACTCGCCCATGCAAAATGACAGACAGACAGACAGACAGACAGACAGACAGACAGACAGACAGACAGACAGACAGACAGACAGACAGACAGACAGACAGACAGACAGACAGACAGACAGACAGACAGACAGACAGACAGACAGACAGACAGACAGACAGACAGACAGACAGACAGACAGACAGACAGACAGACAGACAGACAGACAGACAGACAGACAGACAGACAGACAGACAGACAGACAGACAGACAGACAGACAGACAGACAGACAGACAGACAGACAGACAGACAGACAGACAGACAGACAGACAGACAGACAGACAGACAGACAGACAGACAGACAGACAGACAGACAGACAGACAGACAGACAGACAGACAGACAGACAGACAGACAGACAGACAGACAGACAGACAGACAGACAGACAGACAGACAGACAGACAGACAGACCAAAAATCATAGGAGTGCCACCAGGCACATCAGGATCCACGCCAGTAACATCCTGATTATGGCATACTGGCTAAGGCTTACGACAACGGACTAGATCGGAATATGGATCGGAAAACGACGATGGGTAGCCCAAAAGGAGTGCCAACCGGCACATCAGGGTTAATACCAGTGAGATCCTGATTATGGTATACTGGTCACGGCAAACGACATCGGACAAGTCTCGGTTTATGGATAGGATTAGGCGTCTATGGGCTGACAGTCGAGCTATTCTGTTTCCTGAGTAAAAAGAGTGACATCTTCTTGAAATGGCAAGCAGGCTAATGGTTCGACTGCCTCCGTCCCGGTAAACAACCTGGCAGGCCTCCGGTAACGCTCAAAACCTGGCATCTATATCGATGGGTAGTAGGTTCAGATGCACCATTCCTGATTTACGCCGATCCGGCTTCTGAACACGGTGCTATAAGGCACCGGAGTCAACCCTTGCATGGACCTCACTGTTTACAAAGGCACCCATGGGATCACAAGAGGCGACTATCTGCAACAGGTAGAGATAACGGCCCGGAGGGGGACCCTTTAACATGGAAACAACAGAAGCAGAAACAAAAACAAAAACAAAACAGAAAAAAAGAAACAAAAAAAGAAGGCGCAGGCGAGGCGAATGTTTTCGCCAAAAGTGGAAAGTTGCAGCGATCTCCAGTGATGCCACAGGCAGCAGTAGCGAGTACCAGCAGTTTGGCAAAGACTGGTGAGATCCAGGCAGGCCAGAAGGAGCTAGAGCCGAGAATAGGGTGTCCACACCAAGATCGGAAAATAGTGCTAGTCAAGAGGAGCAACTTGGGAGGTCCAACCTGATGGAGGTACGGAAGCGAGTCAACGAGCTTTATGACTTCGTGAAAGACAAGCACAATGTCCACATCGAAGATCAAGCTACCAGTGACGAGCATCAAATCCGCCGTTAAAGCAGCCGAGCGCGAACATGACACGCTCAGAAGTAGAGCTGAATCAGCTGAAAAACGCTGAAAGAGGCAGTAGGGCACGCAGCGGCGCACACAGCGGCTGCGGCACAGCAGACACCAATGAGCTTTCCCCGAAATACTGCAGACGGAGAAGCGAGTCAGGGACTCGCCAGGAGAGCACGAAGCCCTGAAGAAGCAGCGCAACGTGCAGGACTGTGCTAGCGTACTGGAGGAAGGCGTCAAGAACGGTGATTGGCAAACCGTGGAAAGCCAGCGGGAGAAGAGGGAAAAGCAGGAGAGACACGTGGAGAAGAAAAAGGAGCAGAAGAAGAAAGAAAACGTCGGTCTCCTCGGAAGAGGCTCAAGGGGGGATGCTTGATCGTCGAAGTGAGTGATAAGACGACGTACGCAGCGATCTTTAAGAAAAGTGAGGGAGGACCCGGAGCTCAAGGACTTGGGTGAAAAAGTGGTGAGGACTCAGACGCACCCAGAAGGGGAGTTGCTGTTCGAGCTGGAAGAAGGATCCCATGATCAGGAGCTCGGCCTTCCGGGAACTTATTGCCAACTCCTTAGGTAGTGAAGGAAATGTAAGGGCTTTAACGCAGGAGGCGGTGGTCGAGTGCAGAGACCTGGACGAGATCACTACGGTAGACGAACTGAGGGATGCACTGGCCTCACAATGCGCGCTGAGTGAAGTTCAGATGACCATTCGGTTGAGGAGAGCGTACGGTGGTACACAAATAGCAGCGATAAGACTACCGGTAGAGGCTGCCAACAAAATGGTGGAGGTGGGCAAGGTGAAAGTCGGATGGTCAGTGTGTCCGTTGAGACTCACCCTCGGAATAAAAAACAGATGGAGAGATGCTTTAAATGCATGGCGTTCGGCCACCAAGCGCGAAACTGCAAAGGTCCGGACAGATCCGGTCTATGTAGGAAATGTGGTGAAGAAGGACACGTTGCTAGGGACTGCACGAAGCAACCGAGATGCTTGCTCTGTAAACCGGAAGACGGAAACGACCACGCGACGGGTGGCTTCCAATGCCCTGCATACAAGAAGGCGATGGCGGGCCAGGATTAATGGAGATCACCCAGTTAAATCTCAATCATTGCGACACCGCACAGCAACTGTTGTGGCAGTCGACAACAGAATCAATGTGTCGACGTGGCTATTATTGCTGAACCTCATCGGATCCCCTCTGACAACGGCAACTGGGTGGGGACTCATCAGGGATTACGGCTATCCAAGTGATGGGCAGATTCCCTATCCAAGAGGTGGTAGACAGTTCAAGCGAAGGTTTCGTAATCGTCAAAATTAATGGGATCTTGTGTGCAGCTGTTACGCACCCCACGGTGGACTCTGGAGCAGTACAACCGAATGCTGGACGCTCTCACAGAGAAGCTGATCGACCGAAGACCGGTAATCATTGGAGGCGACTTCAATGCTTGGGCAGTGGAGTGGGGAAGCAGACCGACTAACCCCAGAGGATACAGTTTGCTGGAAGCGTTGGCGAAGCTGGACATCAGGCTGTGCAACAAAGGTACCGTTAGTACATTTCGCAGAAATGGCAGGGAGTCTATCATCGACGTCACGTTCTGCAGTCCGTCGCTGGTGAGGAGCATGAACTGGAGAGTTTGTGAGGACTATACACATAGTGATCACCAGTCGATCCGGTATAGTGTTGGAACACGAATGCAGACGGTTGTAAGAGAGATAAGGACAAGCGGGCGGAGATGGAAGACGAAGGACTTCGACAAGGATCTTTGATTGAAGCACTTCGCGCAGACAGTGGCGCTACAAATCTTGATGCAGATGATTTGACAGAAAACTCTGGCGAGGGCTTGCGATGCGACGATGCCAAGGAGATTGGAGCCAAAAACAACCGGCGGTTAAATTACTGGTGGAACGAAACTCTTGCTAGCCTTCGTGCTGCTTGTCTCAGAGCTAGAAGACGCTTTCAGAGAACAAGGTCTGAAACGGTCAGAGAGGAGCGTAAGATAATCTTCCGTGAAGCTAGAGCGGCCTTCAAACGGGAGATTAAAATCAGCCAATCCAACTGCTTCAAGGAGTTGTGCCGGGAAGCCGACGATGACCCTTGGGGCACCGCTTATCGGGTCGTAACAGCGAAGATCAGGGGTCCAGTGACGCCAGCGGAAATGTGCCCGGATAAGCTGAAGATCATCGTGGAGGGTCTTTTCCCGCAGCATGATTCGACGACGTGGCCGCCTACACCATATGAAGATGAAGACCGAGTAACCATTGCAGGTTTGCAAGTCTCCAACGACGAGCTGTCATTAGTGGCGAAAGGTCTGGAAGCTGAAGAAAGCTCCGGGTCCGGATGGCATTCCAAACGTGGCTCTAAAACTGCGATACTGGCGTTTCCAGATTTGTTCAGGATGGTGCTGCAGAAATGCTCAGCAGATGGTTACTTTCCGGATAAGTGGAAGATCCAGAAATTGGTGCTGCTGCCGAAACCAGGGGAAACCACCGGGGAATCCAGCATCGTATAGGCCCATATGCCTGTTGGATACACTGGGGAAGCTTCTGGAAAGGATTATACTTAATCGACTGACGCAGTTCACGGAGGGCGAGACCGGCTTATCTGAAACAGCAGTTTGGATTCCGAAAAGGGAGATCAACGGTGGATGCAATCAGGACGGTCATTGAAGTTGTAGAGAGAGCGTCCAAGAAGAAGAGGTGCGGCAATCGGTTCTGCGCGGTAGTAACGATCGACGTCAAAAACGCTTTTAACAGTGCCAGCTGGGAGGCCATCGCCACAGCGCTGCATGGTATGCGAGTCCCCCACTACTTGGTGTAAAATCCTTAAGAGTTACTTCCAAAACCGGATTCTGGTCTACGAAACGAACTCGGGGCAGAAGTCGATTAGGTTACGGCGGGCGTTCCGCAAGGCTCCATACTCGGCCCAACGTTGTGGAACATAATGTACAACGGAGTCCTAAAACTGAAGCTGCCCAAGGGCGTAAAGATCTTCGGGTTCGCGGATGATGTCGTCCTTACGATAACCGGAGAGTCGCTGGAAGAAGTAGAAATGCTGGTGGCGGAGTCGACCGACGCAGTTGAAAACTGGATGAATGCAGTCAGTTGCAGCTCGCTCACCACAAAAACGGAAGTGATGCTGGTTAGCAACTGCCGAAAGATCCAGTGGATGCAGATTACCGTAGGAGGGCACGTCATACCGTCCGTGCGGGCTTTGAAGACATCTAGGAGTGATGATCGACGACCGGTTGAATTTCAACACCCATGTAGACTATTCCTGCGAAAAAGCGGCTAAAATGGTCAGTGCGCTTGCAAGGATCATGCCGAACATCGGTGGTCCGAAAGGCAGCAGTAGGCGACTTCTGGCTGCCGTATCATCCTCGATA
Organism: Aedes japonicus; assembly: GCA_034211315.2. Classification (NCBI taxonomy): domain Eukaryota; kingdom Metazoa; phylum Arthropoda; class Insecta; order Diptera; family Culicidae; genus Aedes; species Aedes japonicus. Next base: position 1,317 of record JASCZW010003204.1, on the reverse strand, counting down.
CTGCGGTACGGCGTTCCAGCATGGGGAGCCGCGCTCAAAACGAAACGTAACCGCAGGAAGCTGGAACAGCGTGTTTCGTCTGATGGCAATTAGAGTCGCGAGGTGCGTACAGAACCATCTCGTCGGAGGCAGTTTGCGTTATCGCCGGGATGATTCCAATCTGCGTAACCCTAGCAGAGGATATCGAATGCTATCAACGGAGAGGAACCAGTAATGTGAGGAAGACGGCGAGGCTAGACTCCATGGTCAAATGGCAGCAGGAGTGGGACAACGCGGAGAATGGAAGGTGGACCCACCGGCTCATCCCCAATGTGTCGACGTGGGTGAACAGGGAGCATGGAGAGGTGAACTTTTACCTCACACAGTTCCTGTCCGGGCACGGATGTTTTCGCCAATACCTGCACCGGTGTGGTCATGCGTCGTCACCTTCTGCCCGGCGTGCTGCCAACGTAGAGGAGACTCCAGAGCACGTGGTGTTCGACTGTCCGAGGTTTGCGGGAATTGCGAAGGGGAATGCCTGCCCCAAGGCCGGATAATATCGCAGAGCGAATGTGCAACGAGGAAGACACGTGGAACGCGGTAAGCAGGTTGTGACGCAAATACTGTCGGAGCTACAGCGTAAATGGAGGTGGACCAACAAACAAGCGCGGGTTCTGAGGAGTATCCAGCGCAGTGAGCAGTGTTCGGCTTCGGGTCGTCGTGGCGCCGGTGAACCGGAAGTCTTCTGCCAACCGAAATCGTCGGGCCGACCTCGGCACTCGAACAGCCAGCCTGCTGAAGAAAGAAGAAAGAAGAAGAAAGAGCTTCGGGTATGTAGGCACCGCCAGTGTGGACGTCATCTACCACCGGAACTGTCGGACCACCTCTACAACCTGAAGACCGCGAAGTCGGCGCAATGGCGTTAGCGTCCCCTGCGATAACCGCCGGTAGTCAGGCACCATCAGTGCGGAAGTTTCCTTCACCGGAACTGGTGGACCACCCTCGACGCCGGGGAAGCAGGAGGACTCGAGAGATGGATACAACGTAGCAGCGGAACAGTGGACCATCCAGCCAGTCGGCGAACTAGCCTTAGCTAGGGGTCGAAATTTCAGAAGAAGTGCATGAGCACAGCCCCCCTCGAAGTAGCTCGCAGCATTGTGGTCCCGGGGGATCAAGGCAAGGAGGATCAGGGATCCGGACTTTCCGGGAGGCACATTTTTAGCAGGTCGGGCAGGAGCCCTAACCCTGTCTGCCTGAATACTGTGTGGTGTCTCAGGTGTCTGTCACACAGATTTTGATGGCCTCTCAACCCTTGTAAAAAAAAAAAAAAAACAGACA